>VMDO01001216.1:43798-160740 GCA_007922755.1 Pedetes capensis | reverse complement strand
TCCCTTCTAACTTCCTCAGAGACCCACATTCAAAAGTGTATTTCAGTATCTATGTACAGTTTCCCTTGCTGTTGCCATCCAGTTTGATTTAGTTTTCATCAGAAGAGATACAATGTAATTCAGTTTTTTTAAATTTGCTTTGTTTTGTGGCCTGATGTGTGTTCTATTCTGGGAAAAGTTTCATGGGCTGATGAAAAGAATGTGTATTCTGCAGCTGCTGCTGGAATATTCTGTGTTAAGTCCATTTGATCTATAGTGTGATTTAACTCTTAGTATTGACTTTTTTGTTCGATAATCTATTGAGAGTGGTGTATTGAGATCCTCTACTATTATTGTATAGAGCCTATCTTTGCCTTTAAGTCATGTCTGCTGTGGCTTGTTTTATACAATTGAGTGCTCTGACATTCAGTAGATATAGATTTAGAATCCTATGTTATTGATTTGATCCCTTGATCATTATATGGTGACCCTTACCTTTTCTTACTGTCAGATATAAGCACAGATAATTCTGCCTGCTTTTGAATTCTATTTGCTTGGAATATCGTCATTTCCCATCCTTTCACTTTTTAGTCTGTGTCTTTAGTAATGGGGTGAGTTTCATGTTGTTGTTAGGTGCCGTCGAGTCGGTATCCTACTCATAGCGACCCTCATAGGGTTTTCAATGGCTGACTGTTTCGGGATTGTCAGGCCCTTGTCCCATTTTTGCAGTGCTGGGAATTGAACTCGGGACCTCAGAGACTGCAGCACAGCGCTCTACCAACTGAGCTAAATCCCAACCCTTGAGTTTCATGTAGACAGCACATTGCTGAGTCTTATCTTTGAATCAGTCAGTCTGTCTCTCTTGATTTGGTGAATTGACCATTCACGTTGGGAGGCTGAGCTTATAGGATCACAACTTCAAGACCAGCCTGAGCTACATAACTGGACCCTGTCTCAAAATAAAAAAAGCCATTTACATTCAGATTTATTGTTGAAAGGTATGGGCTTGGTCCAGTAATGTTGGTGCTCATCTAGTTTTAAGTATTCTTTGCTCATCTCATTCATCTTTGTGGTTTGATGTCTTACTATATTGATCATATTTGGTTATCTTTTTCTCGTTTGTATATCTACTCCTCTAGTCCAATTTATTCTTTCACATGCTATCAGGATGACAGTTATCTTCCACTTCTGTGTGGAAGCACTCCCTTAGGCATCTTTTGTGAGGCTGGTCTGGTGGTTATAAATCCCTCCAGGTCACACCTGTCTGTCTTAGAAGGTTTTTATTTCTCCTTTAATTCTGGAGGATAGCCTTGCTGGGGGATCTTGGTTGGCTGTTATTTCCTTTACAATTTGAAATGTATCATTCCATGCCATCCTGGCCCACAGGGTTTCTTCTAAGAAACACGTTCTTAGTCTAATGGGTTTGCCTTTAAACCTTTTTCCTACTTATAATGCATACTGCAGGAAAATGCACAGTTAGGCGTCCTTGAGGGGGAACTGTAGTGGCTAAATTATTGCCCATCACATCTAACATAACCCATCTGTGAGAACTGGAGAGAGAACAGTATCACCATTGCCCCTCCCTTTACAGATTGGGTGCAATGCTGTCAGCTGGGCCCCTGCTGTGGTGCCTGGAAGCCTTATAGACCAGCCTTCGGGGCAGAAACCCAATTATGTCAAGAAGTTTGCATCAGGTGGCTGTGACAACCTTATCAAGCTGTGGCGGTAAGTGGGTTTTGTGGGCATCTCTTCAGAAGGACACTAATACCCCACTTGTCACAGTCCACAAGGAAGGTCACCTTCCTTTTTACCTCCTGGCCGTAAGATACTGTCTTCAAGCTGTCAGGACATGCTCTAAAACAAAATACCTTGCCCTTTTTTCAAGCACTTTTCACTTAATTCCTGTCATGTAAAAAGCTGCTGGGACAGATGTTGAGATAGGTAGAAGGCAGCACCACCTTAGAGTAGGTGCCGTTTTGTAACAGGTCCTGCCTGACAATTCCCAGCTGCTGTAGGTGTGGAGGAAAAGAGCATTTCCTGGAGGGTTTCTATATATGAGTGAACCAAATGAAATTCTACAGCCTCAACAAGCCAGGTGCAGTAGCACACACCTGTAATCCTATTGACTGGGGAGGCTGAGGAGGATTGCAAGTTTGAGACTAGAGGCAGCCCATGTAGCTTAGCAAGACCATCTCAAAACAAAACAGAAGCTAAGGTATAGTTCAGTGGTAGAGCTCTTGGAAAAAATGTAAGGCCCTGGGGTTCACCCCCAGTAGCACAAAAATATGATAGATTTTCTGCCACTGCAGACCCTATTGGCTGGGGGGAAGCTGTGGACACCCTCAGTGCTCCCCCCTGGACTGTGTGTCTGGTCTTCCCTGTAGAGAGGATGACGATGGCCAGTGGAAAGAGGAGCAGAAGCTGGAGGCCCACAGTGACTGGGTTCGAGACGTGGCCTGGGCCCCCTCCATCGGGCTTCCCACCAGCACCATCGCCAGCTGTTCCCAGGTCAGCCCAGACCCATGAGCACATCCTCCATCCTGTCCTTTGAGTAAGGCCCTCTGGTCCCCCTAGTGGGGACAGCAAGGGCAGGAGCCCATGCAGAGGTAATGTGATCACAAGAGTGGGGCAACTTCTGGTCCTTCCTGATCCGTGTGGAGGAAGCAGAACGGAAACTCTGGGAATGTAATAGGTATACAAGCCTTGAGAGACCGGCCAAGGCTCAGCCTTTAGTTGCATACCCACCTCAGACAAAAGCGAGGCCTTTTATACCACTGGAAGCTGTTTTATTTGGTTTTCAAGTTGGGATTTTTCTTTGTTCATCTGTTGATTCTGGTTCTCAGAGCTTGGTTTTTAGAGAGCCGGCCCTGCTCAGAGAAGTAGGTGGTGAGAGGGAAATGGCTTAGCAGACCCAAGGATAAACCCAGAGAAAATGAGGTAGCAATGCCCTGACCAATACCTGAAACCATGCAGAACTCGGGAGACCCTTCCCTTGGGTGAGGTGCATTTGTGGGCTACAGGGACAAGGCAGGGTCAGCAGAGTTGTCACCCACCTCCTGATGCGAATCTGTCTTTTCCTAGGATGGGCGAGTGTTCATTTGGACCTGTGAGGATGCCTCAGGCAATATGTGGTCACCCAAGTTGCTGCACAAATTCAATGATGTCGTGTGGCATGTCAGCTGGTCCATTACAGCAAACATCCTGGCTGTCTCGGGTGGAGACAATAAGGTATACCTGTTTCCAGGGGCAGGCGGATAGGAGCAGTGAGGGATGGAAGGACCCCCCACCTTAAAGGCAGGGGCTGGTTACTGTACACAGCTTCTTCCTTATGTGTATTTTACTACAGCAACGTTTTAAGTGTGTAATTCCCTGCTGTTCAGTGTGTTTACATCTTAACTCATAAAATCGTAATTCTACCCTTATCTAGAAGGTGCCTAGGACACTCAACGCCATGTTGTCATTGTCACTGGCTTAGATTTTCCTGGTTCTTCCCTTGGCAGGGGTTCCAGAATGATGTAGCTGGCCCCATCTCAGGAAGGCCTTTCCACCTCATAATATTCCTAGTGAGTCAGGACTAGATCTCAGGTGGAGTAGTGCAGAGGGATGTGCCTTGGGCAGGGCTACAGTGATGGTTCCACAGTATGCAGGGGGAGGCGGGAATTTGACGCTGCTTTCAATCTCACAGTAGTACACTACATTGCACTGAGGTTCCTTGTCCGCTACACATAGAATGGGGGAGTTTGTTTTTACCTGCTGAACATGAGCGAGCTCATCTCCAGCCCCCTCTGTGAAAAAATGGAGCATGTTAGAACATTCTACTCCCCTAGTTCTTAACATCTTTTACATTATACTCTTTAAATGCAGTCTGACTTTTTATTCTCCAGGGACAAACTTTTTCAGCTCTTATTTCTTCTCCAGTGAAATAATTTGCACCAGCTTCTCTGTCCTCTTCCAAAGACACACAGGGTGTGACCTCCATCCCCAGAGTTCCTGGCACACAGTGGGAGAACCCCTCTTTTTGGCCAGCTACCTCCCCTACCCTCAGTATGCGTCAAACTGCATCCCACATTTACATCACACATTTACCTTCATTCTGATGAGATTTCAGTACAGGAATCAAGGTTAGCACTATTTGCCCAGTGGGTCTTGGGGGTGAGGCTGGACAGCAGAAGGAATGGGTGCAGCCCTGTGACTGTGTGTGCACTGACTTGCAGGTGACCCTGTGGAAAGAGTCGGTGGACGGGCAGTGGGTGTGCATCAGTGACGTCAACAAGGGCCAGGGCTCGGTGTCAGCTTCTGTCACAGAGGGCCAGCAGAATGAGCAGTGACACCACGTGCCACCTTGAGGACAGTGGAACTAATACCTGAAAGCAGAGCTCCTACCACATTCCGTTCCCAGGAACTGTCACCGCTGCCACCACAGGTTGATCATCTGCCTTACCAGGGCTCCAGAGATTTACAATTCACTGTTGAGCTGAAAGCATTGATGTTAGAAGAAACACAATGACTATTACTTTGTTTTTGGCCATTTTTATGTACCTTTAGGTTTGGGGGGGGGGGAGTTATTTCCAAAGTAATTAAATAAAATCGTATTGCTTGTAATTCTTGAGGCATTCTAAAACTACCATACAACACTGTTAACCCTTGGTGTGAGCATCTTCACGATGATTTGCTTTACACTGCAGCCTCTCTGGATCCTACACCCCTGTTCCCTAGAATGTGAACCATACATTTTCCCTAGACAATGGGTACCACCCCCAAGAAGAGAAGTCCCAGGACCTTCATCTGAACCATCACAACAGCAACGACCCATGCACTACCCCTGGATCTTTCAAGCCACACAGAAGAGCTGCATAGGGCTAGATCTGCAAGTCACCAGTGATAAAACTCAACACAGACGGTAGAGGACCTGCCCAGGGGCACAGCCAGTGTCAGGAGGCCTGAGCCACATGAGTAGTAGGGAGGGCAGCGCTGCAGTTGCTCAGCCCACCTGTCTGTGATATTTCATAAAACCACAGCCACCCAGCTCAGCCAACTGTATGCAGAGGTAAGCATGGCCCCATAGTCATCTACTCACACCATCCTTCGTTTTGCAGCAGCAACACCTATTTTTTACAGTAATTCACTGTAATAACAAAATAGAAATAAACTGGGTTGAAATGAGCAAGACAGGACCCATCTCACAGAACCTCCCAACGTGATTCCACAAAATCCAAGTCTTTGGGGAGCAATGTGAACATGGTGCCTAGGAAGGCACCTTTCAGTGTACACAGCCTACACTGAACTCTGGCTGGCCATATACACTGCTGTGTGCACTGCACTGCAAGGACATGCCTGCCTACCCATGGTGTGCGCTACCCTGACCGAGTGAAAACAGACAAGGTATTGGTCTTACGTCAATCCTGCATTGGTGGCAGGTGACTCCCAGCCACATGCTGCACTTGCACCTAACACCACTGAAGATCATTTAGCAATCATTTAGAGGGTAAAAGAAAATGCCATCAGAAATTTCTGTTCTGCATGGCCAGGAAGGCAACAGACGAACAATTCCTGGAGCTCATGTAGGACTGAATCTAGTTCATGTGCCATCAATTAGAGTGCAACTTCATAACACGCACACAACTGGGTAAAGTCCTAAGAAAGAGCATGCCTTAATAGTACCTCTCAAGTTAGCTGTAAAGCATTCTCAACAAGATTAAACAATAATCTACAAGGAGTTTCACTGGACGAGAAAGTCCAGCTCGTTAATAACAGAATATAACAAAGTCCAGCACTTGACAACCTACAATTCATGGCCAGCATCCAATCCAAAATAGGCATGCAGAGAAGCAAGAAAATGACTCAACCAAGAGAAGAAAAAATATACAGTTGGGAGTGTGGCTGAGTGGTAGAGGGCTTCCCTAGCATTTGTGAGGACCTGGGTTTGAAGACTAGAAAGGAAAAAAAAAAAAATTGCCAGGGGTGATGGCAAACACCTATGATTCTAGCACTTAGGAGGCAGAGAATTAAGAGTTTAAGGCCAGCCTGGGCTATACATTAAGATCCTGTCTCAAACAGAAAAACCAAACAGAAATGATACCAACAAGAGCATTAGCAGATTGTTGAGTTGCATCAGACTCTGTGACCCTGTTTACAAGAGATGAAACACTACCTGATACTGTGCCATGCCTGGCACTATGTCAGTGCTTCTCTGCTATTCATAGCATTTTTGATAGCTGCTTATTTCAGGAGTGGGCTGCCCAGTCCTTCTCCCTAACCTGCAGCACCCAGTATTCCCAGGCAGTCTCCCATCCAAGGACTAAGCAGGCCCGACCATGCTTAGCTTCTGAGATCTGATGGGATCAGAGTCAGGGTGGTACAGCTGCAGGCCATTAGCAGATAAGGACCTTAAAAATAGCCAATATATTCAAGAATGTAAAGGAAAATGAGTATCAGAAATTAAAAAAAAAAAAAAACTGCACACCCGTAATCCCAATGACTCAGGATGTAGAGAGAGGCAAGAGGATCACAAGTTCAGTACTAGAGGCAACCTGTGTAACTTAGAAAGATAATGTCTCCAGGTAAAAAATAAAGGGCGTGAGGATACAGCTCAGTGGTAGACACTTGGAAAATATGCACAAGGCCCTGAGTACAGCCTGCTAGTACTGGGGGGAAAAAAAAAAAGGAATTTCTAGAAATAAATGAAAAATACTCTGCATGGGAGTAAGAGCAGGTTAGATACCATAGTAAGAAAGATGAGTGAATGTGAAGACAGCAATACAGGCCAAGCAAATGCAGAAAGAGGAGGAAACTAATGAGCCAAGTAGCCATGACCTGTGGGAAAGCACCACAAGTACTCTACAATGAGTTTATAAATTGTGATCCTAGAGAGATGGGAGGGGGAAAGGGACAGTAAAGATATTTGAAGAAACAACAGCCCCATGCAGAAGAAAACCTAAAATATACACATAAACCTCATAATAAAACTTCTGAAATAAAAAAATAAAAGCAGCCAGAGAAAGAGACATACTATATTCAGAGGAACAATGGCAGCCAACTTTTCATCAGAAGTTATGCAGACCTTTAGAAAACTGACATCTCTGAAAGAAAAAAAGTACAGAATTCTTTGCCTGCAGCCATACCACTGTGGTGTCTGACCTCGTCAGATCTCAGAAGCTAACCAGGGTCGGGCCGGTTAGTACTTGGATGGGAGACCGCCTGGGGACACCAGATGCTGTAGACTTGGGAGGATCCGGCAACCCACTCCCAAAAAACAACCTGCCATTGAAAACCCTCTGAACAGCAGAGAATCACTGCCAATACTGTTTCACCTACTGTACGTAGGGTCGCTGAGTTGGACACTGACTTGATGGCACCTAACAACAACAACATAGAATCCTTTAGGGAAATAGCTTTTTAAAGGTGGAAAAAAAAAAAGATGGGTTAGTTTTCCATTATTGTGACAAGATGTCTAAGATGATCAACTTACTAAGAAGAGAGTTTTATTTTGGCTCCATTTCAGAGGCTTCAATCCATGGTCGCTTTGGCCCTGTGGCATCACAAGACGTCATGGTGGGAGCACAGTAAAATGTTGCCATTAATCCTGGTTTCAAACACAGTTTTCTTATTCTTGTCACTTTCTGTAGCAGTTCTGGAACACCTCTTTCACGTGTATCTTTATTTGTGCTGTTGTGGCTGCCTTGATGCCCTGAATCAATTCAAAACATTTACCTTCATGGCCACTTTCACTTTGGAGAAGAGCCAGAAGCCACAGTGCCAGATCCAGTGAATAAGATGATGGGGACATACACACAGTGTTTTTTGACAGAAATTGCTGTACCAGAAGTGACGTGTAACACAGAGCATTGTCATGAGGGAGGACGAAACTAAAGACACCAAAGAGTGCCTCGAGCCAGGCACTGTGGCGCGCCTGTAATCCCAGCAAGTTGGGAGGTGGAGGGGGGAGGATCCTGAGTTCAAAGCCAGAGGCAGCCTGTGTAATTTAAAGAGACCCTGTCTCAAGATAAAAAATAAAAAGGCTGGGAGTGCAGCTCAGTGGTACAGTACTTGCAAAGTATGTGTGAGGCCTTGGGTTCAATCCCTAACAACAACAAAACAAAAACCCCCTTCAGAAAGTGGCAAGAACAATGGCAGGGGTTGTGTGTTCAAAGGCAGGAAGAGTATTTTGAGGTAGATTAATGGCCTTGTCTTTTACTGGAACGTTTTTTAAAATTTAAATATTCACTATGTTTTTGTTCACACCTTATATGTACTCATTACTTACTATTCCTGGTGCTCTTTATTCCTTGGTGAATATACAATTTTATGGTGGGTGGTGGTTTTTTTTTAGATAGTCTCGCTGTGTAGCCTGGGACAGACTTAAAGTTCCGATCCTCCTGCCTCACTCAACTTCCTGAGAGCTGGGATTACACGCCTGGTCTGTAATTTTCATTTCGTCTTATTTTCTTTCTACCTAAAAGAAACTTCTTTTGACACTTGTTATCCCAGTGAGTGGAGAGACAGAAGCGGGAGGATCCCAAGTTCAAGGCCAAAGGCAGCCTGCATAATTTAGTGAGACTCTGTCTCAAAAAAGGGGGCTGGGGCTACATCCCAGTGATAGAGCACTTGCAAAGTATGTACAAAGCCCTTGTTTCAGGGGGAAAAAAAGAATTATCAAAGATAAAGAGGAACATAATATTAAAAGAATCAATTCAAGAAGATATAGCAATCCTAAATGTATATGCATGCACCTACTAAGTGCTCTGAAATAGATGAAAGGAAAAACAGAACTAAAGGGAAATAATCTACCATCATCTTTGGCAATCTCAGTATTCTTCGAGTAACAGAACATTAGAACCAAAAAGTTGGTCAGACCACAAAATGTAGAAACCTGTCCCTCCACTTGACCTGACATTTATGGAACATTCCACCCAATAATATTTAAGTGCATTTTTTACAATGTGCACCTAGGATTCTTACCAAGATGAAGTAACCTCTGGACCTTCAACCCCAACAAACTTGAAAAATTGAAGTCATACATAGTCTCTGACAATAACAGAATAAACTAGAAATCAGTAACAAAGATATTTGGAAAATCCTCAAATATTTGGAAATTTAAGCAGTACACTTCTAAATCACTCATGGGTCAAAGAAAAAAAAAAAAACCCACAACAAAAAGACTTACTGATAGGGAAAAAGGAGGACCAGTGTGGAGGGGATGGTGTGGCAGTCTCACTTTCTTAATGTCCTTTGTGTTATAACTGATTTTGGAGCCATGTGAATGCCTTATAATTAATAAATCAAATGAAATTGTAAATAGGAAATTCCCTAAAAACTGAAAAAAGAAATCAACCCAATTTTAGTCACATCAAGTTTATGGCATAAACAGAAAAAATATATTTTATAAGTGTTCTATACACCCATAGTAGGCTACATTTAATACTTGTATGGTTACTAGTAATTTTAATACTTGTATCTTAAAAGAGTTATGTTGATGTTACAAAGATAAAGTTTATTTTGTTAGTATAATTAGAAATATTCTAGAGAATAGAGAATAAATTTAAGTATAAAATCCAAGAAATGAAAACCTTAAACTTGTGACCTTAAACTTTATTTGGAAATACAGTAGTCCCAATTTACTGTCAGAACGTGTTCTAAGACCCCCAGTACCCATGTGAAACCACAAATCATACTGAACCTTACGTATTCTGTGTCTTCTCCTACACAAACATACCATGACAAAGTATACCTGACCAACTGGGCACAGTAAGACATTAACAACAATAATAAAATAGAACAGTTTTTGTTTTGGGGGTTTTTTTGAAATAGGGTCTCACTGTATAGCCTAGGCTGGCCTCCACTTCATGTTGATCCTCCAGCCTCGGCCTCCCAAGTGCTGGGATTATAGCCATGTGCCACCACACTCAGCTTAGAACAGTTAGAATTTACTATAACAGCTGGACATGGTAGTACACACCTGTAATCCCAGTACTTGGGAGACTAAGGCAGAAGCAGTGACTTCAGTTCAAGGCCAGCCTGGGCTACACAGTCTCAAAATAAACAAAATTGTATTTAAAGATACACATACACCCTGTAACAATTTATTTCAAATGTATGAACCAGGTGTAGCTGCATGTGTCTACAGGTGGAGTTGCCCTTGGGAACCTGGGCAGGAGGATCAATTGAACCCAAGAGTTGGAGGCCAGCCTGGGAAACATTGAGACCTCGTCTCAAAAAAGTGGGGAGAAGAACCCACCATATATTAATTGTTCCTTTCTGGAATTTTCCTTGTAATATTTTCAGATCACAGTTGACTCTTATCAGTATGAACTCAACACATACTTTACTGTTAAAAAATACACTTTTCTAATTACAGCCCACTGAGATGTCCTAGAAATAACAGTATTAATATGTGGCCCCTAGACTGGTCTCAAGACCATTTCCCACTAACAGAAACCAAGGCTTTTTAGAAACAGTTGATTTCAGGTCTGAGGCAGGAAATGGGCAAGGTGAGCCCAAGGTACCTTAGTGAGACAGAAAGCAAGAAAGCTATTAGAAACTGTGGGTGTCATATCAACAGCACCCAGGAATCAACTAGCCAAACAGAGATGCATCAAAAGTAACAACTGCCACTCAAGGCGGCGCCCACCTCTAATCCCAGCAACTGGGAGGTGGGAGGCAGGAGGATCACAAGAGCTTGAGGCCAGAGACAGCCTGCGAGACCCTGTCTCATGATAAACAAAAACTGGGAAGGGGGTGCAGCTCAGTTGTAGAGCACTGGCAAGGGGTGCTCAAGGTCCTGGGTTCAACGCCAACCCAACTACCGCCAAAAAAAAAAAAAAAAAGAGTGACTATAATTAATGGAAACATATACAAGTTCATGAGTACATGATAGGAAAAACACTGAATGGTGCTAGGATACCAATCTTGACCCTAAAAACTAGTAAATAGGAAAACCAAGTAGTGATCTTACCTTTGTTATGCAAACTGTATCCAGGTAATACAGTAATTGCTGAAGGAAAAAGTGCTAATACATGTAGAAAGGAGCAAACAAGCAGGGCACAGTAGCAGGAGGATCACAAAATTGAGGCCAGAGGGAGCCTGTACCTTAGCAAGACTGACTCAAAGAATAAAAATAAAAGGAGGCTGGGGGTGCAGCTCAGTGGTAGAACACTTGCCTAGCATGCACAAGGGTTCAACCCCCTAGTACTGTGCATGGTAGGGGTGGGCAACACCATCAGAAACTTACTGTTTATCACTCCTAATAATGCTCATGGACAACTATCAATGGCAGGTAAGGCCATTAAGTGAAAGGTTCAAAGGGAGCTTAAAGAATAGACACATGAACCTTTGAACACACGGATAAAAAACCCGTGGACAGGTCTTATTCTTAATCCATTAATGCCCCCACATCCTACTAATAGGACAATAACGAACTCACCAATTACTTTTTCTTGGAATTTATAACATGCACATGCACATGCACAAGTAATCATATGACATGCTTTTGTTTAGTCTAATACAAAGAACAGTATTATGAACATTTCTGTTTTGTACCTTGTGACTGTGATGTTTCTGGGTGCAGTGTAATAAATCAAGATCAGGTATGCAAATACTCCATACTGTATATAATTCTTCTATAGTCATTCTGAAATACATGATACAACTTACACACTTGTGCGCACAAGTCTGATATGTATTGACAAATAATCAGCAAATTCATTACTGTCCTATAAATAAGATGCTGGGCATGAATGGGGTAAGAACATCAGTTAAAGCCTGGCGTGGGTGGTGTACATCTGTAATCCCGGCACTCACTCAGGAGACTAAGGCAGGAGGAGCTACAAGAGTTTAAGGCCAGTCTGGACTACACAGTGAGACCCTTCTCAAAAACAAGGAAGGAAGGAAAGGAGGGAGGGAGGGAAGAAAGGGGAGGGGAAAGGATTACCTGGGATGCTTATTTATAATTCAGATTCTGGGGTTGTCCCACTTGAGACCTCCTGGATCAGAACTTGAGGATGAGTCCTTAAAAATCTACGTTACAGGCTTTGCTCATGAACCCCATGTGACACAACACAGGTTGGCCCCCAGCAGTTGAGAGGAGAAAGCTGAAGGCCTCACCCAGCCCTGAGTGGCCCCTGGCCTGCAGTTGGATTATCTGCAACAGTGTCAGCACAATGGTGGAGGTGCCAGTGCCCCCCACCCCTGAGGCCTGGAGAGTAACGTGAACAGAGGGTGGGTTCAGAGGAACCAACTTTTCCAGGACGAGGGGCCAGGGACGACAGGGCTGAGAGCACCAGCTTAGAGAGAAAGAGGGCCAGACAGGGGCCAACGGGGTGCTACCACCCCAAGACGGAAGAAGGGCAGGAAGGCCCAGCATGAGGGCTCAGGCCTGGACAGCAAGAGGGGAAGGGAGCAGGGAGAGGGCCTCACAGTGACACAGTGTTAAGGAACCCTCGGCCACCTGTAGCTACAGAGCATCTGAAATGTGGCTGCTCCAAACTGAACTGTGCTCCCCAAACCAAACACCCAAGGGTGGCAAATTCACACATCAAATATGTAACAGTCCATCACACTGATTACACAGTGAGCTCAAAGTACTTACGATAGACTAAATAAAATGCAGGATTAATAGAGGCAGGGGTGGGGTGCACATCTGTAACGCCAGCACTCATGAAGCTGAGGCAGGAGGACCAAAGCAAGTTTGAGGCCAGCCTGGGCTACATAGTGAGACCCAGCCTCAAAAATAAAAACAAAACAAAACAAAACAAAAAAAACAGGAAAGAAAATAAAGGATTAATGTTGATTTCACCCCTTGCTTTCGTATTTTTGTTGTTGTTGTTGTTTTGGCAGTACTTGGGGTTTGAGCCCAGGGCCTCCCATATATTTTGCAAGTGCTCTACCACCGGGTTGCACACCTAGCCCATTTTTTGAGTCAGGGTCTCACTAAATTGTGCAGGCAGCCCCTGTTCTTGATGTCGTGACCCTCCTACCTCCTGAGTCACAAGAATTACAGGCATGCACCACCACACCATGTTCTTGCTGTATTTATTTATTGAGATGGGGCTCACTCTGTAGCCCAGAATGGCCTGGAACTTGTGATCCTCCTACCTCACCTTCCCAAGTGCTGGGATTCTAAGCATACACCACCCCGCCTTTGCTGCGTTTTTTAATACAGCTCTTAGATTACTTAAAATCACCTATGAAGCTCTTATTTGAGGATTGCATTGCACTCGTATGGAAAATGTTCATCTAGAAGTCACAGATGTCAGAACTAGGAGAACAGGGATGTCCTGCCTGAAGCCCTAACTCCAAGAGTAAAACTTTTACAATCCAGAGTCTGCCTGAGACTGAAGCACAGCCAAAGTGATTAAAAATACAAAACTAAGTGCTCACTAAACCAACTACTCATCAGTACAAAGGACAGTGGGAATTAAGACGATCTGTCCTCCGACCCCACTGCATCCAGCACTGGGCGTCCTGGGAAGGAAACTGGCCACAACATGCTCAGGCACAGCTTTGGAGCCCCTGTGGAGGACAGGCTGCCCCCTCCCTCAGAGCACATTAGCTAGACCAGCCATCCTTCCTCTGTCACCTTCCGAGGCATGTCGTCCCCCAAACGCCTCTCAGTTGGGACTTGGTACGTTGCTGGGCCCGCCTGGACCCCTCCGAGGCCCAGTGGGCAGCGAGGTCCTTCCTGGAGCCCCTCTCATCCGCAGGTGCCCCAGCCTCCACCCTGTGGACTCTGGTATGCAGTTAGCAGCTCCCACTCCAGGTGAGCCCTGCTCTGAGAGACGCACACAGCACTGGCTATTTCCTCTCAGTGCCTTATCTAAGATCAACACGGGCAGCGGGGCCTCCAGGGCCCCAGGGCAGCTGCACAGCTGCTGTGAGTCTCCAGCGGTGCCTGGTCGCCATGGTGAGGCCCACAGCTCTGAAACACCTGCGGGCCCTCTGGGGGCTCCAGACTTCTGGCCGCCACCACCACCACCAGCCCCTCTGCGCCTCAGGGCTGAGAAAGGGTTGGCCAGAGCTCAGGTGGGTGGCAGGGCTGTGAAGGCACCTGGGGACCCACTCACATTCTGCTGGGAAAGGACAGAGCCCAACCTGCCCTGTGCCTCCACTGTCCCTAGAGCTCCCACAAGGGCCCAATGCTCTGAAGGCCATCTGGTAGGTCAGGGTGGTCACTGGACCTGCATCAAATGGATGCTCGCCCTGCACCGTCCCACTCAGAGCAGACCATCTTCCCAGAATACCACGGGCCCCAAGGAAGCAGAGGGCAGACCAGCAAGGGCACTGTTCCAGGAGTGGCGAGTCCCAGCCCTGGCTCAGAGAGCAGAATGGCCTTGCAGACAGCAGGCCTCTGCATGCCCAGTTTTTCCCCTGGGGAAATAAAGGGCTCAGCCTCCCAAGGCGTGATGTCTTCCCAACTTTCATTAGCTGTGTGGTTCTGTCTCTGCCCTCTTCAAGACCCTGCAGCACCCACCCACCCCCACTCCCACCCACACCGAGAAAGCTGTGTACACCTGGACCTGAGCCACCTGCCTCGCCTGTCACTGACTGCGTATCACCCTCCTCTGGCCACAGGGTCTTCTCCTCACCACATAACATCTGTTCCCGGCCCTCGCTCACTGGTTTGGCTGCTGCGATGCCTCCTGTATCCCTGGCCCAAGCTGGCCCAGCCCTTCCTGCCACCCCAGCCTCGAACCACACAAGCCACAGCCCCAAAGTGGCTGCTTCTTCAGAATGGCTGGGATGTTCCACATAGACAATTCGTTTGGCCCTTGAGCCACTGCTGAGCATTCAATCCAATACAGTAAGGGCGCCCTGGGGACACCAGCACCTGAAGCAGGGACCTTGCCATATGCGCAGTTCCATGGGCCTGGCTTTCCCTCCACCCTGTCACCTGCTCTGCCAATGCCCCACAGCAAGAGAGACAGCAGGGTCTGGTCAGCACCAGACACAGCTCTGCCTCCAGGTCAACCTGTGCCTCCCACAACAGCCATCTGTC
Organism: Pedetes capensis; assembly: GCA_007922755.1. NCBI lineage: Eukaryota > Metazoa > Chordata > Mammalia > Rodentia > Pedetidae > Pedetes > Pedetes capensis. Next base: position 145,772 of record VMDO01001216.1, on the reverse strand, counting down.
AAACTGGGGCACTGGTGGAAGACGAGGGGAGCTGCCACGCCAGCCAACGGCAGGTTGGGCTAGGCTGGGGTGCAGCCCAGGGACAGAGCACTCAGCTAGCATGCGCGAGGCCCTTGGTGCCAGGGCCAGCACCGCAAGAAAAAAAAAAAAACCAGCAAGGCTAAGCACAGAATCACCTTGTACCCCGATGACAAACAAAGCAAAGCCATAAGATGAGGTCACCCTACACCTGCCCCGGGGAAAGCAGTGAGGAGCACACGCTGCACCCCTGCAGCTTCCTGTCTATGAACAGGGAGTTGTGGAAGAGTCAGGCTCCAGCATGCCCTGAGGTGGGCAGATGCTGGTCCTCCAACTCCAGGGGCAGGTGAGCTGGGACAAGGCCTCGGAGCTCCTGTGGTGACAGTACCCAATTCCTATTCCGGAGAAAAAAGAGAAGTCAAGGTCATGGCACAGCAAAGCCAGGCCAGAGCTCAGAGCCCCTCCTGCCTCCCCTCCACAGGGACGCCCACGGGGTCACCTCCCTCTGCCATTTAAAGGACACTGGGAGCCCCCCCCTCAACATCCCTCAGGTGGCCAACCTCCCTGTTGATCTTCTACCTAGAGGACACAGCATTTCTAGTTCCCGAGGAATGTAACTCAGTCCACAGACCCGGGGCTGCCTCAGAGGTGAGGCTGCGGCGCTAAACAAACACCAGGCCTCCGATATAAGGAGCAGGTGGCCATTGGGCCCCAGCTTCACCGAGAACCCCAGGTAGGTCCACTGCACTCCACTCCAGGGCAGATGGGCGGGCGCATGCTGATGGGTCTAACTTGCTACACAAGCCACATTCAACCTCCCTGGGCCTCGGGAGGCCTGCCTGAACAAAGGGACAGTGCACAACCTGGGTCAGCCTGGACACTCAGGGACAAAGCTTGCTTCCAGGGCTGCCCTATGCCCACCAGGAACCCCACTGGTTCAGCTTCAGCATCCCTCATTTAAAGACCTGGCATAGGCTCCCCAGGGCACAGGACAAAAGATGCCCCACCCCTGCCGCCAAGGGTCCTATCTGGACAGTCCACCAGGTGGAGCCCTTGACCAACAACCCTCCTGTCCTATGGAGAGGAGTGGCGGGCCAGGTCCTCACAACCCATTCAAGCAAATTCTGAGGCCTATTTGGTCAAGGCTTGCTGCCAGGCCCCTCTCTCCCCAGAGCCATCTGTCCCCACCAGCTGAGGCCATGCTCTCCCGGGGGACCATCTGCAGCCTGCTGCTCCTCTCTGTGTTCTGGGTGGACCTGACCATGGCGGGCTCCAGCTTCCTGAGCCCCAACCACCAGAAAGCCCAGGTGAGCTGTTGCCACCAAGCCCCATTCTGATGGGGGGCTCTGGCCCCAGCCCTGCCACTCAGCTACCAGCCAGGGGCTGCACCTCCCTGGGCTTCCAGCCTCTCAGCAGGGATCCTGGGTGTGCCCTGACCCTGCTTCTCCAAGGCTCTTTAGGATACTAAGGAGAACTTCTTTCCTTTCCAGCAGAGGAAGGAGACCAGGAAGCTTCTGGCCAAGCCGATCAAGCCGATCAAGCCGACGCCACAGCCGCAGCTGCAGCCGAGAGCTCTGGAAGGCTGGCTCCACCCAGAGGACAGCGGGCAGGCGGAAGGGGCAGAGGACGAGCTGGAGCTCGGGGTCGGTGCCTCTGCCCTGACGCCGTCGGGGCAGGGAAGAGGGGATGGAGGGAGGGCAGGACATGGCAGCTGTCAACAAGGCCAGCCAAACAGCTGAGCTCTGCACTGGGCGCTGTGAGGTCTTTGCCTACACAGAAAAATGTCTAGAAGTAACCTCGTTCAGAGAATGGGAGCATGAGGGGCCATGGGTGGCAGAGGAGTGTTAGCGGACTCCAAGTGACTTCAGAGAGAGCCAGAAAACACGGAGCTCACACAGGAGGAGGCCTTGGTGGCCGATGACTGGGGACAGGCCTGGGGTTGTGGGAGTTCCCTGTTTCCACACATGCTGCTCTACTTGGAGCCCAAGTGTGGCAGGTGCCAGGCGGAGGGGTGGAGGGACCGGGCGCTGAGCCCTGGGTCCCCTTGATGGCTCCAGCCCTGGTGCCTCCCCACCCTCCTGTGAGAGGTTTCCCCACAAGATTGGGTCTCAGAGCTGAAAGACTTCAGACCATGTCTCGCCACCCCATGGCATAGAGGAGCCACTAAAACCAGCAAGGAAAGGGTCTTTCAGGACATAGGGAGCAGATCCCCCAATGCCACCCTGCCACCTCTGCATTGCCCCTACCACGTGCTTCCAGCCCTCAGACCAGCAGTTCCTAGGATGGGTGCACAGAGTTCCCCAAGACGTCTGTCAGGTGCTCTGACCCCGTGCAGACCACAGAGGAAAGAAGAAAATCCAGCGTTTACTGGAGGGAGGGAACAGACAGTCCCCGCTCCCCAAATACCAGCCATGGCACTCCCTATTCAGGCCACAGATGGCGGCTCTTTCCTGCTGTTCTAACTTCCAGGAGCCAAGTTGTCTCCAAGAAGTCTGCAAGACCAACTGTGGAGCCCCAGACCCCAGCAGGGCAAGGCCTTGGGGCTGGATGGATTTTAAGTCCTGTGCCCCAGTCCTTGGCCTCCGCCTCCCTCTGGGGCCATGAGCAGGTCACCCAACCTCTAGGCTTCTCCTGTGAGGCCAAGCAAAGACCAGAGAAGCTAGGGCTCCTTTCCAGCACCAAGGTCACTTTGCCGACCCGTCAAGACACCTAGGTGACCAACAGGGCCAGGCACTGGTGGCCATCGGGAAACAGCTGAAGTTTCAGCTTTTGCTGTCAGGGAGAGATCTACGAGGTGGCCACCCATGGAGCTCTGCCCCATTCCCTGAAGCTGCGGGAGCCAGGGCCCAAGAGAAGGGGAGACACGGTGGTGAGGCAGGCACAGGAGAGCCCTGGCTGGGCTCTCCCAAGTCAGCTTCCTGCCAGTGTACAGCAGCAAGAGGGAAGGCCTGTGTCTATGGGAGGCAGCAAAGCTGGGCAAGGGGAAAGAACCATGAGTCAGAGAGAGACAGGACAAGGGGGACCCAGAGGACATGCCAGGGAGATCCTGCCCCCAGGTCTCCCTGCCAGGGCCTCAGATCCCACCATTGGCGTGTCCATCTGTGGTCTTTCAGAACTGGAAGGGAGTAAGATGTGTCCTAGGGGACACTCCAGCTTTTATCAGCTACCATCAGGCCACTTAGGAGGACAGAGCAGGGCGAGGGGTGACTTTGGGTGGGCAAGGAGGGGTCAGGGCCTGGAGAGCAGGGAAAACCTGGCAGGCCGTTCCACACACCGAGGAGAGGAGAGCCCGAGGCCTCCCTGGGAGAAGGGGCATGTCTGAGGCAGGGTGGGGTGACTGATCCTCTGGTCCCCCCAACCCCGCCTCCTAGTTCAATGCCCCCATCAACATCGGCATCAAGCTGTCGGGGGCTCAGTACCAGCAGCATGGCGAGGCCCTGGGGAAGATTCTTCAGGACATCCTTTGGGAAGAGGTCAAAGGTGAGTCCTTGCTGCAAAACCCCAGATGGAGCTGAGCCCACCTCCGGAGTGACAAGTTTTCTTCCCCAGTCCTCACTTCTCCAAAAGAGCTGCTCAGTTCTCTTCCGGTACCCCTGCAGGGAGGGGCCCGGCTGGGGGACACCCTGGCTCAAGAGGGGCTTGTGCACAAAGCCCTTGTCTCCAATGCACGCAGTGTCAGAACCTGTACGTTAACAAGCTGCAGGCCCCGGTGGACCTCAATTTCCTTAACTGTAAAATGGTGTTAACACCTATGGCAAGCACATAAAATTACTTGGTGTGGGGGCACCCTAACTGCCTCACAAAGGGAATCAGTGCCTCTACTGCATTCAGAACAGGCTCCAGCCAGACAAGCACAGGGGGTTTGGTTTGTTGCTGGGGGTGGAATCCAGGGTACTGAGCTCTCCCCACAGCCCCAAGTTCTTTTGAATCCCTTCGTATCTTGTAAAAATAAGACACCCAACTTGCACTTGAGGCAGAAACAGCTCCCTCTGAAGCACAAGCTACAATCTCGTGCAAAGCACGTTCCTCACAAACATGGCGCCCACGTCCACTCCACTCCGGTGAGGTAGGCGGGGTGACCAAGTCTGAGGGGACTTGCCCAAGGCCAGAGTCCACGCCCCAATGCCCACAGCCAAGGCCAAAGCCAGTGCTCCCCCATCTCAACACAGCACCTCTGACGTCCCCGCTGGGGAAGAAAGCCATCTCTGAGGACACTGGCAGGATGGGGGTCCTGGAATTTTGCCTTGGCCTCTGCTTTTCAGAGGGTCCGGCTGATGACGGGTGACCACCGAGACTGGCCGGCTCTTTGTGTTCCTCCCTCGCTCTCAAGTTCTCATCTGGCTGTTGGATGGCTTCTGCCACAACTCCCTGCATCACTGCCCAGCTTTGGAATAAATGCTCAAAACTGTACATCAAGCGTTCACAACAGGTGTTTATCTTACCAAGAGGGAAATTCCACACAACACTTAAAAACAATCCAAAAAATTAAATAAGTAGTCCATGGTCAATGGGGAGAGAAAAAAAGACCTGTAGCAAGGCGGATGTGCGTGCGCAGAAAACCACATAAACCCTGTTCATTCAAGCAGCTAAACTGCTGGAGAAGTGTAGGTTCCAGAGGACGCAGGGCACAGGCAGTTCCTTTACCGAGCAGAGCATCCCGAAGGCATCAAAGCTGTGTTAAGCGCTAACAACGAGCAATGGCCACGTTAACAAAGGCATCATGGCGGATGGTCTTAGTCCATGCCCACTCCAGACTCATCACCTGGAGGATCACGAACATGATGGGAAGGCTCTCGAATGAATGTGAAGCTAGACACAAGCAGGTGCTTAACAATGGCTCCACAGGAGTGGGATAACCACATTCCCCACATGCCCACTACTGGAAAGGCCTGGCAAAGCAGGTCCCCATGCTGGCAAGGCTGGGCTACATGACTGCTGCCAGTGAGGGATCCCACAACACTTTGTAAACTCCACTCATAGCGGGAGCTGAGCCTCCACCCCTGAGTCCCACAGCTCCCTTCCAGTGAAGACACTAGGATTCCAGGGAGGAATGTCACTCATGAGTCATGTACACCTTAGGGCTGGTTTCTGAGGGACCTGCCACTAAGAGGAAGGAAATTCTAAAGATAAGCACAGCCAGCCTCTCAGCGTTGACAAATGAGCGCTGCGGAGAAACACGGAGGCTGCCCTCTGCAGACAGAGCTGGGCTAACACCCGCTCTCCAGAAACCTGGCCAGGGCCACTGGAGCCAAACACCTGAGTGAAGCCCGGGCTGCTGGTCACACCTGGCAGGCACTCTGAAACATAGCCCCATCCCTGTAGAGGAACTATGTAGGGTTCAAGTGTCACCATTGCCATCTGGGAGCTTCTTACACCTGCAAACTCAGCCCTACCCCTTATTAACAAAACCCAGGGAAGTCAATGGCTCATTTAAAGTAGCTGACAGACAACTGGATCCTTTGTAGCACACCACCAGCTCCCCAGAACCAGGTGGACCTACCTAGCCCAAGGCAAGAATCACCTGGCATGTGACTCCTATGAGCCTTGAGACCTGGCCAGGTGGGTCTTCAACAGAGCCAGGAGCATGGGAGAAGGGTGCCCTGTCTCCTCCCTCTCTAGCCCCAGTTCTCTTGTCAACTATTTGTCCCTTGGGCAGAACCCCTTGCACCCCACCCATCTCCAAGACAAATACACAGACACCTGACTGCACAGCACCAAGAGGACCAACATGACTGTCCTTGCTCCCAAAAGCACAAGGCTGCCCTAAACAGAGCCATTTAAGGTACTAGAGAGCAGGGGGGTGAGGGAAGGAGGAAGAAGGGCAAAGGACATAGAAATGGAGCAAAATGACCTTCCTCAGCCTCCAGCTACACAGTCTGCCCCACCTCACACCCCAGGTACCCCACACTAATAAAGAGCTCAGCACTCCTGTCCATGCCTGAGTTCTGTCCCTCGTGGCCACACCCACAGTGCCCTCTCACTAGCTAGAGGAGAGGACCCAGGGCCCAAGCATGGTCCAAGTGGCCCAAGAACCCGGTCCTGACCTGGGAAAAGCATCCACTGACTGGGCATGGAGACCACGGGACGGGCCCTGGGGGGACGCTGGTCACCTGAGGCTTCGAGTTCCCACCTGCTAGGGCCATTCCTTCGAGAAGCAGATACTCAGCACTGACTCTGGTCCTGGGCTCTCACCTGTGCCAACCTGTGAGTGCAAAGCACCTTCCTCACACACAGGGCAACCATATGCACCCCACCCGTGAGGTAGGTGGGTGGCACTCACCCTGCTGTGCACATGAGAAACCTCAACTCAGAGCTATGAAGTCCCACAGTCCACACTCCAATGACAATGCTCCCCATCACACATAGCACCTACAATGTCACCAACACCATCTGGGCAACGCTGTGGGTAGACCTGGGCTGAATGCTGTTACCAGCTGCACGATCCAGACATAGACACCCTCTGCCCAGGCACCGCCAGGCCACTGCCGAGACTGAACAGAGCATCTCTCGTGAGGGCGCACGGCATAGCACAGGCACTCAGCTCCCCCTGCGAGTGAGTGTTCCTGCTGTGCCCTCAGCACTGTCGTAAAAACTCACACAGACCCACGTCATCTCAGTTCACGGTCACAGCAAGTCTACTTCCCTCAGTTCTGAGAAATGCAGTAACTTTCCCAAGGTTACACAGCAAACACATCGCAGACTTACAACCAGAGCTGCTGCACTCAGACATGTGCTTTTTCAACACAGGCTACCACCTTCCACTCACTGCTGTGTCCCTGACCCTACTGCCAGGATCCATGGACTGCTGTTGCTACTTTGTTGTGGTGGTGGTGCTGGGAATAGAACCTAAGGCCTTACACGTGCTGGACAAGTGCTCTACCAGGGAGCGACAACCCCACTTTCATTTTTACCGTTCGTTTTCCTTCAGAATGCATCAGGTAAACCTGGGGGTAGAGTGAGGACAATTTCAAGTTAACTGGCAGAAAAAAAATTATCAAACAAAATAGGGAACATTTGAAAAAGAAAATACTCCAAACGTGTTCTTATGTCACTTACCTCTGGGTTTTGTTTTTTTTTTTTGAGACAGAGGTCTCTCTACGTATTCTAGGCTGGTCTCAAACTCTCGGTCCTCTTGCCTCTGCCTCCTGATGCTGGGATCCTGGGCATGGCGCCCAGCTTTCCATGTTAGTTTTCTTAAACCCATTCCTTCACATATTAGTTAATGACCACATTAACTTAAGGGTCTTTGAAGTGGAGGGTATTTATACCCCTGGGGTAAACAAGGTAATTGCTGGAGAAAAAAAATTCTCCCTATGAAGAAGCTACTTTGTGCTGTATGATAAGCACAGCAGCATCTGTATTTCTCTTCTTATATACTTAGAGGGGCGTGCTCAGACATTCTCTCACAACCGTGCCCCAACACAAGAGGTGAAAGGCCCACGCCAACTTGCCTCCCTCGAGCTAAACCTACTGTGAACACCAGGCTAGGACAGGCCCGCCTGACCCCACCTTAGTCTGACAGATTCTGCATGTTCGATCACCCTGTACTCCAGTGTCTGGCTGCCCTCATTACATAAAAATCAATGATACGAAACCATAAGTGTGGAGAGGAAATGATTAGGTTCAGTCCTAAACTCAACAGAGAACAAAAGATGACCCCACCAAAAAGAGCAAATGTGCAGCCACAGAGTGTCACCCAGGGGCGACAGAAGCAACTCTGTGTCCAGCTAGGAAGGAACTCGCTGAACACTCATGACCAGCAACTGAGCACACCACCACCTTAGCACTTGCCTGGGCTGTAGCTCAGGGGCTGAGCGTGGGCCTAGCATGCCCAACACCCTGGGTTGATTCCCAGCACCACGCAAAACAGCAACAAAAAAAGCCCACAAAAAAATTCCTTAATACAAAGTAAGACAACTACCTGCAAACAAGTTAAACAACCTCCTCCCAAGTCAAAGAAACACAGAGTTTTCAGTACAAATCTCACAGCACAACTCACTCGTCAACACCCCCATGTATCGTATTTTCCTTTCTCCTACTTAATTGCTTTGGAAAAGAAGGTACCTCCACACTCTCCAAAAGCTAAGGAGCAGCAGCACATCTGACTTCACAGGCAGTGACATGATCATCAACACTTCGAGGTAGCCAGAATCCTCTATGGTCACTTCAAACTTTTTTCTTTTTTTCTTTTTTTTTTTTGCACAATGGTGGAGGTGGAACCCAAGGCCTGGCTTGGGCTATGCAAGCATCTACCACTAAGCCATACCCCCAGCATAATGTCACGCTTTGATCTGACAGTGAGAAGTGCAGACTTGAGATCAGCTCCATACAGGTCCCTGGGTTACAAACAGCCCATCCCACTTGTCACTCAGAGAATCCCAACGGATATGGCAAGCCTGGGAGGCAGCAAGTTGAACCATCACTTCACTTTCAGGAGAAGGCAGCCAGCGAAGGGGAGAGATATGGAGGCCCCCGGGCAGCACAGCAACAATGAGCAAGTCAGCCATGGAAAAGAGGAATCGAAACCAGTGCCACGGCCCCCAGGTCACGGCGTAAGCACATGCACGACAGCCCCACAGCCTAGAGAGGCAGTGGTCAGCGCCTGTGCTCCCCTTGGGAGGGCACTGCATGGACTCGGAGCCACTGTGTGGTCGTTCCCATCACCCATAGCGCAGGGTTACTGGGTCTCACCCAGGCAGTACTGACTCTCAGCACGTGTCGTACAAAGCGGGTTCCTGTGCTGAGGTTCACCTGGGTGACAAAGCACTCTAAGAGACTCAGCAGTTCCCCAAACCTCTCAAGCAGGAGATTAAGCCCCCTGAAGTCCCCATTCCAGCAAACCTGAGGCACAGACAAAAAGCAGTGGCATATGGGAGGCGAACCATTATGAAGTCTTATTTCCCAGGCCATGTATATTGTATCCCAGCATAAGACAGAAACTCAAGATAGCAAATACTCAATGCATCCTATTTTAGTTTACAACACTCATATGTGCCTTCCAAAAACACTATGGAATCTACCCTAAGTGCTAGAAGTTACAACTGAAGCCTCCAAGAAAGAGTCCAGGGCCCCTGGGTGGCCTGACTCACTGCCTACGCACACCGAAGCTTTGGCCACTGCCACCTTGAGGGCCTGTCATGACTCCCCTTACAAGGCACACGTAGAGCAGAGGGGAGCCTCCAGCTTCAGATGTCACGGCTGCTCTGCAGTTTCAGGGGAGGGTCTCTCTTCTGAAACAGACACAGCACACCAAGGCCAGAGAGATGGCCAGACAGGGCAGGAGGGGACTGTCCTACTCAGACACCAGGCCTGCTTGCTCTGCACAGGCAATATGAGGAGACCAGGGGGTTGTGGAGATTGTCAACCTGGGTGGGGCACACACGAGCTGTTACACAGTGTGACACTGGAGGATCCTTTCTGGTCAGGGACAAAAATGGTGCCAAGGGAAGCTGGGACTCCTGACTCTTGATTAGCAGGCAGCATCTGAGGCAGATGGAACCCTTCTCTGGGTTCCAAAGCCAAGCAACAGCCAGGGCCCCAGGGGGCAGAGACCTCCACCGGGTCCTCTTCCCCAAGGCCTCCTCCAGTCCCCAGTGTGCCCTGGGCCTCCATCAGCCAGGACCTCTGCCTGGACCATGAGCACCCCTCCACACACCTCCACACTGATGGTAGCGGACCCAACAAGGCTAGCGGACAAAGTCCTCCTGCTGGTGCCAATGCTGGGAGGTACGGGAACAGTGGCAGCCACACAGAAGAGTTACCACAACACCGGCTGCAGCGAGCTTCCCTGGAGACTCCCCACACGGGAGTCCTTCTCAGAACTGGGAAGCAGGGGCCGAGTTACACACCCACATGTGCTCAGACGAGGAGGTGACTTTATTCAGACCGCACAGAAACAGGCTGCAGACAGCAGGGCTCAGACGGGCGACTCAGAGCGCCTCCCCACCTGCGCTTGTTCCTCTTTCACCGACCACCCTGGGGTGTTCTGGACAGCAGGCAAAACCCCAAGGTTCTTCCGGGCTGGGCTGTCCCCGACCCCTCACCCCATGTCCAATCCACAGCCCCCACCCACCCACCAGCCAGAAGCCAAAGCCCTGCGACAGACAGGGTTCCGAGGAGAACATTCTGTCCTCTGTTATGTGCTGACGGGCTCTGCAACACATCCCTGACCCTGGACGTAGGCAGCTCGGGTCCAGCCTATGCTGTCAGGCTGCTGGTCACCCTGGAGGATTGGAAGAGAAAAGAATGTTCTAAGGCAAGTTCACTCAAGACAAATCGGGCTTACTGCCCACCCCAGGTTTACATTCTCCACACTAGGGAAGCACCCAAAAACCTGCCCAGGTAACTTTTAAGAGACATATTGAGTGACTCTTCTGACCTTTCCAGCAGACACCTGCTTGCGCATTCCCCGCTCAGAGACTATAGAGGCGGCTGGTGTTCTCCCGCAGGATGGCCAAGGTGCGGGACAGTGGCTCCTCCTTCACCCGGGCAATCTCACGCACCGTGTGCAAGGCCAGCCCCGGGTGGGCATACTGGCAAAGGCTTCTGGGAACCTGGAAGACAGCAAGTGTTCAGAACATCGCTGTGCCTTCTGTGTGCACAGCTATAACACACAACTCCCCCCGTCCCTTCCCCAGCAAGGACCTCTTTGGGGCTGCCCTGTAGAGACCCCTTTACCTGCAGGTGCAGGAAGAGTCCTAGTCATGGGGGCTCTGGGTGAGCAGGGTCCCACGCTTCCATGGACTACCCTCTACAGGGTAGGGCTTTGCACTGCCTGGAAGAGAGTGGTTACCCTTCAGCTTCTCAGCCCCCTGGACTTTTGGTTCTGCAGAGCAACAACAAGGAGACACCTACACAGCCCAGGGTGGGCCCTGGAAGTAACTGGGGCTCGGGCCCTGCTGACCCCCCCTCCCACTCCCCTCAGAGCTTCAGGTGGGCCTGAAGACTCCTCACCTGGCGGGGGAGGAAGTAGGGAGCATCTGTCTCCACAATGATCCTCTCCAGCGGGATCTGTCTCAGGGCATCTCGGGCCTCCCATGCAGACGAGTAGGTGAGCACAGCCGTGAAGCCCACGGACATGTTGGGAAAGTACTTCAGCAAGGGTTCAATGACCGGGTAGCTGCCGGTGAAGCAGTGCCTGTAGGGGGAAGTCCAGGTTAGGGCCTCCCAGTGCCCTCGGCTGCAACCCCACCTGCCTCCAGGCCTGCTACCCCCTTTTCTGAGCCCAGCAGGGGTAAAGCCACATCCAAGGGAGGCCCCGCAGCAGGCACAGGCACGAGCGGGTCCAACACAGCCTCCCGAGCTGATGCCTGGGGAGTGGTGTGTCAGGCAGTCCTCACCCACACAGCACAGCACAGCCACTTGACACACCCGCACAAGGACACACTGCGACAGGACAGCGGGGGAGCAGAGCTAGAGACAGCCCCAGGTCACCCCCGCAGCAGGGAAAGGCTGCACAGTCAAACGCACTGGAAGAAACCAACAAGTGCAACACCGGGGCTGGGTTACAGGTGAGTTTTCTTCTTAAATGTGACAGCTGAGCCAGGCATGGTGGTGCCCGCCTGTAATCCCAGCACTTGGGAGGCTGAGGCAGAAGGATCGACACAAGTTCAAGGTCAGCCTGGTCTACATAGTGAGTTCCAAGCCAGCCTGGGCAAAAGAGCAAGATACTGTCTCAAAAACTTTTCTTAAAAAGACAGCTGGTTTCGCTGTCTGAGCTAAGGTAGGAGGATGGCAGGTTAGAGGCCAGCCTGGGATACACAGAGAGACCCTGTCTCAAGAAAACATTCAAATGCAAAGCAATAGCTGTTCTTGCTGGGTAATACATACTCTTAGCATGAGCTGAGCCCACAGTGACCCAAGGGGAAACCAGCGGACTGACCCACAAGAGCCGTGCGCCTGTACCTCACCTCCAGTACGGGCACTTCCCCTCTTCCTGCTTCAACATCCCAAAGGCAGTGGCAGAACAGCCTGACACCCCACTCCCTCCTGCCATGTGGCAAGACCTCATTTTGGTTCTGGCCCGTGGGGTTTGTTTTCCCCAGCTGGCCCCTCTTACCCACATCCCCGCCATGACCCCCGCTAGCCAGGCCAGGCTCAAGAGCCCATGCCCAGACCCCCTGCACACCTAGGCCCACCTCAGACCCACAGTGCACACATAGGCCACCATCACAGCCCACTGTCTCTGGCAGCTCTCCCAGGGCATCCCCAGGGCCAGGCCAATGTCCAGCACACATATGTGGCAGGAGTCCGAGGGAGTTACCCCACTGAACCTAAGAACCCCTAGATGCTATTCAGGCAAAACACATCCTCAACTTTAATGCTATAGGGAAAATGAGCTTCCAAACTCAAAAAAGGAAAAGGAATGTCTTTTAGGTACCCTGGAACGTTCTCTGAATGCTAAGCCACTAGACCCCATAGCAGCCACTACCACAAGCAACTGTCCTCCTTTCTGAGAACTGAAAGTCTCTTCTTGCTCCCTGGTGAAAGGTTTTAGCATAAACCATGTGCCCTATGAAGTCACTGCTTTGTAAGCAACAAAACGGTCCAGTATCACAACCGTCATATGATTCTCCCTAATATGCAAATCTTTAGAAAAGATACTTCATAAAGACATAATATGGGTTTGGATACCAGAGGGGGCTCCCATATATATATATATCATTGTTTTTCTTATTAAGTTTTCCTTTTTCCAATTAACATCCTAAACAGGGAAGTCTTTCATTGGCCCACTGAAGTTGCAGCTTCCTAACCTATGGATCTTGTAGTCAGAGGGCACAAATTTTTTCATGATGTCCAGCAGATCTTCGTCAGCTTCTCGGCAGTGGATGACCAAGGGCTTCTTTAGAGACACAGCCAGCTGAAGCTGTCTCTCAAACACCTAGAAGACAAAGTGATACCACCAGCCAGTTAGTAACACTTCAGATGTCCATACCTCTAGAACACGCAAGCAGGTGGGCACCCCCACTGCCTCCAATTCTGTATTTTCAAACTATGTAATGGGATGGAAGCAGGGCGTGCTCAGGGTGCCTCGGCAGTATGGTAACCCACAGTCCTCACAAAACCCTCAGCAGGTCTTGGTGTCAGCCACTGGGCAGTAGCTAGTGAGCTGCAGAGCCCACGGCAGCCAGCATCATAACCACCACGTAAACGCTTACCAGGGCTGCAGGGGCAGGGCATAAAAGACCAAGGCAATGTCTTTCAGCTCACTGTTCCCACTTCTACTACTGAGATAACAAACTTCCAGGCCTTCCCTTATGCAAAAGAGTTCTATACGCCCACATTTTCCAATATTATGTCTGGATTTCAGAAGGTGCTCAAACATTTTTTGTGTATTTTCAGCCTATACCTATATATTTACTTTCTTTTAACTCGAGCCCTTCTTAAAATCTTCATTAGTAAAATGCACATATTGTTCAATAATGTAAATTAAAAGGTAAGGATAAAACTGTTCTTTCCACTAACAAGGCCAGATTTAGAATAAAGAACAAAAATATTAATTCATTATGAATAAATTACTTCATCTGAAACTTGACGTTTCCATTAAGTTGTTGATTTCAATTGTGTAACATAAAAACGTGTCCATCTTCATCACCAATCAATGAGATGTTTTTGGTACTAAGAGTCAGGTGATGTCTACTTGGGAATGACACTTACAAGACGAACACATATGCCACCATTTCTGAAAGTGGGAACACTATCCAACAATTCTGATGTACCTTTTGTTTAACCTGTTTTCAACTCAAGAAAAATGACCACAGATAGCAAAATTATTGAATGCCTGGTGGGAGTTTTAAAAACAGGAAGGATTGGTGTGCGGCTGGGTCCCTCCCAGATGCACCTGCTGGTGCTCAGCTGCTGCCACCACTCCTGTGATCCCAGAGAGGCAAGAGGTTCCAAGAGATTCCAATTCAACCTCACAAAGGGTGACCCTAAAAAAATCATTCCTTAGAGTGGTATTACAAAGCTGTATAAAGTATACTTTTCCAAGTATAGTTAATAGACAGGAAAGTTTTTGCAAGTAGAAAAACATTTCAAGGGGTTGGAGATGTGGCTCAGTGACAGAGTGCTTGCCTGGCATGGACAAAGACTTGGGTTCAATTTCCACCACAGCAGGGCAGGGTGGGAGTTAAAAAAGAAGATAACATTCAAAATTATTACTGTTTCAATTTTCTTTTTCACCCCCCGACTGGAGGGGTTGAACCCAGGGCCTCACACATACTTTGCAAGTGCCATACCACTGGGCTGCACCCCCAGCCCCCCTTTTTAACTTCAGACAGGGTCTCACTAAATTACACAGGATGCCTCTGGCCTCAAACTTGCAATCCTCCTGACTCCATCTCCAAGTCACTGGGATTACAGGTGTGTGCCACAGGACCTGGATTTTATTATTATTATTAACATACATACAGAGCCACAGTATAACTGAGTGGTAGCACACTTGACTAGCACGCCCAAAGCCCTGGCTTCCATTCCCACCATGGTGTCACCGACATACAACACATACTTCCTTAATTCAATGACAGGTGACTGCAAGACAAGCCACCAACTGTTTCTTGCAACTTTCCAAAGGACAGTAACACTAAATATATAATGGTTCGAAAAACATCCAAATTTCAAAAATATTAAGGCAAAAATAATTGAGTAGCATACCAGACAGTGGCTGGATTGGAGCTACCTAGAGTGAATGAAGTGCACCTAAGTTATTTACCCAGCATAATTACTGTCCTGTGCCTGCATAAACACTGGCTCCCAGCTGGTCCATTATTTCCACAGATTCCAGACTTAATCTGTCTCTCCTGGGGATGCCCCAGGCCCTTCTTGCCTACTTAATACCTCAATAATTAATTGTGGTCAAACACAAACAGAGGCAGATGCAGCCAGAGCTCAGCCAGTCAGATGGGGAAGGACACTCTATTCTCCCTTCCAAGTACTAACCAGGCTGATCACGCTTAGTTTCTATGATCAAAAGAGATTGCGCATGGTCAGGGCAGTGTGGCCGTAGACAGGACACTTCTTCCTTCCTGGCTTTTGGACTAAGGGATTCTCACAAGTGTACTTGTGGATATGTACAACTTACACAGGAAATATCTAGAGCCTAATTCTTGGGAGTTTGCTAGTTGAATCTGTGACCACACAGATAAACAAAGAAAACGTTATGCAGGGCGCAGTGGTGCATGCCCGTAATCCCAGCGCCTTGGGAGGCTGAGGCAGCCTGTGCAACTTAGCGAGACCCTGTCTCAAGATAAAAATTTAAAAAGGGGTTGAGGGTGCAGCACTTGCAAAACACATGCAAGGCCCTGGGTTCAAACCCCTAGTACCGCACAATTAAAAAAGAAAGAAAGAAAGAAAAGGAAAAAGTGTTTGCTCTAGGAAGCAGATGACTACCCATTTTCCCCCCAGTCTTTAAGTCTTTTTGTTTCTGTTTTCCAATCCTTCCAGAAAATACTAGGTAACAGAACCAAGCTTTCTTTCTTATAGATGGCGAGAATGGAACGCAGAACACAAGGCCTTACACATGCTAAGTGCATGCTCTACCACTGAGCTACATCCCCAGCCCCAAGCTCTCTCATGACAAGCAAGATCTGACCCCATCAATATGGTCAGACATAGTCCTTCCATGGGCTCCTCCTCCCAGCAGCACACATCAGGAGCTTGCTAATCACTCCACTTTTAG
Organism: Pedetes capensis; assembly: GCA_007922755.1. Lineage (NCBI taxonomy): Eukaryota > Metazoa > Chordata > Mammalia > Rodentia > Pedetidae > Pedetes > Pedetes capensis. The sequence goes on along the minus strand of VMDO01001216.1, from coordinate 130,078 downwards.
GGAAATGCAATTCAGTGCAAGGTGTGCCTGTAGGCCCAAGCCTACAGCCGTGCCATCCTGGCATCTGATCTCACCAAATCTCGGAAGCTACGCAGGGGTCAGGCCTCCTTAGTACTTGGATGGGAGACTACCTGGGAACACCAGGTGCTGCAGGCTTTGGAGACAGATCTAGCAACCCATTCCGCAAATAATCAGCCATTGAAATCCCTATGAACAGCAGAGAGGCACTGACAATAGTGCCCAGCACGGCACAGTGTCTGTGTTTCATCTGCTGTATATAGGGTTGCTATGAGTAGGACCCTACTAGATGGACTCTAACAACAACAAAACAACCACTCACCCTGTTCTCTAACTAGAGACTTCCATCAAAAACCATAATAACCACTTTCTCCATCCAGCTGAGCATCCTCCAGTGTCCACAGCCATGGTTCCTACTCATGGGACAGCTTTACACGAAGTTTTGTATTTGGCAAAGTATTTCCTGTGACTCGTGATTTTCTAGTCCCGAGTCCCACCTCACCAAGCCAAGGGACACCTGCAAGTCTACTACTGCTTCCAGTTCAGCTCGTCGTATGATGGGGCACCTGTGCCTCTCTACACAGATCTGAGACCCTCCTCACCTACTCAAGGACAACAGTACCACAAAGTACTTATTAGCATATTTCCTGGCACCAAGTAAGCATTCAATAAACATCTGCTATACAATTAAACACAGCACTCCTCTGGGCACTTGCCTGAACTGTTCCTCTTTCCACTGCGCACCTGCCCTGTGCCACAGAAACCAAGGGGAAAAGTACAACATGAAAAACTTGCCTACTTTCCTAAAAATTGTTCCCATATGCTTGGATTTATTTTACTATTAATTTCTGGGCACTACAAAACCACCTCAAGGCAGAGGTGAGAGAGCACCAAAGAAAAAAATAGCTTGACAACGACATCCAGAGGCTCTGGCCAAGAGTGAGGAAATTTGCAGGAATTCTCAACTCTTTAGTTCCCAAAGTAGAGAAACCCTTACTGCTGCATTTCAACAAGTGAAGCAGAATTTACTACAAGCAAAAAAAAAAAGAGCCTCGTTACCCTGTGCTGCTCGGGGACAGGCGTGGTGCACTTGTGAGAGTAATCCAGGCCCATCTCCCCAAATGCTACTGCCTTGGGGTGCCGTAAGGCTTGCAAAAGGTTTCTTTCTTGACTCTCACTGTAGTAACGTGCAAAATGAGGGTGACAGCCAAAGGCCCCCCACACCAGGTCCTCCTTCAGAAGCTCCTCCCACAGGCCGTCAGTCAGCGTCCGTGGGTCACAGAAGTCAGAGATGCACCCCTGAAACTCCTTGGGGAAGGAGCTGCTGTAAATTTTTCTGAACTTCGTAAAGGTCCCTTTGAAAGACAGCTTGGAATAGAGCATGTCTAAGTGACAATGGGTGTCAATGAAGCCCTCCTCCAGGCTCTGCTCCTGGTGGCTCCTGGGCAGGGAGCCAGGAGCGTGTCCCCCACAGGGCCGGGGTGGCGACTCCTCCCGGAATGTCCTTTTCTCCTTCACCTCCTCTTCTTTGGAGCTTCTGGAAAAATGGAATGAGCGGGAATTCTGGGATTTGCCTTCCTGGGCTGCCTCCGGGTCCCTGGAGGTGTTGTGGGCACTTCCCGTGGGCCCAGGGGAAGAAGGGCTTGGGAGGTCGCGGCCGCTCTTCCCAGCCGGCGCGGGCACATGGTTGCTGCTGCCCACCGAGCGGTAGCCAGTGGTGTGGGGGCTGCTGTTCCAGTAGCTGGCGTAGTCACACCAAGGACTACTGTACAGGTGAGGAGGGTACATGACATAGTCAGTGTGGAAGGAGGAAGGCTCTGGAAGGGCTGTGTAGCTCAGCGAGACGGGCTCCTCCTGCGAGAACCTCCCAGTGGATGGCTCATCCACGTCGGACCAGTCGCTCCCTGAAGATGGGTGCTCGATCACCACCTCCCTGTCTTTATGCTGCAGGAAAGAGAAAGCAGTGGGTTAGCCTTCTGAGGGGAAAACCACCTCCCATGCTCAGTGCTGTGGGATAAGTCTGATCTGTCTCCCCTGAAACTCAGGCAGGACTGGAACCCATTATAATCTAGTAAAATGACGCAAACGTAACCTGACTATGGGGTGTGGAGATGTGGCCTTATGAAAGGAAGAGACACCAGAAGACAGACCCACCCACAAACTCCCTTTCTCTCACCATGTTATGCCCCACCCCACCCAAGGGACCTCAGGACTCTGCCAGAAAAAAAGCCATCACCAAAGCTGGGCATGGTGGCACACGCCTATAATCCCAGCACCCAGGAGGCTAAGGCAGAAGGATCAACATGAATTTGAGGCCAGTCTGGTCTACACAGTGAGTTCCAGGCCAGCCTGAATACAGGGACAGATCCTGTCTTAAAAAAACCAAAAAAATAAACAAGCTATTACCAGAAGCAGCCCCTTGACCTTGGGGCAGAAACGTGAGCCAAAATACACTTCGTTTCCTTATAATTTACCCAGTCAGTGGTACTCTGTTTTATGAGCAACAAAAAACTAACACACTGACAGGCGTTAGTAGAACATCAACTGGCCTGTTTTCCTGGCCGTGCTGAAAGCTTTGCCATGGCTCCATCGCTCACTTTCACCTTACAGTTTCCAGAAGTGAGCACAGGCTACAGCTGCGATCGGTCATATCAGGTTCAGAGAAAACTCTTGTGACCATGGTACCATGCGCTGGGATTTTTTAGCTCAGTTGGCAGAGCGCTGTTCTTCACTTTCTGAGGACCTGGGTTTGATCCCCAGCACCATAAAAGTGGGAGAAGGATATGGCAATCCACTTCTGAAAACAATTCCAAAACAGTGAGCTATTAAAAACTCTATGAAGGTCCTCAGTTACACCCCTAATCCCTGTCTTGGATTTTAGCAAATATTCTTTTTTTTTTTCTTTGAATTTTTAGAACAGGGTCTTGCTATGTAGCCTTAAACTCTAAATCCTCCTGCCTCAGCCTCCTGAGTGCTGGGATTTGGGGCATTCTTGTTGATATATTTCTGTTTTTCAGGAAAGCAGTAGCAGTAAGAAGTCGAGAGCAGGAAAATGTAAAGTGGGACATTTCTAATTCCCTTAAGTTTTTGTTGCCAATATTCTTTTTGCAGTGTAGCTAGAGCTCTGGAGCATTAGTACAGACTACAGACACAGCTTTTGTGTTCCATTTTCAAGAGGTAATCAGTTTATCCACAACGTCCTTTCACAGTGAATATTTGTTAAGTGAATTATATTTGCTTATATAAATATTAAAAGAAATTTAAGGTCTCTCACTCAAGCACTGGTGGATGTGGATGGCTTTGTTAACAAGAAATGCTGAGCTGGGCATGATGGCTCACACCTGTAATGCCAGAGATTCAGGAAGTTCATGAGGTCAAGACCAGAGGCAGCCTATGTAACTTAGCAAGACTGACTCAAAAAAAAAAAGAAGAAATGGACTGGAGGTGGAAGTCAGTGGTAGAGCACTGGCAAAATCATGTGCAAGGGCCCAGGTATAACCCCCTAAATACTGCTTCACCACTCCTTCAACAGAAGCTAGTTTGATTAGAAGGCCCAAATACAGGCAAAGTTTTGCCCCTAAAATTATCCCTCAGAAAAGAATGCATCAATTTACACTCAGATCCTCACAAAGTACCTGGTACTCTATGGTACACTTTTCTGTTTGCGGAAGACAAATGACCCCCAAAAGACCTCAACAGAGCTCATTTTGAATGCTTACAAAGGTTCCCTAGGTTTGTTTTTAAAAAACAGACACAAGGAGGCTATAGTAATGTACAAAACTTAATAATCATTCCCAGGGATATGATTTCAGTTTGAAGTATTGAATGTCATTTGTAACGTATCTTTAAAGGATCACTTTTCAAAACACACTATGTTAAAGATACAGTAGGAAAACAAGAAACTTTGCACAGAGTTTACCTGTATGGAGAAAAGAGCAAAATATGACTGGGTTAGAAAGCTACTTTTCACTTACTCTTTAACCATGGGAACACATTCAGCTGCAGAGCACCTGTCCAGCACGCATGAGGCTATAGGAGTGAGTGAGGAGAGGAAGGGGAAGGAAAAGAAGGAAAGAAGAGAAAGAAGGAAAGGGGAGGGAAGGAAGGGGAATGAAGGGGAAGAAAGGGAAGAGGGGAAGGAAAGGAAGGCAAGCAAGAAAATACTGATAACTGGAAGTGGTCATGCTGTGACAATTCCAGAAATATCTCTAAGAAAAAAGAAATTCAGACTATCTGAAATGTGATGAAATAGCTATTTGCAACTTGGGATAAAATTTCCAGGAACATACAGACTCTAAATGTGCTGCCTCTCATCAACAAACTCAGCTGCAGCAACTACAGGATAAATGACCCCGTTATTGGCAGAGATTACAGCATCCTAGGGGACCAAGGATAGGAAGAAACAATCTACAAAGACTAAAATTCTTGCCATATTTAGAAAGTGCAACATATGCTTCTTACTTGGATCTTGTTTCAAACTAGATCGACCATGAAACAAAAAGACAAATTTAAGCAGTGACTGAATAACTAATGATATTAAGGACTGAGTATCTGTGTGATAAGACTATGATTATGTTTTGGTTTTCTGGGTTTTTCAAACACTCTGTTTTATATCTATACACTGAGATATTCGTGGATGAAAATGATATGCTAGTTAGGATTTGCTTCCAAGTAATCCATAGAGATAGAAGGGATACAGAGACAAAAGAAGGCAAGACCAGCAGGAAGCTGACGGTTGAAGATGAAGGATGGTACGTAGGTGTATTTCATAAGTGTTTTAAATCTTCACTAAGAAAAAATAGTTAAAATTACAGCCAACCATTGTGATGCATGCCTAAAATCCCAGCGAAATAGGAGTCTGAGACAGGAGGATCTTTGATCAAGAGTTCAAGACCAGAAGCCTACCCAAGTTAGTGAGACCCTGTCTGAAAATAAAAAATAAAAAAGGGCTGAGAGCAGTGGCTCACGCCTATAATCCCAGCAATTTGGGAGGCAGAGGCAGGAAGATTGCAGGTCCAAGGCCCGAGGCAGGCTGTGTAACTTAGTGAGACACTGTCTCAGGATAAATAATAAAAACTGGAAGAGGGCTGCAGCCCAGTGAAAAGCACTTTGAAGTATGTGCTAGGTTCAACCCCCAAGTATTGGGTCGGGGGGGAAGATAAAATAATAAAAATAAAAAAGGGGCTCTGACGCAGGTCAGCGCTTGCCTGGCATGCGTGAAGTCCTAGGTTCAATCCCCCAGTATTGCCAAAAAAAAAAAAAAAAAAAAAAAAAAGCCCAGCCACAGTGATACATGCCTGTAATCCTAGCAACTCAGGAGGCTGAGGCAGGAGGATTGCAAATTTGAGGCCAGAGGCAGCCTGTATAACTTAATGAAACACTGTCTCAAAATAAATATAGGCTGGGCATGCAGCCCAGCAAAGAGCAATTTCAAACTACATTCAATCCTCTAGCACTGCTGCTTAAAAAAGAGAATAGAAAAGAAAAAGAAATTTCAACTCAGAAGGGCAGATTATGTCTTCTCACTATACCCAAAATTTTATTATCCAGTGGTATTTGTTAAAAATAATAGAAATAATCCCAGGTCTCATCCAACACCTTCTAAGTCAGATTTCTTTGTTCAGGGGAGTTCAGGAAATCACAGCAGATGACTTAAAAAGTAGCTTTGGTGACAATAAAGATGTCAAAGACACCTGGAAAGGTTTGCTAAAGCAATTTAGTGAAATATGAAAGGGGGCAGGGGGGCAACGGAATGCAGAAAGCAGGGAAGAAATTTCAAAAATGCAAAGGTTCTGTAAACCTTGTAAGTTGATACAAGTGGAACCAAAAGTGATGTAATAGTTACATAATGGAAAAAGCAAATGCTGTATTACTCTGTACCCCACCAACACTTACCAATACAGGGGAAAATATATATAAAGTAAAATAATAAAATAAAATAGAAATTTCAAAAATGCTCATGTAACTAGAAATATATACCATAATCAAACTTGTAATTGTGATATCTAAATCCTTGGAAGAGATTATCCAGTCAAGCTGCCTAAGAAAAAGGTTTTGGATTTTGGAGAATGGCAAATGGAAGACGCATCCACTGAAGATTCCCTTAGGCTAGGTGTGCTGGTGCACACGTGTAATTCTCACACTCTCAAGGCCTGGACTACATAGAAAAACCTGATCTCAAAAAAAAAGCTGCAAGACCATATGGTAAAACTTAAAGAACCCAATGCACTGCCTGTACGTAAAAATAAAGTTTTATTGGTAAATACGCCCATTCACTTAATATATTATCTGTTGGGGCTTTTAGGCAGAGTTGAATAGCAGCGACAGAGCTGTATAGCCCAAAAATCTAAAAACTTACTACATGGTCCTTCACCTAAAAAGTTGGCTGAGGCCTGTTTTTTTTTAAATTGTGATAACATGTTAACAAACAACCCATTTTATACAGAGGAAGGAACTAGGCTCTCAAGGTGACAATTCAGGTAGCAAGGCCAAGATCTGAACCCAAAAGCACTGATCCATGTCATGTGCTAACTTATCTACCTAACAGAGAAAACTGAAATGCCCAGGGTAACAAATAAGAGTTTAGGTATAATTGTGGAAGTTCATTTACATGATGGGATTCTAGACAGCCAAATGAGATGATGGTCTACATTAGACAGAAAACACAGCCACTATTTATATGAGGTGGGAAAATTAAGTTACAAAACATTATGTGTGAATTCCCATTACATCCAGCATATGTAGGTTTTGTCATTTCCACCCCAAACCCTTCTAATATTGCAGGAAATGTGAAAAGACATGTAAAGTTACAAGAACAAAGTATCAAGAGATCACAGCAAAGTAAATAAAAATTGAATGCTAAAAAACAAGTGGGCCCAGGTATGGTGGTACACACCTGTAATCCTAGGGTATAAGGCCAGCTTGGGGTTAAAATAAATAAATAAATAACAAGAAAAAAAGAGGGAAAGATAAATTAGTATTGGCTTAGCAGATTATAGATCTGCAAGTGGGAGAACTCAGATTATACATTCCAAAGCATGCAGCGGGAAAACCCCAGAAACCACGACATGACCCCAGGAAGACTAAGGAATTGAAGGTACTAGACCTTTCAAAATGCAAGTGAAGGTGCAGATGGAAATAGAATTAGCTACAAGTCTGCGAAGTTAGATCCCTGGATACTGCTCTTAGCCCATGCAGATGGGTCTGCCCCAGCACAAGACAAGGAGTCATGCTTGGGAAAGATCAACCAAGAGACTACGGAATAGTGAGGGCAACAGACACCTGAGGACAGGGATATACAGGCACCTCCCCTCAGCCTGCCTCCCAAGCAGGTGTGGACCCCTCAGGAGGGATGCCCTCCCAGAGGAAACGAAGGCCCCTACTATAGGATGGAGCCTCAGATCCATCTGAGAATCCCACAAAACCACCTGACATCATCATTCTCTGCCAAACCTACCAACTGGTCAGCCGGTCCATGCACACAAGAATTTTCATTCAGCTTTTCAGTGCTTTATGTTTAAAAATGAATGGGTAGCCCAGATATCTATGGAAAGCCCTACCATAAAAGACAGAAACCAACACTTCAGGAAAAAGAAACACTATAGTATAGAAGCCTGCAGCCATTGCCCTGTGGCATCCAATCCCATCAGATCTCAGAAGCTAAGCAGGGTCGGGGCTGATTAGTACCTGGATGGGAGAACGCCTGGGAACAACACCAGAAGCTGTAGGCTTGAGAGAAGGACCTGGCAACCCCCTCCCAAAAATCAACCTGCCATTGAAAACCCTATGAACAGCGGAGAAGTACTGAAAATAGTGTTTCCCCTGTTGTAGAGGGTCGCTATGAGTCGGATACCGACTCGACGGCACCTAACAACAACATAGTATGGAAATCAGAAGAAAACCTTAAAACAAGCTTATAATTAATATCCTCAGAGAAATGAAGAAGGTTCTGTAACTTCAAAACCAGAGATTCTGAATAAGGAGTACTCAAAAACTCAACAGTACTCCTAGAAATTAAGTTTGTCAAAACTAACAAAAAAGTGTCATCATAGACATTCAATTTAATAATTCACAAAGAGGCCAGGCATGATGGCTCATGCCGATAATCCCACAACTCAGGAGGAAGAGGCTGGAGAATCACAGGTTTGAGGCCAGAGGCAGCCTGAGTAACTTAGCAAGACCCTGTCTCATGATAAAAAATAAAAGGGGGATGGGAGTGCAGCCCAGTAGTAGAGTACAGCACTTGCAAAGTATGTGCAAGGACTTGAGTTCAACCCTCAAGTATAATAAAATAATAATAATAATAATAATAATTTGCAAAGAACCCCCAGCATGGTTTTGCACTCCTATAATCCCAGCAACGTGGGACGCTGATACAAGACAATCAAAGGTTTGAGGAGCCAGGCGTGGTGGCACACGACTGTAATCCCAGCGGCTTGAGAGGCGGAGGTAGGAAGATCACAAGTTCAAGGCAGTCTGCATAACTTAGCGAGACCTTGTCTCAAAAAGTAAAAAAAAAAAAAAAAAAATGAGCTGGGGGTGCGGCCCAGTGGTCCAGCAGTTGCATAGCATGCAGGCATGAGGCCCTGGGTTCAACCCCCAGTACTGCGGGGGGGGGAAAAAAAAAAAAAAAAGGTTTGAGGCCAGAGGCAGCCTGCATAACTTAGCAAGACCCTATCGCATGATAAATAAAAAAAGAGGCAGAGCTAGGGGTGCAGCTCAATGGCAGAGCACTTGTAAAGTATGTGCAACACCCTGGGTTGAAACCTCAGTACACCAAAAAAGTACAGATAAAAAGAAACTAAAGGAACACAGAGAAAGGACAAATGAATTCAGACTTGTAAATATCCTTAAATTGAAAAATAAAGTGATTCCAACCATCAAACAAAAGCAGGGGGCTACAGAAAAGAGCCATTAGCAGGAAAACTTTTGTAAATAAAAAAATTTTAAAGATAACAAAAATTCAACAATTGTTAGAAAATAAAGCTGAAGAAGTCTTCTAGAAAAATTAAAATAGATGACAGAGTTAATAAAATTACAATATCCCAGCTGAGTGTGGTGGCACACACTTCTAATTCCAGTGATTCTGGAGACAGAAACAGGAGGATTACAAGTTCAAGACCAGAGGCAGCCTGAAGAACTTAGCAAGACCTGTCTCAAAATGGAAAAATAAAAAATGCAGCCCAATGGTATAGTGCTTACAAAATGTGTCCAAGACCCTGGGTTCAAACCCCAAATATCAAAAAGAAAAAAATAAAAAGAATATCCCAGCCAGGAGGGATTCCAGAAAAAGAGGAGAGAAACAAAGAAGAAACTACTAAAGAAGTCATCACCAAAACCTTCCAGAACTTCCCTGGGCTAAGGATTGATTGAAGAAATTCATCTTATTTTCCTCTTTACTCCCTCCTGGTACCCCACTAAAAGAAGAAACCTAAAAAAAGAAACAAAACATTGTAACAACAAAAACAGGGAGCACAAAGTACAAGAGACGGGAAAATTCCCATTATGGAAGCCAGATGGCAGATGGGTCTATGCGCAAGCTGACACCTGAGCTGGGGAAACTGGGCTCCAGCTACCCCACCATACAGAATCGTCAAAACCACTCAGATACTGATGCCAGTACCTAAGGACCTAGGAGATAAAGAGGAAGGTTAAATTGAAGAAGACTAGGTAAAGCTGCTTAAGAAGAAGTAAGATCCCTCAGCCCTCTCCAAAGAAAAGTAATTTCCAACCTACGATTTCAAAACCAAACCTGTAACCAAGGGTGAGATTAAAATACAGGCAATCTCAAACCCACAGTTCTCCAAAAACGTCTCCCTCATGCAACTTTTCTGAAGAAGCCACAAAAGAACATATTCCACCAAGATGTGAGAAACACAAGGAAGAAAAGAACACAGCAGAGAGGGGACACAACCCAGGAGGACAGCTACCAGCTGGCCTAAGACCAGGCCAGAGCACAGCAGGCCAGAGGGCAATTAGATCCGCACCTCCAAGGGAAAAAGTGGAATGGATGACTGCAAGTACTTACAGGAAGAACTGTATGTCTCTGTCATTTGGGGATGAGTATTAAGTACAAATGAAGTTAAGAGCAAAAATGAGGTAATGATGAGCTTCAAGGAAAATCATGGTACAAGAAAGGAAATGTAATCAGAGTATATTAGGTGACTCAGCTGTGCATAGGGTAACAATGAATCTCAAACAAATTCAGCCCCAAATTGTATTAAAACGATGGGGGAAGCTACAGCAAGGGTGCTCCTTATGGGAGTGTAGAGCAGCCGTTCCCAACACTTCTGGGACCAGGGACTGGTTTGGTGGAATATAATTTTTCCACGAACGAGAGGCAGAGCTCAGGTAGTAACACAAGCAATAGGGAGCAACTGAAAATACAATGTTCGCTTGCTTGACTCCTGCTCAGCTCCTGCTGTACAGCCTTGTTCCTAACAGTCATAGAAGGACCTTGGCCTGGGGGTTGGAGACCCCTGGTATAGGGAAATCCAAGGGTGTCTAAAACTGAAAAATCACTAAACAGTACAAAGTCAGAAATATGGAGGTAAATCTAGAAGACAGAGAAAGAGAGAAGGGCTGCCTCTCAAGAACAGTAAAGAATGGGCAGAAACAGGTACTACAGAGGAGCGTGCACCCCCTATAAGCAATATTAAAAACTACTAGGTGTGAGCCCACCGTGGTGTTGCTTACCTGTAATCCCAGAACTCAGGAGGCTGAGGCAAGAAGATCACAAGTTCAAGGCCAGCATGTGAGACACTGTCTCAAAAAAAAAAAAAAAAAAAAAAAAAAAAAAAAAAAAAAAAAAAAAAAAACCCACCCACTAGTGTCCCTGGAGTATCATTCTTTCCTTCTTCCACAGCCATAGAAGTTTATCTAAGTGTAAGTCTTCCCAAATGAAGAGTAATTTTCCCAACTCCCTTGCAGCTAGGTGTTAGCTGGGTTTCCCAACATCAATAGATGTGAGCAGATCCAACATGTACAACCTTTGAGCTAAGCTCTTAAGAAGCAGGAAGTGTATTTCTTCTTCTCCCCTTCCTAATGTCCAGAGTGTCCTTGTAATGAACTCCAAGCCCCATCAACATAACCATCTCAACCAAAAGATGGACCAGATAAAGGGGCCACAACATCATAACAGAGGCATTAGGACCCTGGTCACTGTCGTTGTTGTTGTTAGGTGCCGTCGAGTCGGTATCCGACTAATAGAGACCCTCATAGGGTTTTCAATGGCTGACTGTTTTGGGATTGCCTTGGGAGTGGATTGCCAGGTCCTTCTCCTATTTTTGCGGTGCTGGGAATTGAACTCAGGACCTCAGACTGCAGCGCAGCACTCTACCAAATCCCAGCCCCTGGTCGCTGTAGCCACCCTTTTTAAGCCAAAGCTCTATTTTATTTAAGGCATTATCACTCTCACCACTGTCACAGCAGCTAAGACCACATCCTAACAAGCACATTAAAACAAAAAAAAGCTGCCAGATGTAGTAGAGCATGCCTACAATCCCAGCACTCTGGAGGATGAGGCAGGAAAATTGCAAGCTCCAATCCAGGCTGGGATTTAAAAAATGAGATCTTGTCTTAAAAAACAAAAACCTGATTTGAAGTGTATTAGTAACTCTGAAGAGTTATTAATAACTCTGGATGAGAACCACCAACTTGTTCCTAGAGTCCTGGTTAAGTGAAGTACTACGTGTTTTGGAGATTCCTTTAGTTTTTCTCTTACTGGGGGGCTGAACACAGGGCCTCGCACAGACTTTGTCAGTGCTCTACCACTGAGCTGCACCCCCAGCACACTTTTTATTATTGTGAGACAGGGTCTTGCTAAGTTACACAGGCTGCTTCTAGCCTCAAACTTGTGTTCCTCCTGCCTCTGCCTCCCAAGTCAATAGGATTATAGGCGTGCACCACCAGGCCTGACTAAAGCACTAGTTTTGGGGCTTAAGGGGCTAAGGGTGTGGCTCAGCAGTACAGTACTTGCCTATCAAGCATAAGTCCCTGGGTTTGATGTCAGCACTACAAACAATAACATTATTTAGGATCAAACTACAAAGACCAAATGCCAAATACATTTAGCCAGAAGTAAAAACCCAAATACCTGGTGTGCGCTTTACTTACCTTTTGGGTATCTAAATGAGAGTCAGAATCATCAAAAAATTCTAGGGGTGGGGAGGGTTTGTCAATGACTGTCCTTCGGTCCCCAAGCACCTCCTCCCTGGGTTTCTCCTCAGGGTCTATAATCACTCTCCTGTCGCAGAAGCTGCTCCTGTCCAGCATAGCCTTTTCCTCCTCCACCCTGACCTCTGGAGAAGATTCCTTCTCTTTCTGAGGAGCAGAGACAGTGACACTCCTGGCTGGTCCTTCCTTACAGCTCGGATGCGCTCCCAGGCTCGGCTTTGCCCTGCTGTTGGCAGCCTCTCCCTTCCTCTTGGGCATCGACTTCCCCAGAATGCCCTGGATTGCCTTCAGGTAGATCACTGTGGATCCTTGGTCTCGAAGCCTGTCCCTCTTCCTTTTCTGGACCTTGTCTGTTTCTTCTGTAGCATCATTTTGACCTTTAGCTGCACATTCAGAGTTCGTGGAGTTACGAGAACTACCTTTGGAATCAACCTGGAAGGAAAAAAACACATTCTGAAAGGGTTTTCCTAAGACCAATTTTATACATGGAGCACTGGGCAAATGACAAGTCAATGCGGTTCCACAAGTCCAAAGGAAAGTGACTGTAGTGGTTTCACCCTGCCCCACTGAGAAGGGCCATTAGATAACAGGTCTGAATGGGTGCCATTTTCTTTCTCTCTTTTTTGTTTCCAGTACCGGGAGGGAGAAGGCGGTTAAAGCTTGGGCCTTGCCCATGCTAACAAGTGTTCTTCCACTGACCTGCACCTCCAGCTCCTTTTGTCTTATTTTGAGAGGAGGTCTCACTATGTTACACAGGCTGCCTTCTAGCTTCGAACTCATGATCCTTCCATCTCAGTCTCCCAAGTCACTGGGATTACAGGTATGCACAATGGCCTGGATGGGTGCTGTTTCTTTTCTTCTCCATATTGGGGGTTGAACCCAGGGCCTCGCATTTGCATGAGCTGCAAGTGCTGTACCACTGAGCTGCACCCCCAGCCCACTGTTTTACTTTTTGAGATAGGGTCTCGCTAAATTACACAGACTGCCTCTGGTCTTGAACTTGCGATCCTCCTGCCTCTGTCGCTGGGATTACAGGTGTGCACCACTGTGCCCTCCAAGTACTGTTTCTTAATACTCATCTTCTCAAACTCATCACATGGTACCCTCCTACTGTGGTGGGAAGGGACAAGCTAAGATTAACAGTTTCACTACAGTAGACTGCCAGCTCTTGGACAGGAAGCACTACCACACACTGCACAACAAAAACAGCAGCTCAATGTTTTCCTAGTGCTCTGATGTCCATGCTATAGTAATAGTGAAAAACAAAAAGTAGACTACCAAGTAGTGTACAGTGTAATCTCATTTAGAAAAAACAAAAAATGTTTTCACATATAGATAGTTGCAAACAAAGTCTGAAAGGACAAACTGTCAGAAGAGATATCTTGTCAGGAACCACAGCACATGCCTGCAAACAGCAGCAGGAGGCTAAGGCAGGAGGATCAACATGAGTTCAAAGCCAGCTTGGTTTACATAGTGAGACCCTGTCTCAAAAAAAAAAAGAAAAGAAAAGAAATCGTTATCTTCGGGAAGTGAAGGGAAGAACCAAAGCTTTTCCTCATCTACCCTTATCTGTTCAGTATGTTGCTGTTAGGTGCCATGGAGTCAGGTCCAACTCATAGAGACCCTATGTATAATAGAATGAAACACTCCTGACACTGTGCCATGCTCAGCACTATTGTAAGTGCTTCTCTGCTATTCATAGGATTTTTGATGGCTGATTGCTTTGGGAGTGGGCTGCTGGGTCTTTCTCCCAAGCCTACGGCACCCAGTAGTCCCAGGCAGTCTCCCATCCAAGAACTAACCACACCCAACCCTGCTTAGCTTCCAAGATATGACAAGGTCAGATGCCAGAGTTGTCTGGCTGTAAACATCTGATCAGTTACCAGTACTGAATTGTCACACTGTACCCATAAATAAATAAAATCATGTGTCAATTAGCTTTTAATTAAAAAAATAAAGAGTAAAGAAAGATCACTGACAAGGCTTACACTCCTATTTTATAAACTTGTTATACTGTTTGAATTTTTTCCCCAAGAAGCATATCTTTGTTTAAAAAAAAAAAAAAAGTTAAATCTTTAGAAATATAAAATGTTAGTGTAGGCATAATAGTTTTTCCTGGAAGTACTCAAATTTTTGTTAGCTATTAATTTTGGAGCAGCGAACATGAAATCTGGCTTTTACTTTTATTTTGAACTGTCTGGAACTTACTGAAGTTCTAACACGAATTTTCCCATGTCTACAGGGATTACCTGGGAAAGGGGATCTGGGCCACTCAGTTTCTTTCTTCTTACAGTCTCTTACCTTTCTGTCATTCCAGCCCTCGTCTCCACTACCCCGAATATTTTGAACTGTCTGGAACTTACTGAAGTTCCCATAGTGCCTAACTCCCTACCTTCTACCTCCCTGCTTTCCTCCAGTGTGCCAGCAGAATCTCTAATAAACAAATCCTATGTCACACTTCTTAAAACTTCAGTGGCCCTGCATTTGCTTCAGTAAAAACTTCTGAGCTTCATCTCCCACCTTTCTCCAATATCCAAGCATCCAAGGCACTAAAAAAAGATGCTGCTTGACAAAAACTAATTGTATATTTCAAAACCACTTATTAAGAGGATTTTGAATGTGCCCAGGCAAAAAAAGATTAATGTCTGAATTAACATGTATGCCAGTTACACTGATCTGATCAGTATACTGGTACTGAACTGTCACATTGTACCCATATAGAAAATCATGGGTCAATTAAATTTTTTTAATTAAAAAAATAAAAAGAATAAAGTAAGATCACTGGATAACAACAGAATTCAAGGAAACCTCCCAAACAATTGTCCTGAAAGTAACAAGGGAACAAAGCAAGGTGGAGCAGAGTTCTCTAGAGATTCTAAAATGCCCATGGGCCAGAGGTGCACCTCAATGGTAGGGCACATGCCAAAGCCCTGGGTTCCAGCTTCAGAACCAAAAAATAAAAGGCTCCAACATCTTCCTTTCTGAACAGTCTGTGTCCTGGCACAGAGAGCTCTGTGTTGAAGGCTGGGGACACACAAAGCCAGAACAAGCAGGTGGGTCAACGACAGGATGGTGATGAAGTTACTATGGAAGGCCCTGGGTGAACATACTGCTTCTGTCCGTGACAAGTGCTTACTCACAGGGCTTGAGACTCTCTAGACAAACAAGTTCCTGAATGCCTGCAGAGCAAGGAGGGAAGAAGTCAATGCTGAAGGTATACGTAAGAGGCATTTTGTAATTTACCAAGGCAAGCCCAGGACCGTGCCTTGTTTTCAAACAGACGAGAAATCTCAGCAGTGCTAGAGATGGACAGATTGGTAACATCTATGTATGTCCTCACACTGCATCCTCACTCCATGGAAGTCATCTTTCTAAATATAAATCTGCCTCTCCTTTGTATATAACCCTATGGAAACTCTCCAATGGCTTAGAACACACACGCCAAATGCCCTTAGAATGCAATCAAGTTCCCTGGGCTACTGAAATCTTGCTGCAATCTGCCCCTACAGCTCTCCAGCATCCACCTGGGGCCTTCTGCCCCCATCATACCACACTGTGTGGCAGCCGTGAACTACTCTCCCACTCCTTCAAAGCTCTCGAGGCTCCAAGATCCAAAAGTGTTTGACACACAATAGTCCTCAGGTGCTTACTGAAACTATTAAGGTGGATTCTGTAGAGACGCACCCAGTGGCCTTAATGAGAGAAAGGTGAGTCCAAGCTAGGACTGGACCCACGCAGATTGGAGGCCACACCCTCAAGATTCAATCAGCAGAATGGCCTCAGCCTGGAATGCAGCACACCTGTGACTAAATAAGGCAGATTCCTGCCCCCACCTCAGCTTTCACTCCATCTTTGTGAGTGAAGCTAAATATCATCATCTGATATAGTCTGACATCACATCCAAGTCCACCTGGAGGGAGTAAGAACAAGACTAGGTTGTATTCACAAACACCAATAGTTGCCTGATTTATGTTTTAGTCATATTCAGTATTTTTATGCCTAAAAAAGTTTTCATCAACTCACCATTATTTGTGAATATACATATATATGCATATACATAGACATATATAATCTCCACCAGGCATGATGGCACATGCCTGTCATCCCAACACTTGAGAGGCTGAGGCAGGAAGACTATGAGCTAGAGGCCAGCCTAGGCAAAAGAGCAAGATCTTGTCTCAAAAAACAAACAACAAAATCAAGAAAGAAAAAAAGTCCATGTGCCCATAAGCGCTCAGACTATGAGGTCCTCAATGAAAAATCCTGGGGCACAGGATGAGTGACTTAGTCGTAGAGGGTGTGCTCAGCATACAAAAGGCCCTGGGTTCCACCGCCAACAAGAGTCAGGGACATGACCCTGGTGTGGCACTCAGCCCAAGGGCTTTCCAGAGTAAACAGTCAAATACAGCCTTCCTTCTCAGCTCCACATAAGAAACCACCAGGAAACTCTTAAAAACACATCAACTTTCCTGACAGGCTGTTTTTATTGCTTCTGTAAAATCATTTCTCTAGGGGCCATCTTACTCCAAGTGAAAGGTTTTTTTCCACTTCTCCCCATGTAGAATACCTGCTCAGATTTTAGGCCTAGATTCCAACCCCTAGAATGTAAACTCTATGTAGGAGTTTTCTTTGTTTTGTTCCTGGAGAAGCCAACACACCTAGAACAGTGCCTAACATAATTTCCAATAAATATCTGTTCAAAGCCTGAATGAGGGTAAAGCACACCTCAGTTTGCTCAAAGTTCCATACTTAAGAAACCCACTTGAAGGAACACAGACTCAAGCAGAGAACCTTATGTTCTCACTCATATGTGAGAGCTGAGATATATATATATATCTCACATATATATAAGATATACATATATGTATAAGATATAAGAGATATATTAGAGAGTGATATATGAGTGATACATACGATATATAAGAGATATATAAGAGAGTGAGAGATATATAAAAATAAACAATTAAATTTAGCTAAGGAGCCGGGCGTGGTGGCACATGCCTGTAATCCCAGTGGCTTGGGAGGCGGAGCCAGGAGGATCGCCAGTTGGAGACTAGAGGAAGTCTGCATAACTTAGTGAGACTCTGTCTCAAAAAGTAAAAAAAAAAAAAAAGGGCTGGGGGTGCAGCTCAGTGGTCCAGCACTTGCAAAGAATGCAAGCGCAAGGCCCTGGGTTCAACCCCTAGTACCGCCAAAAAAAAAAAAAAAAAAAAAAAAAACTTAGCTAAGGGAAAATTTAAGTAGAAAGGAGGGAGGGGACTAGCAAAGGGAAGTGAAGGTTGTGGAAAGTGGGAGGGGAAAAATGTAAAAGGATAAAGGGGGAGAGGATAATCTCAATGTAAATGATGCAACTTCATGAGTCCATGAGAAAAATAGGGGAATATAAACCATATGTGCATATGAGTTGTACAACATATTAGTCAAAAGGTTCCATAAGTTTTGTAAGCTGATGAAAATGTAACCAAAAGTGATGTAACAATTCCATAATGGAAGAAGCAGATGCTGTATTACTCTACCCCACTAACATTTATCAAAAAAGGGAAAAAAGAAAAAAAGAAATAAGACAACGTTGTAGACAAAGTATATTTTGTAAAATAAAGACTTCGGTGTGAAAAAAAAAAGAAAAGAAAAGAAAGAAAAAGAAGAAACCCACTGTGTGTTTCCACTGGGAAAGTTTAGGTTAACCTCCAAAAAAGAAAAGGGGAAAAAAAACAAACTAAAAAAAACACCAAAGCAAAATCCTAACATACTGGAAACCATTACTTTGGTGAAAAGACATGCCAAGAACCAAATTCCTTGGCTCTGTGATTCAGAGTGGTTCACGGTATAAAGGCACAGTTCCTTAAACTGACCAACTAAAATGCATACATCCTCCCTACTAAGTATGCACAATCCACCTTCTACTGCAATGAATCTCCAATTACCCGGAATCACATAAAAATCTAGAAGCCCACACTACACACCCTCCGCCCCCTGAAATCAGTCTCTTGCGGGTGGGAGACAGGAACAAGTACTTTAAAGCTTTCCAAATAGTTCTTAAGTGCCAAGAGCTGGGCACGGTGGCGCACACCTGTAATCCCTGAGACTCAGGAGGTGGAGGCAGGAGAATCACAGGTTCGGGGTTAGAGGCAGCTTGTGTAATTTAGGAAGACCCTGTTTCAAAATAAAAAGTAAAAACATGGGAAAGGGATGTGGCTCCGGGGCAGGGCACTTCCGAAGTATGTGCAAGGCCCTGGGTTCAACTCCGAAGTACTGAAATGGGGAGGGGGGAGAGTGCGATGAAGTTGGAAAACTTCTCCAGTGGGCTTCAGGACACCTCTGAAGGGCTGCCTGGTCTTAGGGATTTGGGTGGGGCAGGGACAGCCCAAGGAATCTTCAAAGGAGGAATCTTCAAAGGCACGTCCTTTTTTATTCTCCTCCCAACATTACCACCATCAACCTCTCCAGCCACGTGCAAGGAGCTTCACTAATTGCAGCCACCTACCTTACGGCTGCAGGCTCCCTCCTCTGGAGAAGCCATTTCTTCCAGGGAGGGGCTGGCAGGACACAGAGGGGACCCCTTCGACGGACGGACCCGAGGGCTCCGAATCAGGCAGCCTTGGGAGGTGGCCCCGCCCACACCAGCGCCCGAGGAGTGGGAAGAGGAGGAGGAATTTCTGCGGCGGGACGAGCTCCAGGACCACGGAGGCGCGCAGGCCACATCGTCCTCCTGCTCGGCTTTCAGGCTCTTGGGGCTGCTGGCCCCTCGTGAACGCGACGCGGAGCTCCGGGCTGGCCGGCCGGAGGGGGCCACATCACCGGGCTCCCCGAGGCAGCTGCGCTTGCTAGGACACCCTTCCGAAGTGCTGCTCCAGTGGTACTTGACCTTGCGCCGCTCCGACGCCATGGGCACCTGCGAGGTAAGAAGGGCCTGGATTCCACCTCCATCCTTCCCAGCCACCGGCCCCATGCCGCCGCCTTCCTGAGGCCGGGTCGCTCACCTTTCCCTTTTCCTTCCACTGCCCATCACACTTTTCAGGGTTGCAGAGCTGCCAAGGCGCTACGGAGGAGTCCCGACGACCCTAGGTCGACCCCGGGCTTCGGCTGGGCTTCCAGACCCACGGCGCGTTCCTGGGATCAGCAGAGCGCCGCCGTGCGCACCGCGCCACCTCCGAGACGCCAAAGCGCTTCCGGGACTGCCAAGCGCTTCTATTTAGTTTGCCACACAAAGCCCTTCGCGGATGTCAAAGCGCTTCCACGGGCGCTTTCGGGTCCACACATGGCGACCGGAACCGCAGCTCCGGAGCCCGGCGAGCGACCCGGAGGCCCTGGCGGCCGGGGGCGGGCCGGGGAGGAGGACCGGTGCCCACTCGGCAGCCCGCCCTGCTCCCGCGGCCCCACCGACCCGCCCCGGGTCGAAAGGGGCCCCCGCCGCCCCTCGGGAGCCGGCGGCGCCACGTCCGTCGCCTCAAGCCTGTCCCTGCCCCACCCGCCCGCTCCTGCCGTCGCTGCCACAGCGGCCCAGGCGCCGCCCCGCCGCCCCCCACGGCCCGGCCGTCCCGCCCCGCAGCCTGCTAACTGCCCGCCCCAGTCCTGAGGCCAGCACCGGCCGCCGCCCGCGCTGCGCCCACTCGGGCCACCTCCTCGCCCGCCCCTCAGAGCGAGCCTTGTGGCCCGCCGCCCGGCGAGCGAAAGGGCGGGGCATGCGCCGCACGAAGAGAGCTCATTGCTCCAATCAGGAAGGGGCGGGACGAAGGGCAAGATTCCGCTCTCCTGTTGGTTGAATGGGTTGTAGGCGGGACCTTACGTCTAACGAAGCTCTTTCATTGGTTGGGGGCCAGACTGGCTCTAGTCACTCACGTGGGCCCGAAAAGCGCGAAGCTGAGGCTAGTTGGCGGTTGCTCAACCCTAAGGTTCACCAACCGGATCCCGGAAGGCTGCTCAGGTCTGGTCGCTTCCATGCAACTTGTCCGTAGAATCCACACCGGACTCGGAGCGAAGCGTTATCACCCATTTTACAGAGCAGGAAGCTGTGGCTCAGAGAGACCAATGACACTTCCAGAGAGAGAACTGAGGTTAGAAGTAGTTAGAAGGCACAAAGGAGGGAAAGAGAAACTACCCAAATATGTAGAATATCCGCCTGACAAAACATATGAGAAAGGGAACAAATTTAGAAAAATATTTCCAATACGTTGCAGAAGGCTGATGTCCTTATTAGAAAATTTCCCAATAACTAATGAACAGAAGCTTACTATGAAAGGCTCTTAAAACGTGAAAACATGACTAGCCATTTAAAAGTGCAAGTTGTAATTTCCACCCATAAAATTGGAAGGATCAAAAAGCACAATATACTTTTAGGTGAGGGTGTGCAGAAATAAATGCACTCCCATACATCGCTAATGGAGGTATGTTTTTGTTATTGTTTGGTGCTGTCGAGTCGGTACCTCATAGGGTTTTCAATGGCTGAGTGCTTCGGGATTGCCTTGGGAGTGGATTGCCATACCCTTCTCCCATTTTTGCGGTGCTGGGAATTGAACTAGAGGGCCTCAGAGACTGCAGCGCAGCGCTCTAACCACTGAGCTAAATCCCAGCCCAATGGAGGTATAAACTGATAACAAATTCCTTAACAACACCGTTTGTAGTACCAAGAATGAAAACTTCAATATCCATGGAGAAACTGGTTATATAAATACTCCTCAATTTACAGTGAATTAACCCATCTTTTTTCCAATTGAAAAAGTCAGCTGAAAATATCCTATGTATCTAGGGGTTTAGCTAGTTGGTAGAGTACTCGTTTAGCATGCACTGAGGCTCTGGGTATGATCCCCAGCACTTAACAACAAAAATATATCCTAGCTGGAGCACCCTCTCTGAACAAATTCATCTGGACACAAAAGTCTGTTAGCTTTACAAATGATTTTATTTTACAAAATTAAAAAAAAAAAATCCCAACAGTAGAATTAATCTTTTAAATAGGACATTTCTCCTACTGATTTAAAAATAGCATTTGTTTCACCAAAAGATTTGCAATATGACTTTTCAAAAATACACCCACTACATAAACATTAGCTACATGACAGAAATACAAATTTAATACTATTTTATAAAACAGGACAAGTGCATTTTCAAAGTGCTTTTGTTGCCACTGCACCTATTTCTCCCAAACAGCTGAGGCAGGGACAATGAGCAGGGGTCATCTTACAAGGAAACAGGTCCAAGAAATTAAATGATTGACTTGGTTCTTAGCAGAGTCAGACATAAAACTAGTCTTTCTGATTCTTTATCTGGCCATAAAGAATACATAGTCTCTAAATAAATGCTCCATTAAAAATATGGTTGTTAGTTGATGGGAGGATAGAGATGCTGAGCAGGCAGTTAATAAATATCCATAGTTTGCAAGACTACTAGGAGAGGTAGTGGAAAGCCTACAGAGTCTTTGTCAGATGTCTGGCATTTGTAAAACTTGAGACCTTGAGAGGTGAATTAAGAACTGAATTGGCACACGAGTTGAAAATCTTTAAGGCATGGAAGTTTGTAAGTGGTGTTGGCAAATATGACTCACAGATATTAACTTTGGAAAATGCCATAGGTGTTACAGAAGTGCAGGTTGTCAAGGTGTGATAGCATCTCCTGGGTGGTTATCATCATGGGCTCTCTGGAACCACAAAACCACCCACATCCTGGGCCCAAGTGCCAGACATTCCACTTCAGCTTCCTGATACCCGACTCTAGCAAGTCGCAGAAAGGCAGAGCACTTCCTGGATTTCTGTGCCTGTAGAAGCTGATGTGCTGTCCATGGCAGTGGGAGGACACAGCCCAGTGCTGTCTCCTGTAGCCTGAGGAGTTCCCCTCCTCAGGGACCTTTACTCAGGGGGATCCAGGTCCTTTGCTCCACTGCAGAAAAGAATTTCAGGACAAGTCAGAGTGAAAGAAAGTTAGTGAGTTTATTAATTAAGGATGAGAGACTACACGCTTTAGATTTAAGCATGCGCATTCAGAGAGAAGGAAGAGATGCTTAAGAAAGGAATAACAGTACATGTCCAAGACATGGATGTGGGTATCTCAAGAGAGAATTGCATTTAAATGTCTGAACAATAGCTATATATATGATTGGGTGGCCAAAGTACAGAAAACAATGAGGTGTTTTACCTATTTTCTCTTAAAGAATTTCCTCTTTTGTAAATGAAATTATAAGGTGGCTTTACAAGGTATATTGTTAAGGTTTACAGATGAGAGAGAAGTGCCAGGAAGACAGAAACACAGGCCAAAATAGGTCAAAGGAAGAAGGTCCATTGTTTGTTGTTGTTGTTGTTAGGGGCCATCAAGTCGTGTCCAACTCATAGCGACCCTTATAGGGTTTTCAATGGCTGATTGTTTTGGGATTGTGTTGGGAGTGGATTGCCATGTCCTTCTCCCATTTTTGCGGTGCTGGGAATCGAACTCGGGATCTCAGAGACTGCAGAGTGGTGCTCTACCAACTGAGCTAAATCCCAGCCCCGGTCCATTGTTTAGAGGATTTAAAAGATTAAGTAGAAATGTTTCGGTATACTTTCTATCTATGGAATTTGTCTTTAGTAAAATGAGACTATAAGGTGGTCCAGGAGGTGCACTGTGTAAGTTTACAGATGAGAAGAAAGTGCTATTAAGATATAAACATGGTCCATAGTCTTGTTAGTGAGATTGTCAGAGAAGCACAGGATTGCAGAGGAGAACGTAACATTAAACTCAAAGGTCATATACATGTTGGCCCTAAGCAAGGCTTAGTGCTATTTTAACATTTGCATTTGAAATCTCTCTCAATTTCTCTATGCAGGCAGTGTTTACAGTGGTTTCCATGTTGTGTCAAAATTCTTGATTGTCAGCTGGTGAGACTTAAACCTGATCCTGGGGTGAGGACTCTTCTTTCTCAAGTCCCCTTAATTCTTAATTTTCTTGTCCTTCTATCCTGCCTCAGTCCCTTCTCCTCTAACTCTGGTGAAATGGAGGTTGCCTTCCCTTCCATCAGGGAAAGCTGATGTTTGGTTTGTGTGTGTCCTGGCAAACCTTGGATTCCACCTCAGACCTTTTCCTTGGTTGGACATTTCTCTTTCCAATTGAGAACAAGGGCCCTCAGCTGTATTCTGGTCATCACGGGCCAAACAGCTCGGTGCTGTCCAGCTTCTCCTCTGTGTAGAGCAGGATGTTCTCCATCAGTTTCCTTTTGGCCTCATTGATCTCAATTTTCCAAGAAGTCTCTGTGGCTGATGTTCAACAGAAAGTAAAAAAGAAAAAAAAGCAACTTAAACAAAAGTTACTATTATTATAATTCTTCTAAAGTCACACTTGGTCACAGACTCAATTAAATCAAGCTTCTGAATCAGACTCCAAGTGTCAGGAGGATGTTTATCGTTTCTGCCTTTGCAGATAAGCCCACAACCTACTCCACTTTTGCAGAAAAAAACCTGGTAGCAGTGATGGGAGATGTCTTTACAAGTGGCTGGCCAGGCAGAAGAGGTGGGCAGGGAGGGACACAGGGCCTTGCTGGTGCCAAGAAGGATTCTGACTGCATCTTTAAGTGCAATGGGGACTTTAAACATGTGTTGTATTTTTTAAAAAAACACTCTAGGGCTAGAGCATAGCTCAGTGGTAGAGTGCATGTCTACCAGGCATGAGGCCCTAGGTTCAATCCCCAGCACCACAAAAATAAATACATACATAAAAAATAGCTGGGTGTGGTGGCGCACACCTATAATCCCAGCAGCTTGGATGGCAGAGGCAGGAGGATCACAAGTTCGAGACCAGAGGCAGTCTGTGTAACTTAGCGAGACCCTGTCTCAAAAAAGTGAAAAAGCTGGGCTAGGGGTGCAGCTCAGTGGTCCAGCACTTGCAGAGCATGCATGTGCTGAGACCCTGGGTCCAATCCCCAGTACCACAAATAAATAAATAAATAAATAAATAAATAAATAAAGGCTGGAGGCTGTAGTTCAGTGGTAGAGCACATGCCTAGCATGTGTGAGACTGTGAGTTCAATCTCCAGTGCCACACAAAAATAAAACATAAAGCACAAAAATATAAAAATAAAACAGGCATGGTGGTGCGCACTTGTAATCCCAGCACTCAAGAGGCTAAGATAGGAGGATGGACACAAGTTTTCAGGCCAGCCTTTGCTATTGAATGAGATCTTGTCTCAAAAAATAAAAAAAAAAAATACAAGCCGGGCGCAGTGGCGCACGCCTATAATCCCAGCGGCTAGGGAGGCAGAGGCAGGAGGATCGCAAGTTCGAGACCAGAGGCAGTTTGCAGCAGTCTGCAAAACTTAGCAAGACCCTGTCTCAAAAAGTAAAAAAATGGAGCTGGGCATGGTGGCGCACACCTGTAATCCCAGCAGCTCGGGAGGCAGAGGCAGGAGGATCGCAAGTTCGAGACCAGAGGCAGTCTGTGTAACTTAGCATGCAAGCACAAGGCCCTGGGTTCAACCCCAAGTACAGCAAAAAAAATAATTAATTAATTAATTTAATTAAATTAAAATAAAAATAATAATACAATAAAAAATAAATGCATAGGAAGTACAATCACACTCACTGGCTCCTAGAGGAGGAACTGGTGAGGGAGGACCAGAGTGAATCAAGACCTGGGGAGGGGGACGACTGTGTAAAAGCCAAGTAGCTTAGACAAGGGGGAAGCAATCCAGAGTTGGAGGTGAGAGAAATCAGGGAGACAAGCAGATGGAACCAAGAGACAGACCATGGGAGTGTCAGGGAGCAGAGGCAGGTTTCCAGAATGACTCCAGGGTTCTTCTATCTCCAGTCAGTTGGGTCAGTGCATGGTTGAACAACTAGATGAAGGAGTGAGCTAGGACCACAGAAGAAGAAATGGCGTGCCCAAGTTGGGGTCACAAGAATGAGCCACTTAAGCACCCCAAACTCCCATGCTTACAATCCTTGGCAGGCTGCAGACTAGCCTCTGCTCTGCGGCTGCCCCGAAGTTCTGTTGCTCCACTCTCTGTGGGGACAGATACGGCGGCGGCAGCCCCAGCACAGGGGGCCTCCCCCATGGAGGAGGAAGAGGTGTCGAGGCTGGAATTGTCAACATCATCAGTTTCCTCTGGTGTGTTGGAGCTCAAGCCTGTGCGTTCAGAAAGCTCGCTCCAAGGAAGTGACAGCTGACCTTGGAGCCGCTCCTCCACCGCAGCAACAGCACCAAGTGCCTGGGGAAAGGAAACAGGACGCTGGTCAAGAACTCTTCCGAAGCCAAAGAGCCAACAACTGTCTCCCAGGCCTCTGCAGAGAGACACACACTGCATCCTCCCAAAGTGTCCTGAACTTGACCCCATACCCAGCCAGAAAAGAGCACAGGGCCCCCATAAGCCAATCATAGCACCTCATTCCTCTGACCACAATGATTGGCCCAAGTGTTGGCATGTGATCTAAGCTGGCCAGTCACAATTCTTCCTTGGATTTTTTTTTTCCACTCAGAGGTGGAAAGTCTTCCCTGTGTTTTCCACTGGCAGAGAAAGATTCCCTACCAAACCTAGGAAACTCATTTACAGTAAGGGAAAATAAAGCATAAATAGAGAGTAAAGCGCCTGCAGCTGTAGCCCTGTGGCATCCGATCCCATCAGATCTCAGAAGCTAAGCAGGGTCGGGCCTGGTTAGTACCTGGATGGGAGACCGCCTGGGAACACCAGAAGGTGTAGGCTTGGGTGAAGGACCTGGCAACCCCCTCCCAAAAATCAATCTGCCATTGAAAACCCTATGAACAGCAGAGAAGCACTGACAATAGTGTTTCCCCTGTTGTACAGAGGGTCGCTATGAATCGGATACTGACTTGACGGCACCTAACAACAACAACAACAACAGAGAGTAAAGCAGGTACAATCAATAGAGTGTGAGCCACAGGCAGAGAGACACAGGCAGCATCCCCTGTGGCGTTTGGAGAGCCAAGGTCTAATTGTTGTGAGAGGAAAGCAATGCCAGTCCTCTCAGCTGTTTGCTTAAATGAACAACTCAACTCATTAATTCATTCACTCATTCATATTCTCCCACCCTATGTCTCTCTGTGTGCGTCCATAAGAGCTGGAGATGAGTTTCTTACACTTTCAGCCAGATATGCACTAAGTGATACAGATGTTGCCCTTGAGGGCTCTTTTGGTTAGGGAGGTTAGCAAAATTAAAAGGCAGCAGGGAACCAGCGTCTCTTCTTTACACACAAACACACACATACAAAGGGCATCATACATACCTTTAATAACAAAAGCACACCACTTCCTCACTGCCTTGCAGAAAAATTCAGTGTGTGAATTTACATATTTCACAGCCTACACAATGAGTTACTTTAACTTATTTTATTTAATTTAATGTATTTATTCTGTTTTGGTTTTTTTGTTTCTTATGGGTTTTCTGTTGGTGGTGGTGGATTGCCTTTGATTTAGTTTTTGAGACAGGGTCTTGTTATGTTCCCTAGGCTGGCCTGGAACTTAGGGTGTATATAGTCCAGGCTGTCCTCAAAACTTGAATGTCAAGGCTGGGCACGGTGGCACACGCCTGTAATCCCAGGGGCTGGGGAGGCAGAGGCAGGAGGATCGCAAGTTCGAGACCAGAGGCAGCCTGGGTAACTTAGCAAGACCCTGTCTCAAAAAGTAAAAAAATGGGCTGGGGTTGCAACTCAGTGGTCCAGCACTTGCAAAGCATGCAAGTGCGAGGCCCTAAGTTCAATCCCCAGGACCTCAAAAAAAAAAAAAAACCTTGAATGTCCTCCAGGGTGACATCCCCTCCAGGGATGATAAGGTCCCATCATCCACTATTCTGGCGCTCACTGAGCAATTACCATGCAGTGACCATAAGGTCCAGGAGAGTGGGATTGGGTCTGCCTTCTTCACAGATAGATCCTCTGGACTGGGCACACATTGCTGAGTGAAAGACTGATCACGGTGGCCCTAATGCACTTGTTCTAACCTAGCTTTAAACAATGACTCAGGCCTTCAGAGCCTGCCCCATGTTATCCTTACCATGAGAACCGAGGAAAAGATAAAGGGGTCACCAAGAGATGAGGAGGGATAAAGCAGATTCACAAAAAGAGGAAGAGTTCTGTGTGCATCAGAAGCTCTGATCCTGCAATCCCTGGGATCCAGAAACATACCTGCCGTCCGGGGTCCCCCATGATCCTTACAGCACCCGTTTGCTAATGTAAACTCCCAACAGGTTGTGCTACTGGCAACTAAGTAGAGCCTCTGCTTATGAACTCATGTGTTGGTGAGCCTGACCTGGAGAAGGCAGGCCCAGGCAGTGCCAGGAAGGGAGGTTGGGTGAGGCGAGGCTGGGTGAGGCAAGGCTCACCTCCTCCAGGCTGGCATTGCGCCTCCGCAGGCAGAGGCACACAGCTGTGGCCCAGGCCTCTGCGCAGTCCTCTGGCAGGGGCCCTGCCCTCTTCTCCAGGTATTTCCAGCAGATCTCCTTTGCCATCGCCTTCTCGGCACCCGTCTTCTTGGAGCAGAGTGAGGTGGTGGTGCTGCTTGGAATTTCACTGAGAAGCAAATCTTTCTGCATGACGAAGAGTGGAAAGGCCTTGTGTGAGCTGGAGGGTGCAGCAGCTGCAAAAGCTTCTCAGAAAACCCACAGGACCTTTTAAAAATAAACGTAATTATCCCAGAAACAAGTAAAACACCCAGGAAAAAAAGAATCACCAAGTCCTCTAGGTGCTCAGAGTATTCCACAGCACATTCACCCCACAGACTCAGGGGCTTCACCTTTCTAGGCCTCGGCTACTTCATCAGGAAAAGGGGGTAACAAAACGCCTACTCTGGGGACTATTGCAAACATGAATAAAATAATGTACCTACAGCACAAAGTGTGATACTCCACATAGACTAAACATCCAGACATCTGTTAGTGATAAATACCACTAATAACAATACCATTTACATAGTCTGTTAGTGATAAATAATACTACTAATAATGCCACATGCTCAGCACTTCCACCAATAATTTAATCTTACTACCAATTACGTGGGCCCTTCCTGCCTCTGTTGGTGCTTTGGCACCCATGAAAAAGCTTGTGGTGACAGTGGGAAAAAAGAAGCCACAGGTCCTAAAGGTGACCCTTGACTACACCCACCCAGCAGAGGATTAGAATTATGGATGCTCTCAATTTGTAGCAGTTTCTCCAAGAGAGAAACCAAATGGAAAACCTGGGAATCTTGGTGGAGGGGTTATAACCATCAAAAGGAGCAAGGGCAACATCACAATAATGTCACTGGTACCTTTTTGCAAAAGTTATTTGAAGTATCTCAGTGAAAAATATTTGAAGAAGCCGGGTGCAGTGGTGTACGCCTGTAATCCCAGCAACTCAGGCAGCAGAGGCAGGAGGATTGCAAGTTCGAGACCAGAGGCAGTCTGCATAATTTAGCAAGAATCTATCTCAAAAAAGCAAAACAATGGGCTGAGGGTGCAGTTCAGTGGTACAGCACTTGCAAAGCATGAAAGCGCAAGGCCCTGGGTTCAATCCCCAATACTGAAAAAAAAAAAAAAATTTTTTTTTTTGAAGATGAGTCAGGCAGGGTGGCACATGGATGTAACCCCAGCACAAGAGGCCAGGGCATGAGGATCACAAGTTTGAGGCCAGCATGGGTAGCAAATTCAAAGTGACCCTGGGCTTTGAAGAAGAAGAATCTATATAATTGTTGCACATAGCTAACAGAAAAGAGAATTATGGATTATATTACCTCCAAATTAACTGGGTCAAAGAAGAGAAGGAAGATAAGGATTAAAATTCCTACTGTATCTAGAATATTTTATCTGGGTTGAATTAACCTTTTGAACCAAAATAAAATTAAAACCCCAACAACAATTACATGGATATGGACCATCTCTTACAGTATAAAATAAACATTTTTAAATGTCAGATTCTGAGATTGGAGGTGTGGCTCAATGACAGAGCTCTGGGTTCCATCCCCAGCACCACAAAGAAAGAAAGAAAGAAAAACAATAATAAATACAAGATAGAATTCTATCTAATATATATATTTGTTGTTGTTGTTGTTAGGTGCCGTTGAGTCATGTCCAACTCATAGCGACCCTCATAGGGTTTTCAATGGCTGATTGTTTTTCGGGATTGCCTTGGGAGTGGATTGCCATGTCCTCCCATCCTTGCGGTGCTGGGAATTGAACTCGGGACCTCAGAGACTGCAGAGCGGTGCTCTACCAACTGAGCTAAATCCCAGCCCATATATATATATATATATATATATATATATATATATATTCAGAAGCTCTATTATATAAAAATATATATATTGCCGGCACAGTGGCACATGACTACAATTCCAACGACTCAGAAGGCTGAGGCAAGAGGATCACAAGATCAAGCCAGAGGCAGCCTGTCTCAAGACAAAAAATAAAACATGGGCTGGAGGTGCTACTTCAGTGGGAGAGTGTTGCAAAGTATGTGTGAGGTCCTATGCTCATCCTGCAAATGCCACACAAAATATATTTTTTAATAAATTTTGCATTGATTTATATCATATTAAACATTGTTGTTGTTGTTGTTGTTGTTAGGTGCCGTCGAGTCGGTATCCGACTCATGGCGACCCTCATAGGGTTTTCAATGGCTGACTGTTTCAGGATTGCCTTGGGAGTGGATTGCCAGGCCCTTCTTCCATTTTTGCGAAGCTGTGAATTGAACTCGGGACCTCAGAGACTGCAGCGCAGCACTCTACCAACTGAGCTAAATCCCAGCCCTTCATATTAAACATAGGATATAAATATTTTATATATATACATAAGTTTTAAAATATAATTATAAATATATAAAATATTATATGTGCATATATATTGGGGCTTTTTTTGTGTGTGTATGTGGTGCTAGGGATTGAGTCACATGCTTCAAGCATGCTAGCTAAGTGCTCTATCACTGACCTACATGTCCAGCCCTCTTGGGCTTTTGTGGAGACACAGTCTCACTGTTGCCCAGGCCAGTCTTGAACTTGAAATCCTGCCTCAGCTTTCAAGTAGCTGAGATTACAGGCATGTGCCTTCATGCTCAGCTCTAAATTATTATATATTTTATAATATTTTGTACTAAATAAACTGGATTCTGAAAAAACATACATAATAGAAGATATATAGATAATATTTCTATACAAATATGTAAGCATATTTGTATAAAATTACAATGTTTTATACATTTCATATGTAATATGTTATGTACATGTCTACAGTCTTGCCACCCCACCGTCCAATTGCATCTGATCTCTGAAGCTAATCAGGATCAGGCCTGGTTAGTCCTTGGATAGGAGACCACTTGGCAAGACCAGGTGCTATAGGCTTGGGAGAAAGACCCAGCAGCCCACTTCCAAAACAATCAGCCATCGAAAATCCTATGAATAGCAGAGAAGCACTGACAATAGTGCCAGGCATGGCACAGTGTTTCGTTCTGTCATATACAGGGTCGCTAGGAGTTGGACCCGACTTGATGGCACCTAACAGCAACAACAACTTGGTATATACATACATGTTTACATAGACATAAATATGTTCCATATATTGTACTAAATATTTGTATGGTTTAAATATTTTATAAGGAAATTGATATGTAATTATACACTATTAATTTTGATTTTTAAAAAATCATACGCTGTTTTATTTTTTATGGTGCTGAGATGGAACCCAGGACCTCAAGCATGCTAGGCAAGGGCTCTACCACTGAACTATACGTCTAGCTCCTACACTATTGATTGACATAATGTAGTTATAGTACATTAATTTATCATGTCATTATATTAAGGTATGAAATATTTATATTTACATTTTTATATTTGTGGTATATTTATGCTAATAATGTAACACGTAAACTTTTTCATATATATTTATCATATATAGTATATTTTAGTAAGTCTATATATGTACACATTTGTGATTATATATTATAAAATACATTTATTAATTTACATAAAATACATTTACATTTATTAATTCTATATTTATATATTTACAATTTACATTTATAATTTTTTTTTTTTTGCAATACTGGGGGTTGAACCAGGACCTCTGTATGCTAGGCAAGTGCTCTGCGACTGAGCTGTGCCCCCAGCTCCTTTTTTATTTTTTACTTTGAGATAGGGTGTTGCTAAATTCCTCAGGCCTCAATCTGGCCCCATAGTGCCCAGATATAAATATTTCAGTATATTTCATCTGTTATATAACATATGTTATAGACATACATAAGTATAATATTTCATACTACAATGCAAAAATCTGCCCAGCTGTATGTGTTTGTTTTTAACATCACGATTTCCTGCTACATTGCTGGGCACAGTGACACACACCTGTAATCCCAGCAGTCCAGAAGCAGAGACAGGAGGATCGCATGTTTGAGGCCAGAGGTAGCCCATGTAACTTCGTGAGACCCTGACTCAAGACAAAGAGTAAAAAATGGGCTGGGGGTGCAGCTCAGTGGTAGAGCACTTGCAAAAGTATGCATGGGGCCCTCGGTTCAATTTCCCAGTACTGAAGAAAAAAAACATTCTTGCTGCTAGGCACAGTGGCACATGCCTGTAATTGGAGTCACTCAGGAGGTGGAGGCAGAAAATTTTTCGGTTCAAAGCCAGAGGCAGCCTGCATAATTTAGCAAGACCCTGACTCAAAATAAAAAATACAATGCTGGGCGCAGTGGTGCATGCCTGTAATCCCAGCGGCTCGGGAGGCGGAGGCAGGAGGATCACAAGTTCAAGACCAGGGGCAGTCTGTGTAACTTAGCGAGACCCTGTCTCAAAAACTGAAAAAATGGGCTGAGGGTGCAGCTCAGTGGTCCAGCACTTGCAGAGCATGCAAGTGTGAGGCCCTGGGTTCAACTCCCAGTACCACAAAAATAAATTAATTAATTAAAATTTAAATTAAAAAAAAATACAAAATACAAAATGGGAGCCAGGCATGGTGGCACACGCCTATAATACCAGCGATTTGGGAGATGAAGACAGGAGGGTTGCAAGTTTGAGGCCAGAGGCAGCCTGTGTAACTTAGCAAGACCGTCTCAAGATAAATAAATAAATAAATAAATGGGCTGGAGGTTCAACTCAAAGGGAGAGCACTTTCTTCTTCTTCTTCTTTTTTTTTTTTTTTTTTTTTTTTTTGTGGTACTGGGGGTTGATCCCGGGGCCTCACGCCTGCATGCTTTGCAAGTGCTGGACCACTGAGCTACCCCCCCAGCCCTTTTATTTTTTTTCCTTACTTCCTGAGACATGGTCTCGCTAAGTTACATAGACTTCCTCTATCCTCGAACTTGCGATCCTCCTGGCTCCGCCTCCCAAGCCACTGGGATTACAGACGTGCGCCACCACGCCCAGCTAGGGAGAGCACTTTCAAAGTATGTACAAGGACCTGGATTCAACGGCCCCTCCCCACAGTAGAAGAGTTCCTGCTGTTCTGTATTTCCCATCTATTAACTGTGGCATTCAGAGAGCCCAGATCTGGAATCTGCTGACCTTTTCCATTTCATCTCCTCTCTGTCTCTCCCTCCCACTGGATCTCTATACTCAGCCACTCTGGCTGGTTTCTATTCTTAGAAGCCCCTAAGCTCATCCTGCCTTAAGGCCTTTACACTAGTTCACAGCGGAACATGTAGCGCCCAGAAGGTTTACAGGTCCCACTCCCTCATTTAATTCAGCTCACTGCTTAGATGTCAGCTTCTTCGCAACATCTTCCCTGGCCTACAGCAGCCCTTCCCTGCTCCTCCGCTCCATCTCTGACCCTATTTATAGCACATATAATGGCAGGTATTATTCATTTTTGTTTATTTGAATATCATTTCTTCTCCCTCAGTAGAATGAAAGCTCCATGAGGGAAACCTTATTTTGCTCAGCATTGTATCCTCTGCACCTAGACCAGTGCCTGGCACACATTATGTCTCATAAATGTTTTCACCAATGTACATATTAATTTATTACTTTTTGGCTAAACATTATCATTTCTTTTTTGTATAATTTTATAATTTTTAATAGAAATGATTCATTAAAAGTCATTAATTTAATTTTTATTGCTTTATATAAGCTTTCATGCAAATATATTATATATATATTTACTTTTTATTTATTTATTTTTTTGCAGTACGAGGGGGCTGAACCCAGGTCCTCACACATACTTTGCAAATGATCTATCATTGAGCTGCACCCCTAACCCCCCCTTCAAAAATTTTTTATCTTGAGACAGGGTCTCGCTAAGTTGCACAGCCTGCTTCTGTCCTTGAACCTGTTATCTTCCTGCCTCCACCTCCAGAGTCCCTGGGATTACAGGCATATGCCACTATGCCCATCCTTGCATTTATAATTCTGAGGAAATAACTCTACAAGATTATCAGCCATGGGTTGTGATGTTTGCACTTGTCTTGTTAAAAACAAGACAAGTGCTGAGAACAGGATGCTGTCAGGAGGACTGCTTGAGCACAGGAGTTCAAGGTCAGCCTGAACAGCAAGAGCCTGTTTCAAAATATAAAATAAAACAAGCCTCCCTCTGCCTCAGTTTCCCCATCCAGTAAATCGGGGCTGTGAGGATCAGAGACTACTAATGTCTAATACCATCAAGAATGCAGTAGCTGGAGACTGAAAACCTCTCACTGGCAAGGGCTGGACTTCTGACACTTTTGTATAATCCCTTTGTGTGGGCTCTGCCTTTTAAGTGTTTCTCTTTTAAAAAACCGTTGGAAGCGAATAAATCAGTAACAGCTGAAGCATATGATTGATTGACAGAGACAGACTACCCCCATCTGGAAAGGAATTAGTAACTGTCCACAGCAATTGCCCCCAAAGAAGGAAGAAGCAGCAGCTCAGCATTTCACGACCTCTCAGGGAAAGACAGGTCAGCATCACCGAGAAATGCTGAGAACAGCACTCAAAAGACAATAGGACTTCCTGACAGAGGAGTCAGCAACTCCACCTGACACACGCAGACTCCAGGCTCAGAGTGGAACACAGACCGGGTTATGATGCAATGGGAGGCCCACAGCACCTAGAGGAAGCCTTCTAGACAGAAGCACTGGCCGTGAACCTAGGCAAGCCTCAAGAGCTCACTGCCAGGGCACAGGAAATATGAGCACTCGAGAAACTAGTGAGGGATACCACAAGGGCGCAATCCGCAAAACCAGAGTATGAGACAGTCTGTACGGGAAAATGCAACAGCGTGCCGGAAGAAAAAGGAACCGGGGCTGTGAGAGAATAAGTCTTAAAAGGGCTGGGGGTGTGGCTCAGCGGTACAGCACTTGCTGGGGGTGAGGTCCTGGGTTCCATCTGCAGCACCACACCCACATATGACTTATTATAATATATATTTTATTCTCATTACTTATAAATATTTGTTTAGTTGACTGGTTTTTCACTGTGTGGCCCAGGCTGGCCTCCAACCTTCATCTATCCTCCTGCCTCTGCCTCCTGACTGCTGGAATTGCAGGTGTGTGCCGCCACACCTGGCATTTGTAAATATTTGTAAATTTATTTTTATACAGTTATTCATAATTCATGCTATTCCATGGTATATATGATTGTATCATCTTTTCTTTTCTTTTCTTTTTTTTTTTTGGTGATATTGGGGGTTGAACCCAGGGCTCGCACATACTTTCCAAGTGCTCTATGGGCTGCATCCCCAGCCCACTTTTCTATTTTTTATCTTGAGGCAGGGTCTCGCTAAGTTGTGTACACTGCCTCTAACCTCGAACTAGTGATCGTCCTACCTCCACTTCCTGAGGCGCTGGGATTGCAGGCGTGTGCCACCATGGCCGACCATCATAATTTCTTTAACCATTTCTCCATGGTTGGCATTTCACATGTCTGCGGTGCTTTGCTATCATCAGTAATGTTACAGCTGACATCCTGACTCGTCTCTTTCCTCATATGTGTGCGTGTTTCCTGAGTGCCATGGCCACAGAGGAGGATGCCCACCTTTTTTCAGTGCGACAGAAACCACCATATGCCCCTGACATTAGACAAAGAACCCTTCCCAGACTGAGTGAACCAGCTGACGGCGTGGGAGCGCGGCCAGCTTCCTCCAGCCTGCCCACAGGAGTTATCGGCAAGTGTTCCTCTCACTGCATCTTGATTACCCATCAGATTACATGTACCACACGGGGCACGACAGAAATAACAATTGGGTCTAGAGGGAGATAAAGAAACTAGATCTTAAAAATAAATAAACATTAACAAAATAAAACAAAAGTCCGCTAGAAAAGCCTCATGTATGTGACATTCGGAGGGAGCCCCAGGGGACTGCTGGGGACAGTGTCCTGAGAAAAGTCCAAAACGGCCCCAAATGGCCCCAAACCACACGCACGTCGGTGCTGCCGCACTGACCTCTTTGCAGCGTGTGGGTTTGGTGCCCAGAAGAGGCGGAGCCCACAGAGTTCAGCAAAGGGATGAGTTACAATTTTCTGTGTGGACAGGAAGCCATCAGGCTCCCCACCCAGAGCCCAGGGGATGCTTCTGGGGACAGGCACACAAAAAAGCTGGTGTTCAATGGCCTTAACATCCAGGCATCAAAGTTTCCCCTCTCCAGCTGATGACCAGGACTGGAGCCTGCGCAGCACTTAGAACAATGCAGAGGACACAGGTCCCTGGCTCAGCTGTGCTACAGATCCCACTGGGGATATTTCCCCACGTCACTGCGCTTGGCCTTGGCATCCTCAGCTGTGACGTGGGAGGTAACACTGAATTCATCTGGCTGACTGTCATGAGAATTAAACAGTCACGGGAGAGTTGTGGTTAAGGACTCAGGATGTGAAGCCCAGGAGACCGAATCGGGATTCCAGTTCTGACACATCATAACTGAGATCTCAGGTGAATCACAGACCCACTTACCTCCCTCATCTGTAGACCAACATCATGACCCTGCCACGGGGATTTTGAGATGATTTAGAAAGATAATGTGTGTAAAGTGCCTAACACAGAGCAGGGGCAGGCTGAGGTATACCTTTTTTTTTGCGGTATTGGGGGTTGAACCCAGTGCCTCATGCTTGCATGCTCTATAAATGCTGGACCACTGAACTGTACCCCCAGCCCATTTTTTTACTTTTTGAGACAGGGTCTCGCTAAGTTATGCAGACTGCCTCTCGTCTCAAACTTGTGATCCTCCTGTCTCCGCCTCCCGAGCCGCTGGGGTTACAGGCGTGCACCACCGCCCCCCGCTCAGGCTGAGATATACTTTTGAAATGATACCATGTGGGGGCAGGTGTCAGATCTTCAACGAACAACATGGAGAGTTCTGAACGGAGGCTCATTAGCATATATACACTGGGCACAGCCCTCCCTGCCCACACAGTGGTACAGCTCAGACGTGGAATGACCAGAAGTGACTGGGACCCTTACCAGGTAAACGGGGCTCCGGTCCTTATCCATCGCGGGGATGCCGGTGAGGACCTCGGCTAACACCTGGGGAGACCAGAACATGGGGTGAGCACAGCCCAGACATTCACATACGAGGCCAGCAGGAGATTCTGGCCACAAGAGAAGCTTCTTCTCAGCAGCACCATGTGAGCTCCAGGTTGCTCTGCCATCTGGCAGCAGAAATACCTGTCTGCATCTGGGACATGGGAATACCACTGAATACCTCCAGCTAAAGATGCCACTGGCTGCCAGAAGAAAGTCACCGTAATTGATAGCAAGACAGGAAGGATGGAATTTAAAAACTCATTTGTTTGTGTGTGTGTGTGCGTGCGCGCATATGTGTGTTAAGGTAAATTTTGTTATTGCTGTTAGGTGCCATCAAATGGGGCCCCACTCACAGTGACACTATGTACAACAGAACGAAACACTCTCCAACACTGTGCCATGCCTGGCACTATTGTCAGTGCTTCTGTGCTATTCATTGGGTTTTCAATGGCTGATTGTTTCAGGAGTGGTCTGCCAGGTCCTTCTCGCTAGCCTACAGCACCTGGTGTTCCCAAGCAGTCTCCCATCCAAGGACTAACCAGGCTGACCTTGCTTAGCTTCCGAGATCAGGCGGGATAGGATGCCAGGGTGGTATGGCTGCAAACAATGTAAGTTTTATATATATTTACATATATATTCAAATTTTTGCACTCACAACTTTTGTTATTGCTCTCCCTCCCCCTCCCAATTTCCCCATTATGCTCCCTCTCCCACAATCCCCTCTCCCCACATGGAGGGTCCCTTATATTTTCCAATCTGAAATATATACAATCATTTTTTTTTTTTCTTTAAGGCAGGTCTATCTAGCTCCTGCATAGCCTGTAGCTGTACCACTGTGGCATCCAATCCCATCAGATCTTGGAAGCTAAGCAGGGTCAGGCATGGTTAGTACTTGGATAGGAGACCACCTGGGAACACCAGGTGCTGCAGGCTTGGGAGAACAACCCAGCAACCCACTCCCAGAAATCAATCAACCATTGAAAACCCTATGAATAGCAGAGAAGCACTGACAATAGTGTTTTGCCTGTTGTACATAGGGTCGATACGAGTTGGACATTGACTTGATGGCACCTAACAACTACAACATCAGCGCCTGCACATGACTGAAAACATGCACTATTTCTCTTTTTGATTCTGGGTTATTTTGCTTAAAATGATGATCATCAGTCCCATCCATTTTGTTGCAAATGACATAATTTTATTTTTCTTTACTGCTAAATAATACTCCCGGCTAGGATTTAGCTCAGTTGCTGGAGTGCCCACTCTGCAGTCTCTGAGGTCCCGAGTTCAATTCCCAGAACCACAAAAAGAAGGATGTGGCAACCCACTCCCAAGGCAATCCCAAAACAACCCCTGCCATTGAAAACCCTACGAGGGTCGCTATGAGTCGGACACGACAGGACAGCACCTAACAACAACAAATAATACTCCATTGTGTGTATATGTACACCACGTGTTTTAATCCAATCATCTGTTGACAGACATCTGGGCTAATTTCATGTGCTTGCAATTGTGAAGAGTGCTGCAATAAACATGGAAGTGCAGATGTCTCTGGCACATACTATTTTTAAAATATTTCATTTAAATATCCATCAGCAGGGGCAAATGGCATTGCTATGTCAATCTCAGGGAAAGAAGGAATCCACATGTAGGAGTCTACAAGCAAAGTATCAACATCTGTCAGCACATTTCTTCACAGGTCTTACTAACATTATGTATACATTATTTCATCCACTCACAAAGGAACACATCCCTGAACCCCTATGAGCCACCACAAACTCATAAAAACTGTGATATGTGTCTCACTTAAACAGGAAGCCTTCTTTGAATAGGAGTTCTCAGCAGAGATAACAGCATAGTGGTTAACGGCTTTAGAGTTACACAGGCCTGAGGTCAAATTCCGACATTTCCTCACATGGTCAGATGATCTTTGGACAGGTAACTAAAATCTGAGCCTCAGTCTCCTCACCTGTTAGGTAGGGATTGAGCAGTTCCAAATGTTAAAGGGGCAAACCGCCCACACTTCGTGTCAATCTCTCTCCCAGAACCCCTCATGAAGCAAGTCAGAATAGGGTCACAGGATTGCCAAGATCAGCGGGGGCCCATGGGGTTAATGACAGACTGGCAGCGGCCAGGAGGGGGCAGCAGAGGGCACCACCCCAGCAAACTGGAGCCATTTGAGAAGGGATTCCTGACCAGGTCCTGCTGGGAAGGAAGAGAACAGCCAAGGCAAATGAATAAACAATCACTGCTTCTGCCTCAGCCAGGCAGCCCTGTAAGGGATGAGCCCTTGACACAGAGCGCCATTTAGTGCTCATGGAAGAGCACTGAGAAGCCACGCATGGTAGTGCATGCCTGTAATCCAGGCACTCAGGAGGCGGAGGCAGGAAAAGATCTCCAGCGGAAGCCAGCCTATGCTACCCAGCAAGTTCCAGGCCAGCCGGGATTGCATAGTGAGACCCTGTCTCAAAAGAAAAGAGAAAACAAACAAAGAAAAGGAAAAGGAAAGAAAAGATTAAAAAAAAAAAAAAAAACTCTCAGAAACTCCCTGTGCTCTCCACAGGAGGAACAAAGTTCAAACGTGTAACTGTCCATCAGCAGCAGGGCTGGGAAAACGAGTGGACCGAGCCAGTGGGTCTCAATGAATGAAGGCACAGACAAATGGAGGGTTGGATGAATGAATAAGTGAAGAAGTCCGTGTGACACCAAGAACTGAATAATAAAGCTGAAAGTAAACACATCAAGAGGGAGGATGTAAGTAACATCTGCTGGGGAGCTGTGTAAAGCACCTGCCTAGCAAGTATGAGGCCCTGGGTTCCATCTGCAGCACCAAAAATAACAATAGTCCTGATATGTACGGGGTTCTAGGCTACCCAGTTTCTATACATTATCCCATCACTTTCTATATGCATCCTTACCCTCATTTTACAGAAGACAAAATGGAGGCCCAGAGATAGAGGGGATGGACCGTGGACCACACAGCTGAAGTAACTGAGCAGGACTAAGCACACTGACTGGTAGCTAGGAGCTCAGTCCTGTTGGCTTGTTTTGAGACAGGTTCTTGTTGTGTGGCCCAGGCTGGCTTCAAACTCATGATCCTCCTGCTTCAGCCTCCTGAGTGCTGCTGTGTCTACAAGGAGCAGGAGGCTGGGCTAACCCCGCTGGGCTTCAGTGAACGACTCTCAGGCCAGAGACCCAGCAGGGCTGGACCGGCCAGGGTCAGAAAGGAGCAGAATCTGGCACACAGTGGGCCAGCAGTAGGCAGAAGGTGGCTCTGGGCAAGGGCTCTAGTGGCAGATGTGAATGGACAGAAGACTATGCTCAGAGAGACAGTGCAAAGTTCAGGACTGAAGAGGAAGCAGCAGGGCAAAGCCCAAATTCATCAGCCTGCATTCGGCTGAGACCAAACAGACTCCCTCTTCTCACCCAGTGCTTCCCAGGCTGGGTTCCATGGAAAATGGATGCTGACAAATACTCTGAGAAAACAGGGTTCCATAAGCAAGGAAATTTGGGAAACCCTACATACGCTGCTCTAGTAAGGTCACAGTCACCAAATTTTAGGATCAGTACCACATTGTTGTTGTTGTTGTTGTTAGGTATCATCAAGTCATGTCTGACTCATAGTGACCCTCATAGGGTTTTCAATGGCTATTTCAGGATTGCCTCAGGAGTGGATTGCCACATCCTTCTCCATTTTTGCAGTGCTGGGAATTGAACCCGGGACCTCAGAGACAACAGAGCGGCGCTCTCCCAACTGAGCTAAATCCCAGCCCCCCAGTACCACATTAAAAGCTTGATTTTGCTGAACTCAGTACTTTCCTTTTTTGTTGTTTTGTTTTGTTATTTGTTTTTGTTTCTGCAATACTTAGGGGTTGAACCCAGGGCCTCGCACATACTTTACAAGTGCTCTATCACTGGGATGCAACCCCAATTCTTTTTTTTTTTTTTTTTTTTTTGAGTCAAGGTCTCACTAAGTAACATAGGCACATAGGCTGCCTCTGGCCTTGAATTTGCAATCCTCTTGTCTCCACCTCTGGAGTCACTGGGATTATAGGCATGCGCCTCAATGTCTACCACTATTTTTTTTTTCAGTACTGGGGGGTTGAACTCAGAGCATTGCACTTGCATGCTCTGTAAGTGCTCTACCACTGAGCTGCGCCCTCAGCCCATTTTTTTACTTTTTGAGACAGGGTCTCACTAAATTACACAGACTGCCTCTGGTCTCGAACTTGCGATCCTCCTGCCTCCACCTCCCAAGCCACTGTGATTACAGGCGTGCACCACCACACCTGGCTACTATTTTTATTTTTTGAGAGAGGATCTTGCTGTGTAGCCCAGGCTAATCTCAAAGTCACTACATAAACCAGGTTAGCCTCAAACTCGCATCGATCCTCCTGCCTCAGTCTCCTGAGTGCTGGGATTACAGGTGCGGACCACCATGTCCGGCTTAATCCAGCATTTTCCAAATTTATTTGGCCACTAAACCCTTTTAACTCATCAATCCTATAGCGACCTGAAGGAACTGGGGTGTGCTCTACAGAGGAATACTTGGAGATTTACACACTCAGATCATGAGCTCATGAGACAGGTCTGTGTTTAATTTACATGGATATTCCAAGTCATGAAGGATGGGATGGAGGTAGTTACAGGAGGGACACTGGGTGAGTGGTCGGACACTGAGTGCATGGGAGGGCCAGAGGCTGAGCAGAGAAGGAAACCTTACTATTCCACAGCTGAAGACATCCACTCGCTTGGTCAGCTGCCCCACCCTGATGAAATCTTCTGGCAGATAAGCTGCAGAGGCCTGGAAAAGGTGGGTCTTCATCATGGTGTACTTCAACCGCTGGTCCATGGGACACTGGTGAGCCATTGGGTGAGCCAGCCTGGGGGTGAAGTTTTGGTCCAGCAAAACGTTGGAGCTGTGGAGAAGCAAGGGAAGAGAATTTCTCATTCTGTGCGGGAGAAGTTGCCAGGGAGACCCTTTAGCGCTGGGCAAGGTCAGCCCCTAAACGTAGGTTCACTGAAGACCCTGGGCACAGAGTTTTGGGGCAGCCCTGAGGGGAAGGGAGGGCCCACGCTGTCTACCTAACAGGGATTGAGCCAAGAACTAGTTCGACTCCCCTCAGAACGTAGCCAAGTGTAGCCTCCCCACCAGCAACAACCCTGATCAGGTCAGCTTGCTGAGCCCACTGCTTGTGTTGGCTTGGTCCCCCCAGCTCTGTCCTGGCATCAAGGATGCTGTGGTACCAGCATCCTTTATGACTCAACTTGCCCAATTTATAGGGAGTCACAGGAATTAAAAAAAAAATTTGTTTTAATTAAAAAGAGCAATAAAAATATCCCTTGACCCAATTATCTAAGAGGTAACTCTGAGAAAGTGTTCCAGACAGGGGAACAGCAAAGCTAAGCTGTATCTATAGAACTGACTCCCAAAAGTATTTTTAAAAGTATACACTAATTCCAAGGATTGCAAGTTCAAGGCCAGAGTGGTTAAGTAAATTATGGACAAATCTCTTCCATCAAAGACTGAGAAATCACTAAAAACCCTGACGATGTGTGAGAAAATGTTTACTATATTTAAATAAAGGTGGGAAGCAGAAGATGAATTGGTAGCCAAGTAACTGTTACCTTAGGGCTAAGGACTTGTGTGAGGAGGGACTGAAACAAGAAACCAAAAAGAGGCTGGAGGTGGAGGTCAGTGGTAGAGCACTCGCTTAGCATGTGCAAGGCCGAGTTCAATCCCCAAGACCAAGGAAAAATGAGTGAATGAATGAATGAATGAATGAATAAATAAACAAATAAAAAGGAGGTTAGCCAATGAGTCAGAGTGGTGTAGGGAGCAATGACATCTCATCCTTTCATCTCCTTTCTCTGTACTACAATTCTTGATGCAATCAAATAAAAATCAGGGGAGAGAAAAGAGGAAATGCTTCCACGTTTGC
The DNA here is from genome assembly GCA_007922755.1 of Pedetes capensis. Classification (NCBI taxonomy): domain Eukaryota; kingdom Metazoa; phylum Chordata; class Mammalia; order Rodentia; family Pedetidae; genus Pedetes; species Pedetes capensis. The sequence continues at coordinate 87,583 of VMDO01001216.1, read as the reverse complement.
AGGAGCCAAATGGAAGGAGACGCTTGTGGGACCGTGAGTCCTATGATCCTGGCTCTAGTTTGTCCAGATTTTCTGGCATCTTCAGAAATCTCTCCCCACACTGCCAGTTTCTGGGTGGGGATCTCCTCTCGTGGACACGCGGCGCTGAGATGCCTGGTGCGGAAAGCCTCCCGGACCACATGCCATCACCAACAGATGCACAGGCAGGGGTCGCTGTCTGGCCAGGGGCTCAGAACCCCAGGGGGAGTGGCAGACATGGCGGAAGCCCGAGGAGGGGTCCATGCTGGCTGCTGAGCACACAGGGACACACACCAGGGGCAGCGGCTTGTTGGGAATAGGAGCTCAGACACACAAATGTGGGGCCGGGTGGACGGTGTTTGCTGAGGGTGAGTAGAGAAACACTGGCCTTTGAGGGCAGAACAAGCAGTGAAAGAAGATGTGCAGGGGACAGGGAAAGAGAAGAAACAGGACAGAGGAGGGGGAGCCAAGAGCAAGGCCTAGCAGGCCGGCTCGCTCACCTCTTGACATTGCTGTGGATGATCTCCAGCCTGTGCAGGTGCTCAACAGCACGAAGCAGCCCTGAGCAGATGACTGCACGCTGGGGCCAGGGCAGGGGGTCCAAGCCACCCTAGGAAAGGAAAAGAGGAGACATAGGCACCTCCATGCCTTTCTAATGCCCAGTGGTCCAGTCCTCGGCTCCTGGCTATCCTCGGGCCCTTCACATCCAATCTCAGCAACAGGGCTCACCCAGCATGGTCTAGGGATGCAGTACTATGGCATCAGACATTGGACAGATCTATGTATAAACAGTAGCTCAGACATACAGGCTGTGTAGCTTTAGAAAAGACACCTGAGGTCTCTGAGCCAGTTTTCTTGGGTATAAAATAAAAACCTAGGGCTGAGAATGTAGCTCAGTGGTATAGCACTTGCCTGGTATGTGCAACCCTGGAGAATTTTCATCCCTGCATTTTAGAATTGTTGTAAGGGGGCCAGGCGTGGTGGTGCACGCCTGTAATCCCAGTGGCTTGGGAGGCGGAGGCAGGAGGATTGCAAGTTCAAGACCACAGGCAGCCTGCGTAATTTAGCAAGACCCTGTCTCAAAAAGTAAAAAATGGGCTGGGGGTGCAGCCCAGTGGTTCAGCACTTGCAGAGCATGCCAAGCGAGAGGCCCTGGGTTTGACCCCCAGTACCGCAAAAAAAAAAAAAAAAAAGAATTGTTATAAGGATTCCAGGGAGAGCCTGGGATGGCCCCCACGTAGTGCCTGCCACATGGTATGTGCTCAGTAAGCAGCAGCTGTTTTTAGCATGACCATTACAGGGCTGCTCTGAAATATTCCTCTAGGAGGGGCTGGCTGGGAGAGGTGCTGAGGAGCTGGTGCTGGCACACAGCACACCTGGGCCTTCCACCAACTGTGTCCTGGGAACCTTTGCCAGGGGTCAGGGACTGCAGTGGGCTGAAGCCCTCACCGCTCTCAGGTGCTGCCACTGCTGTTCTAAGATTGAACACCCCAGAGGAGAGTCCCACCCATCTTCAACCCTGCCTCAGCAAACACATCCTCTAAGAACTGGCCTAGACAGCCCCTGCCCACAGATTTCTTCTCAAAAATGCCAAAATCTGAACCAGGCGTGGTGGCGCATGCCTGTAATCCCAGTGGCTCGGGAGGTGGAGGCAGGAGGATTGCAAGTTCAAGACCAGAGGCAGTCTGCGAAACTTAGCGAGACCCTGTCTCAAAAAGAAAAAAAAAAGAAAAGAAAAATGGGCTGAGGGTGCAGCTCAGTGGTCCAGCACTTGTAAAGCATGCAGGTGCAAGGCCCTGGGTTCAACCTCCAGTACTGAAAAAAAAAAAAAAAAAAAATCTCAGCCAGGCACATGCCTGAAATCCCAGTGACTCAGGAGGCAGGGGCAGGAAGAGCTAGAGTTCGAGGTCAGAGGCAGTCTTCGTAACTTAGCTCGACCTTGACTCCAGATAAAAAATAAAAAAGGTGCTGGTGGTATGGCTCAGTGGGAGAGCACTAGCAGGGCATGCACAAGGCCCTGGGTGCAACTCGCAGTACCACACACACACCCCAAAAAAAAAGAGCCAAAATCTGGAAAGAGATGACCCCAACTGAAGGCTGGCCTGACACCTCTCAACCGCACTCCTCTGAGCAAGTTACTTTGTCTCTGTGAGATCTCTTTGGTTGTGGCATGGCCTGAAGGAGACTTTATCAAGGTGTCCCGCACACAGAGCTCAGAAAGGCTAATGGTTTCTGCCATCGTGCTGTGGGATCATTCCGCCTGGCATTCCGCCTGGCTTCCTGTCAGTTGTTAACCTGGGTCTCTAACTGGGGGCCGCCTGCTCCTTTCTCTCCCTGTGTCCCAGGCCCTTACGTGATCCTGCAGTCTGTCCTGTAGAGAGCCATTTGCCATGTAGGGGTAGATCAGGCCGTGAAACTGGCTTCCAATGCAGAAGCCCAGCAGAGGTAAGATGTGGGGGTGGCAGCACCTGAAACCGGGCACAGTGAAGAGTCAGCAAGAAGAAGCAAACACTGACCCTCTCCTCCTTCCTTCTTCTGCCCTCTCCACCCCAGCGTGCCATGCTCTGATGCCTAAGGGCCTCCCGCGCTTTCCTGCTCTGTAGCCTGGTACCATCCCCACTGCATCTCCAGGCACAGAGGCTCAGAGGATGAAGAACTCACCCAAGGTCACAAACCAGCAAGCATTGCCCTGCCCACAGCACGGGGTGACTCAGGGCCTGATGCTCCTCCCCGCAAGCTCTTCCACTGGCCTGAGTCATCCACCAGGCCCTCCCTGCCCTTCTGCCTCTCTCCTGGCCTCCTCACTCAGACCCTCCTCTGAAGCAAGGGGCTCCCATGGCTGGCTCCTCATCTTGTGTTAGACCACAGCTGTCCAACCTTTTGGCTCCCCTGGACCTCATCCAGGCGAACAGGGCCACACATCAATGATGTAATATAGTTAATGTGTACACACAGCGAGAGGGGGACGAAGAAGAAAAACACGAAACAGCAGATGATGTTAAAAGACCCTGTGAGGCCACGTTATGAACTCTCCAGGGCCACCCAACAGGCTGCGGGTTGGACTTGCTTGTTTTAGGCACTGCTCTCCAGGTGCCTCCCACTGCCCTCGGGAACAGCCCCCAACCTCTCAGCCCCAGCCCCATCCAGCACTGCACATGCAAGTCTAACTGCATCCTGATGCCCAAAGGACCCGTCATCCAATGCAACAGCCTTAAGCCGGCTTTTCCGCCTACACGGGTCACCTCTTCGAGGAGCGCCACCCAGCCACAGCTTCCCAGAAACCTCCTCACCTCCTGCATCTGCCCAGTCACATTCACTGACACACAGCTTTCAAAAGGTCCCCTTCAGTCCCTCTCCTCTGGCTTGGCTCAAACTCCGATCCCGTGTCCCCAGGACCCTTGTAAATGGCCTCCTGCTTGATCTCTCTGCTCTCTTTCACCTGCCCCCTTCATACCTGGCACACTTATTGGAGCTATTTATTTGCACGCCAGTCTCTCAAATAGACCTTAAATGTCTCCAAGGCACAGGCAGTCCACACTTTGATCTGCACTGCCTGGAACCTGGGAGAGGCTGGACCACTCACGATCCTGAAGCAGTGAACGAGGCGTGACTGCCAACCCACAAAGGCACTATGCCAAAGTGCAAGAGGAACTGCACTTCCATTTCCGTGAAACATGTGCGTACATGCACATGTGTATTCATACACATAGATGAATGGAGAACACGTTACACAATAAGATATTAATACAGTTGTTGTTGTTGTTGTTGTTGTTAGGTGCTGTTGAGTCGGTATCAGAGTCATAGCGACCCTCATAGGGTTTTCAATGGCTGACTGTTTCGGGATTGCCTTGGGAGTGGATTGCCAGTCCCTTCTCCCATGTTTGCGGTGCTGGGAATTGAACTCGGGACCTCAGAGACTGCAGCGCAGCACTCTACCAACTGAGCTAAATCCCAGCCCTTATTAATACAGTAGTGCTTTGGAAAACAGAGGACTTCTATTTTCTTATTCATAATTTTCCTGTTTTTCCTTTTTTTTTTTTTTCCCTCCACAGTGCTGAGGATGGAACCTGGGCCTCATGCATGCTAAGCACATGACCTACCACTGAGCTATGCCCCCAACCCTGCGGCAAACTTTTTCTATAAAGGGCTAGTTAGTAAATATTTTATACGTTTTAGGCCGTACAGACTCTATTATAACTACTCAACTGTGCACCCTAACCCCACAGCAGTCACAGACAATATGTAAATGACATGGCTATGTTACAATAAAACTTTATGATGGACACCAAAATTTCAGTTGCAGACAATTTTCACGTGCCATGGAATACTACTCTTTTGATTTGTTTCAGCTGTTTTAAAATGTAAAAAGCCATTTTTAGCTCTCGGCTGCACAGACACCAGCGGGGCCAGATTCAGCCTGTGGGTCCTCATTTGCCAACCTCTACTCTGAAGGGCTGCAGTTTGCCAGGAGAGGCACAAATGACGTCTCTGCCCATTTCAAAGGATGAGATAGGAACAGACTTCTTCCTCCATGGATGGAAGGAGATGGACTGAGCCAAGATTCCTTGATGATTCTCACCTAGGCATATACTTGCTGTCGAGGAAGAACATGGACTCTGCACACGGACCATGTGAGCTCATATCCTGGCTCTGCCACTTACTAGCTGTGTGGTCTTAGACCAGACACTTAACCTCTCTGAGCCTCGACTTATTCATCTGTAAAATAGTGTGATAATAGCTGTGTTGCAGCATTCTTATGAGGATTGAGTTATATACACTGTGATTGAATGTGCCCCCCAGAGTTTATGTGTGAGAAATTTAATCCCCAATTCACAGTTAGTGGCATTTGCAGGCGTAGTGTTTGGCAGGTAGTCAGGATTAGATGAGGTCATGAGGGTGGGGTGGCTTTATAAGAAGGCTTTATAAGAAGTGGCTTTATAAGAAGAGGAAGAGAGATCCAAGCTGGTGCACTCCCTGTCTCGTCACACAACGCCCTCTGCCATGTTATGGGGCAGCATGGGGTCCTTATGGAGGCTGGCACCATGCTCTCAGACTTCCCAGCCTCCAGAACTATTAGATAAACAAACATCTATTCTTTATAAGGGGCTGGGATTTAGCTCAGTTGGTAGAGCGCTGCTCTGCCGTCTCTGATGGTCCCGAGTTCGATTTCCAGCACCGCAAAAATGGGAGAAGGATGTGGCAATCCACTCCCAAGGCAATCCCGAAACAATCAGCCATTGAAAACCCTATGAGTCAGACACGACTCGATGGCACCTAACACAACACACACATTCTTTATAAACTACCCACTTCATGGTATTCAGGTATAGCAACAGCAAATGGGTGAAGATAATATATAACAGGGCGCTTAAAATATGCCTTGCACATGGATGTGCCACTTAAGGGCTGCTCATTGTTATGATTAAGCAAAGTATTCCCCAAAGGGAGCTTACCTGAGGCAAATCTGCGCCTCCGCCTGGAAGTACCTTTCCACGTGCCCTGGACTTGAGCAGGCTGTCTGTGGAGAAAGACCCCAGAGCGTGAAGGTGGAGCCTCAGCCACACAGCTGCCCCCTCTCACTAGGAGTCCACCAGGCTCACCTTTTTGAGCTTCTTGAAGACGACGGGCATCCCATGTCTCTGCCCTCTGTAGACATCAGCAAAGGTCCCCTCGCTGAGTCGGTGACTTTGGGCAAAGTCGTTCATTGCCTGGACCACATCTGCCTCGCTCCAGAAAAGGTCATCTTTGGGCAAGCTCAGAAGCTTCTCCTGCTGAGGGACAGAGGTGCGGACGCCCTGGGGATGTAGAGGGGACACGGTCATTTTGATGGAAGCTTGCTTTTTCGACTACCTCAGGGGTCCTAGAACACCAGAGCTGCATGGGTGAAGGGCACCAGCTCATCTTATTGTTGCCATTGTTGTTAGGTGCTGTCAAGTCGTGTCTGACTCATAGTGACCCTCACGGGTCAATGGCTAGTTGTTTCAAGACTGCTTCGGGGGTGGATTGCCACATCCTTCTCCCATTTTTGCAGTGCTTCGGATTGAACCCAGGACCTCAAAGAGCACAGAGCAGCCCTCTATCAACTGAGCTAAACCCCAGGCATCTTACAGGAAGTAGTAAAAGGGCACGCATAGGCCCAAGCTCAGATCCCAGCTCCACCTTTAACTTGCTCTGTGACTTTGGGTGACTTATTCTCTGAGCCTCACCTTCCCCATCAGCAAAAATGAAGATAATTGCCAGGTACAGTGGCATGTGACTATAATCTCAGCAATTCAGGAGACAGAGGCAGGAGGATCACAAGTTTGAGGCCATAGGCAGCCTGCACAACTCAGAGAGATTCTGTCTCAAAAATTAAACAAAAGTAGAAAATGGGCTGAGGGTGGAACTCAATGGTAGAGGACTTGCAAAACCATGTGTGAGTCCCTGGATTCAACCTCCCAGTACAAAGGAGGAAGAGAGGAGGGGAGGAGGAGGAAGAGGAGGAGAGGGAGGAGGAAGAGGAAGAAGAAGAAGAAGAAAAGGAGGAAGAGGAAGTAGAGGAAGAGGAACAAGATGAAGAAGGAGGAGAAAGGAGAAGGAAGAGAAGGAGGAGGGCGGGGAGATCATGATAGAAGGTAATTCTGAAGATTTGCCAAGATATAAGTGTTCCAGAGCTGAGGTGAAGTCATATAGCCAATCAGTGGCCCACCATGGTGTCCTCAAGAACTATGCATAATGTTTATGCTGGGCGTGTAGATTTCTGGAAAGTAGTAGTATATAGGTTCATATAGCCAAACACAATTCTCTAATTAGAGCTTCAAGGACTTGATGGATAGGGAAGCCCATAAAAACAAGCTCTGCTTCAATAACTTCCCTTTTTAAAAACAAGTGCTCATCAATTTAAATATTTTAGAGTTATATATCCCTTTATTAATAGTGTTAGAAAAATAGAGGCAGAAACTTCTCCATTATCCCATTGTCCAGCTAACTGCTATTAAAATTCACTGTACTCCTGCCAGTTAGATATATTAGGATATATTTAGCAAAAATGAGCATATGCTGTAGCCAGGCATAGAGGCTCATGTCTGTAATCCCAGCACCTTGAGGCTGAGGCAGGAAGATTGTGAGTTCAATGCACTGGTAACCTGTATAACTTAGTGAGACTCAGCCACGCATGGTGGTGCACGCCTACAATCCCAGCAACTCGGGAGGCAGAGGCAGGAGGATCACAAGTTCAAGACCAGAGGGAGTCTGCGTACTTTAGCAAGACCCTGTTTCAAAAAGTAAAAAAAAAAAGGGCTGGATATGCAGCTCAATGGTCCAGCCGTTGCAAAGCATGCAAGCAGGAGGCCCTGGGTTAACCCCCAGTACCATAAAAAATAAAATAAAAAATACAAACAAATAACTTAGCAAGACTCTGTCTCAAGATGAAAATTAAAAATGGGCTGGGGGTGCAGCTCGGTGCTAGAGAACTTACAAAGCATTTGTTAGGCCCTGGGTTCAACCCCCAAGTACTCTCTGAGAGAGAGAGAGAAAGAGAGAGAGAAGGAGAGAAAGAGAGAGAGAGAAAGAGAGAATATGCTGTAAACAACACACTCAGGATTTCTGTTGTTTTTGCTTGACACTATGCCATGATCTTCCTTCTGAGTGATTAAATCATCTTTGAAAATGATTAAACTATTAAAAACCTCTGCCTAGGAGAGTCTCCTATGGGGAACAGCATTTTCCCCAGACTTCTGGAGAACGGCCTTCTCCCCCAGATGCCAGGACTAACATATTTTTAAGGGCCACAAAAACATTTTAATGTCTTAAACCAGGCGTGGTGGCTCATGCCTGTAATCCCAGCGGCTCAGGAGGCAGAGGCAGGAGGATTCCAAGCTCGAGACCAGCGGCAGTCTGCATAATTTAGTGAGATCCTATACCAAAAAGTAAAAAAATGGGCTGGAGGCAGCAGCTGTGGTCCAGCACTCGCAAAGCATGCAGGCGCAAGTCCCTGGGTTCAACCCCCAGTACCAAAAATAAATAAATAAATAAATAAATAAAGTCTTTTAAAGTCAGAAGAAAATGCATGAGCTTTTAGAGCGGAACAAAATGTTTCCTTTCTTTCCCTTCCCTTCCCTTCCTTCCTTCCTTCCTTTTTGCTGCTGCTGTCATCGTCATGTTAGGGTCGGAACCCAGGGCTTCATGCACGCACTGTACCACCGAGCTGCATCCGAAGCCCAAGCCCAGTGTTTTCATTTTTAATCCACTGTGGATTGTATTTACCTTAATACCAATGTAGTTGCAAAAGACAATTTGGTGGGGGTTTTAACAAAGGAAGGCAAAAGTCCCTAAGACACACAAAAGTTACAGTGAAAATCACTGAAAATTCAGAGTAACTCAGACTGACTTAGTCAACTCAGGACAACTGAGTTGCAGAGAAGTTTGGGGAGAGTTAAAAGCAAATGATCATTCTAATCAATACATTTGGAGAGGGGAGGATGCCAATTATCAGCTCAGCTCTCAGGTAGACAATGGAAAAATGTATTCTGGGCTGGGGTGGGGCTCAGGAGTACAGCACTTGCTTACCAGGCATCAGGCTGTGGGTTCCATTCCCAGCACAGCAAAAAACAAAACAAAACAAAAACACAGAAAAGTAGCCGGGCACAGTGGCGCACGCCTGTAATCCCAGCAGTTTGGGAGGCAGAGGCAGGAGGATCACAAGTTCAAGACCAGAGGCAGTCTGCGTAATTTAGTGAGACCCTATCTCAAAAAGTAAAAAAAAATGGGCTGGGGGGCAGCTCAGTGGCCCAGCACTTGCAAAGCATGCAGGCGTGAGGCCCTGGGTTCAACCCCCAGTAACGAAAAAAAAAAAAAAAAAAAAAAACCACCACACACACACACACACAGAAAAGTACACTCCTCCCACCCTGTCCCCCAATCTCAGCAACCAGGCACACCTTCACCCTTAAAAGTTTGGAGAAATTTGATAGGTCTCTTCTCCTCCCCACCGTCAAAATGGTCTCAGGGATAAATTGTTTTTGAGAGGGGCTGCCCGAAGCGGGATGTGGCTGGGGCAGAAGCTGAAGGTGGATTTACCTTGGCATCTGAGGAGTCGGGGAGGCTGGTTTCTAAGGAACCAGGGGCATCCTTGTGAGGAGGAAGCAGATGCGAGGCCTGCAGGTGGGCCCTGGTGGCAGCAGACCCTGGAAAAGAGGACCTGGGGGGTCAGCACATGGCAGAGGGTGGGTGGCAGGAGGGGCTTGGGGCCCTCCATTCAATGCTACTTCCTGACGCCACGTGCCAGCCATCACACTCCTGGCCGGTCGCTTCATTTAAGCCTTGTGATGGCTTAGGACATGGGTACAATGTGTCATCCCTTTGACAGCTGGAGTCCAGGAAGTAGGGGAGGTGGAGCCGCTGCCCAGGATCACAGAGCCAGCAGCAGGTGGTGGAGCTGGGATTCCCCTGCACTGTCCCACCGCCCACGCAGGAGCAGCTGAGGACACAGAGACCAACAGGCTGCCAGGCCTTCCTCCCAGGAACCTGCCCTGCAGCTGCCATGGCAGGCGTGATCCTCTGAGGATGCAGCCAGGGAAAGTGAGGTCAGAGGCAGGGGGGCCCAAAACAGGACGGGAGACAAGGACTCGGGCTGGAAGGATGGGGACATGTCAACAAGCGGACATGGGACTGAAGCATGGAGGCAGGCTGTGAAGAGACAAGAAGCGTATGGCCCTGGGAGGAGTCAGTCAATATCTGGATGCGGTTAATTAGCAATCTAAATGCGTCACATATATAACCCATCACTCACAAAGGGCCCAGGAGAAAAGAAGCCACTGTCACCAACTCTTTGCAGAGACCCAAATGAGGAACTGAGGGGTTAAGGAACTTCTCCCAGGGCCCACAGACGATGGCTCCAGAGCATGTGACTTTAATCCTTTGGTGAGCAGAGAAGACCGAAGAGAGAAGTCTTGAAGAGTAGGTTAGGGTCAGGTCAAAGTCAAGTTAAAGAGGGTGCAATGTCATCCCCAGGTGCCACATGAAGACTAATCTGAAAACTCGCTAGGCAGTCTGGTTGTTGTTGTTGTTGTTAGGTGCCGTCGAGTCGGTATCCGACTCATAGCAACCCTCATAGGGTTTTTCAAAGGCTGACTGTTTTGGGATTGCCTTGGGAGTGGATTGCCAGGCCCTTCTCTCATTTTTGCGGTGCTGGGAATCGAACTCGGGACCTCAGAGACTGCAGCGCAGCACTCTACCAACTGAGCTAACTCCCAGCCCATTTTGAGACTGGGTCTCACTAAATTGCACAAGCTGCTTCTAGCCTTGAACTTGCAAACCTCCTGCCTCCACCTCCTAAATCACTAGGATTAAAGGGATACACTACCACGCCCAGCTAGGAACAACAATCTTTAAAAACCCTCATTGTATGTACAAAAGACAAGCAGAAGAAAAGGGGTTGTCCTGCTTTAAAGGGCATGAAAAGGTCCCTGGGATTTAGTCCAAAGTACAGTGGGCTATATCTGTGGGTTCTGCTCCCATGGATTCAACCAACCTTGGATGGAAAATATTTGTGAAAATTACATCTGACAATTCTGTCTGTGCCTGCAACAATACCACTGTGGCATCCAATTGCGTCAGATCTCAGAAGCTAAGCAGGATCAAGCCTGGTTAGTCTTTGGATGAGAGACACAGGGTGCTGTAGGCTTGGGAGAAGGACCCGGTAACCCACTCCCGATAAACATTCTGCCATTGAAAACCCTATGAATCACAGAGAAGCACCAACAATAGTGTTTCACCTGTTCTACACAGCGTTGCTATGAGCCAAGAAATGGACTCGATGGCACCTGACAACAATTCTGTCTGTACTAAACATGTACAGACTTTTCTCTTGTCATTATTCCCAAAGTAATACGGCATCACAGCTATTTATACAGCATTTATGTTGCATTAGGTCTCACCAGTAATCTAGAGGTAATTTAAGGTTGACTGTGAGATGTGCACTAGGTCTGGGCACATACTGCACCTTTCTGTAGAGGGGACTTGATTTTGGGATCCCGGGGGGCCTGAAGCCAGTCCCCCATGGCTACTGAGGGACAACGACGGTGATCACAGTCTGGTCATCAGCCGATGACAGCTGGTTGGTGGGGACATGAAGGGTCATTAGGCGTTGCTTTCATGTGTTTGGGATATTCCATTTGAATTTTTTTTTTTTTTCATGGTACTGAGGGTTGAACCCAAGGCCTCATGCTTGCATGCTCTGCAAGTGCTTGACCACTGAGCTGCGCCCCCAGCCCATTTTTTTTTTCACTTTTTGAGACAGGGTCTCACTGAGTTACACAGGCTGCCTCTGGTCTCGAACTTGCGATCCTCCTGCCTCTGCCTCCCGAGCCCCTGGGATTACAGGCGTGCGCCACTGCACCCGGCTTCCTTTTGAAAATGTTTTAAAATAATCATGTAAGGGAAGAGAAAGGGGAGCAAATCAAGACAGTAGATGATCAGATGGACCACATGAACCCCCAGGTGGCGGGGCAGGGACCTCCCTATATTGCCTTTGTTGCTTTTTTCATGTTGAAGATTGTCCACAAGAAATAAAACACACACGTGTGCACACACACGCTGCTGCCATGGCTGGGAGGCAGGGGACGAGTGTGACGCCACACTTGGCTTGCGACTTGAAGTCTGTTGTGTGCTTCATAGCTGCTCACGGAAGGACAGGAGACGGGGCCACCTTTCCATGCTTCATTTATCCAGCAAGGTCAGGGAAGGCTCAGGCTACATAAATGTCTCCAAAACACTAGGCATTAACTCTTGGAACACCAGAATTTTTTCTAAAACAAGAAAAAAAGTCTTTCTTATTGTCATTTTCTTCCTTTAGCCAACAACCAGTTTCAAGTTTGCCTCAGGATCATTTCCCCTTATCTGGAATTGCTGGTCAAAGATCTGTACTTGTTTATTAAAAAAATCTCTTCAGCTACAGGAAATAATACAGACTCTGTGGCCTAGATTTAACTTCCCAGACTCAACCTTGCTGGGCTGTCTAGAATGTTCCTAATATCACATTTAATGAGCACTCCCACGGCGGAACACTGAAGTGTATGATTTTTTACAACAGGATGGAGTAGGTTCTGTTCTTAGCTCCATTTTACAGATGAAGAAACTGAGGTACAGGGAGGCTGAGTAATTTTCCTGCTAGAAAGTGATAGCATTGGGATTCAAATATGGGTGGTTCTGCCTAATGCCAAAGCCCCCGAGACCTGCTCCTCTTGGCCAGGGCTGAATTTGGCTTTAGGAATTACATCAGTGAAGAAGATCATCATGGGGGTGCCTAGGTTTGGGATTTTCAGCTCACTGCTCAAGAGGCCCCAGAAGAGAAATGAGGCTCAGTTCCAGGGCAGAGGTGGTGAGAACGAAGACACAGGCCAAGCATCGGTTTCCCCGGGAAAGTCATCCGCTGGCTGAGTCCCCTGGCCCTGGCCTGGCCACATGGGGATGGAGGCAAATCTGATATGGTCTGCGAGGCTCTGAGACAGCAGTATGTGCAGGACTTAGACACCACTGCCTGCTCGTGTGACCTTGAGCACATCGCTTTCCCTGTGTCCAGGTGCCCTGGGACAGCAGCAGATCTGTGACCGACAGAGGCTGGGGTCACTCTTCGACTCCCCCCAGAACGGCTGAAGGGCCAGGCCCTGGACAGAGAGGGGGTCAGGCCCCCAGCCTGGAGCCCACAATCAAGGCTAACCGATCCGGGGCCCTGGAAAACCACAGGAAAACATGGACCTGGCAGCATCCTGACCTCAGCTGGGTGGTTTCTCTCCTCAGTACTCAGCTTCCTCGTGTGCAAGACAGGGTCAACAACAATAGCTAACTCTTTCGGTCAGCTGAGGGCCCGGTGAGTCAACTCTTTGAGGAACTGAGGCCAGTGTTTGGCATGAGAAAAAGGCTTCAATTACTGATTTCTTTTTTTGTTTTCATAGAAACAGTAACAAATAGGGCCTGGGCTGCGGCTCAGTGGTTGGGTGCTTCCTTAGCATGTGTGAGACCCTGGGTGGCACCCCCAGCACTGGGAAGTAAAAGAAAAGAAGACAATAATAAACAGTATACACTCTTTGGGGCTGGGATTTAGCTCAGTTGGTAGAGTGCTGCGCTGCAGTCTCTGAGGTCCCGAGTTCAATTCCCAGCACCGCAAAAATGGGAGAAGGACCTGGCAATCCACTCCCAAGGCAACCCCGAAGCAGTCAGCCATTGAAAACCCTATGAGGGTTGCTATGAGTCGGATACCGACTCGATGGCACCTAACAACAACAACATACACTCTTTTGTCTTTTTTTGTTTTTTTTGTTTTGTTTTGTTTTGCTTTGTTTTTGTAGGGTGTGTGTGCGTGTGTGGTTTTTGAGTTTTTCTGTTTTACCTTTTTGGTGCTGGGAATCGAACCCAGGGCTCATGCATACTAAGCACATGTTCTGTCACTGAGCTACACCACAGTCCATACATATTCTTTTGTTACTATTTGTACTTTTTGTGTCTTGTTTTTTGTTCTGAAACAGGTCTTGCTGTGTTACCCACAACAGTCTGGAACTCCTAGGCTCGCCCTTGAACTGAGGCTCACCCACCTCAGCCTTTCAAGTAGCTGTGACTATAGGCGCGTGCCACTCATCCAGTTTTTTTTTTTTTTCATTTTTCTAACTCACTACATTGTGAGGATACTTCCGTGTACACACACACACATGCACATACACGCACACCTACAATCACTGTCAACCGCACTTTATTGTTGCAACTGTCTGCCATTAATTCTACCACATCTCATTGCTGATTCCGCATTTTGGTCTTATATGCTGAGCTGAATATCCTTATAATGAAATCTTCATTTCCTTAAATAAATTTAAATGAAAACACTGAATTATATTGAGAATACCTGGGCCTGGAAAAGGGTCCAGCCTCAGGGGCTGCCCTTCTGAGTGTCCATTCTCAGCGGGTCTTACAGAAGCAGCCGGAGGTCCTGGCTTCCCAGCCTCTGGGAAGGTTGGGGGGCGAGATGTGCTCTCAGAAACTGGTTTCCCTGAAAACAAGGTTGGAAGAAGATCATCATGGGGGTGTTTTGGAGTGTTTTTTTTCTTTTTTTTTTTGCCATACTTAGGGGTTGAACTCAGGGCCTCACACATACTTTGCAAATACTCTACCACTAAGCTGCACCCCTAGCCTCTTTTTTAGTTTTTATTCTAAGACATGGTTTTGCTAAATTACATTGACTGCCTCTGGCTTCCAACCTATGATCCTCCTGTCTCCTCCTCCTAAGTCATTGTAATTACAGTCACGAGCCAGTGCACCACAGAGAGGCCGCTATTATTATGTAATGTGGAGGAACTAACAAGAGGCTGAGTTTGGAAGTCAAAATCCTGGGATCTAATCCCAGCTCTGCCACAAGTTCACAGTGCGCCTAGCTGAGTTTTTCCCTCTCTGGGCCGTAGCCCCCCTGTCGGTACAGTATGGTCATGACAAACCCCTGTGACGTCCAGCTCTGACATTCTGCATCACACACACCTGGCTCTCAACCCTGCCAGCTGTGTGACCTCAGGCAAGTCACTTCCCATCTCAGAGCCTCCATTTCCTCACCTGTAAAATGGAGATTGTTGTTGTTGTTGTTAGGTGCCGTCGAGTCGGTATCCGACTCATAGAGACCCTCTGTACAACAGGGGAAACACTATTGTCAGTGCTTCTCTGCTGTGCATAGGGTTTTCAATGGCAGATTGATTTTTGGGAGGGGGTTGCCAGGTCCTTCTCCCAAGCCTACAGCACCTGGTGTTCCCAGGCAGTCTCCCATCCAGGTACTAACCAGGCCTGACCCTGCTTAGCTTCCGAGATCTGACAGGATCGGATGCCACAGGGCTATGGCTGCAGGAAAATGGAGATTACGATAATAATATCTGCTTGCCTCTCTCCTAGGGTGGTTGTGAGCAGGAAATGAGAATACGGGTGTGAAAGGGCTCTGCAGACTCTACATTTCCCTGAGTGTGTGAGCAAGTTAAACATTACAGGCCTGGGGTAAGCTCAGTGGTGAAGTGTTTACTGAGCATGCACTGGGCCCTAGGTTCCACTCCCACACTCCCAGTACCACACACAAAAAGAACTACCTGTCCCTCTAAGTGGCTCCTTGAGTCCTGAGACACAAAGGCCCTGGCTTTCCCACAAGCCATGGCAGCACCTGCCCTTTCCAGTTCCACAGGTGAGCATCCCATACTGCACCTACTCTGTGGACAAACAACTGGGCCAGGCCCAGGCCCAGCCACAAAGGTGGTGAATCCTCCCAAAGTCTTTCCATCGCATCCCTGTTGGAGATGACGCCCGAGCGGGTTAAGGGTCTTGCCCAACACCACCCGGCAGAGGCAGTGAGGGCTGCCTGCAGAAGTCACTTGCCCTCCCTTACTGCTGGTTCGGGTCTGGGAAACCTCCAGCGTGCTGTGAGGGCCTGCCGGGGCGGCCCACAGCAGCTCCTGCCCAGCTTCTCAGGGGGGCTCCTTCCCCTCCTCCACCTACACCCTTTCCTACCTGCCCTGCCCCCAGCTCAGGCAACCTCATTCTCCTCACCAGGCTGCATCTCTTGTTTGTTTGTTTGAGACAAGGTCTCGCTATGTAGCCCAGGCTGGCTTCGACCTCACAATCCTCCTGCCTCAGCCTCCCAAGTGCACCAGGCTTACTGAAATGCAGCTCTGGCCTCATCACCTCCCTGCTTAAAAGATCCCAGGACTCTGACTTCCAAACTCAGCCTCTTGTTAGTTCCTCCACATTGCATAAATAATAGTGGCCTCTCTGTGGTGCTGTGGCTCATGACTGTAATTACAGTGACTTGGGAGGAGGCAGGAGGATCGTAGGTTTGAATCCAGAGGCAGTCTACGTAATTTAGGAAAATTATGAATTAATGACAGACAGCAATTAATGAAGGCCAGTGCTGGGCGCAGTGGTGCACGCCTGTAATCCCAGTGGCTCGAGAGGCGGAGACGGGAGGATCACAAGTTTGAGACCAGAGGCAGTCTGTGTAATTTAGTGAGACCCTGTCTCAAAAAGTAAAAAAAATGCCGGGCGTGGTGGCGCACGCCTGTAATCCCAGCGGCTCGGGAGGCGGAGGCAGGAGGATCGCAAGTTCGAGACCAGAGGCAGTCTGCGTAATTTAGCGAGACCCTGTCTCAAAAAGTAAAAAAAAAAAAATGGGCTGAGGTGCAGCTCAGTGGTCCAGCACTTGCAGAGCATGCAGGCAGCATGAAGCCCTGGGTTCAACCCCCAATACCACCAAAAAAAAAACAAAAAACAAAAAAAAACCGCTGAAGGCCTGGGGGAGACTTGCCACATTGTTTGATTTCATGATGTTATGGCAGCTTTTTTCGAAGTGGTAAACTGTGTCTCTCTAAACGAAGTCAACTGTCACTGTGGAACTAGCTTTTCAAAGCCACGCTTTGGGACTAGACCAGTGATAATAATACCTAAACGTATGTGGCACTACAATTGTATGGAAGCAAACATTTACTGAACCTCCATAATAACCTCTGGTAGTTAATAGAATTACCTGCTTCTTTATTTACTTATTTACCATGGTGCTGAGATGGAACCCAGGCCTCGCACATGCTAGAGAGGCAAGTGCTCTCCCACAGAGCCACACATCTAGTCCCTCTTCCATCTACTTTAAATCCACTCTAGATTACTTACAGTACTTGATACAATGTATGGGGCTGGGGTTTAACTCAGTTGGTAGAGTGCTTGCTCTGCATGCTCTAAGGCCCTGGACTGGATCCCCAGCACCACAAAAACAGGCAGCCTACTCCTGAGAACAATCCTGAAACAATCAGCCAATGAAAACCCTGTGAATAGCAGAGAAGCAATGACATAGTGCTGAGCACAGCACAGTGTCAGGAAGTGTTTTGTTTTGTTATACACAGGGACACTATGAGTTGGACCTGACTTGACCGCACCTTACCACAACAACAGTACAATGTAGATACTATGTAAAATAATTTTTCTAATGTATTTTTTAGGGAATAATGATAAGGAAAAAAGTGTCCACGTTCAGTAAAGATGCAACTTTTTTTCCTAAATATTCTCTGTCCTCAGTTGACTGACTCTCAGGATGAGGATCCCATGGATACAGAGGGCCAGTGTGTGGAGGCTCAGGTGGGTGAAATGACTTGTCCCAAGTCTGAGAGCCCATCAAAGTCAACCCTGCCACCAGTGCACAGTCCTCTCCTCTGGCTAGGACAGAACTAACTACTCCCACACCACTGCCATCGCCACCACCCCTGCAGATGCCTCAGGCCGGGCGAGGCTCGGTCCCTCCGAGTGCCCTGGGGCAGAGAGGGCCTGGAAATGCAGGACAGTAACAGCAAGGCTGCACGGTGGAGCCTGGTGACTCTTCCCCTGGGTTTCCTGTCTGTCACTGACAGGCTCCTCCTTTACATACACCTGTCTCAGGAAAGCAGCAGCCAGGCTTGGCTGCTCAACACTCGGGCTCCAGCGTAGACATCGGCTCATCTCATCCCAGCTGTGTTGACTCTGGACCATTTCCAGGAGGACAGGAGGAGGTGCTGAAAACTCCTTCGCTACAACATGGGAACCTCATTATTGTGTTTGCTATTGTATTTTCAAAACACAGAGACCTCTTATCCCCCCACACTGAGTGTAGGGAGAATAGGCAAGAAGCCCTTAAATTGTTTTTTTTTTTAGTTTTCATTTTTTTTTTCTGGTACTTGGGGGTTGAACGCATGGTCTCAGGCATGCCAGGCAAGTGCTCTACCACTAAGCTGCACCCCTAGCCCCTTTTATACCTTTTATCTTGAGACAGAGGAGTCTCACTAAGTTATGCAGGCTCCCTCTGGCCTCAAACTTGTGATCTTCCTGTCTCAGCCTCCGAAATTGCTGGGATTATAAAGATGTGCCACTGCACCTGGCGTTGTTTTAATTTAACATAATTCTGAATCATTTAAAACTTTTCTTCAACTTGGGTTTTTGTTTCACTTCTATGGTGGCCAGAAAGATGCATAGCTATATCTGTTGACATGGAAGAATGTTAAAAATATTGCTGAATGAAAACAGGAGGCAAACTGGGCAGGGGGACGCATGCCTAATCCCAGCACTAGGGAGGCTGAGGCAGAGGGATCACTGCAAGTTCAAGGCCAGCCTGGTCCACATAGTGAGTGCCAGGCCAGCCAGGACTACATGGTGAGATTTTAGTCTCAAAAAAAAAAAAAAAAAGAGAGAGAGAGAGAGAGAGAGAGAGAGAAGAAAAAAGGAAGGAAGGAAGGAGAAAGAAAAAGAAAAAGAAAGGAAGGGAAGGGAAGGAAGGAGAAAGAAAAAAAGAAAGAAAAGAGAGAGAAAGAAAAGAAAAAAGAGAAGAAAAGAAAGAAAGAAAGGGAGAAAGAAAGGGAGAAAGAAAATAAATTAACAAAAAAAGAAAATAAGAGTCAACAAAGGAACATGTATCGTGTGTTACTAGTTTGGAGTAAAATGTGTATAAAAGTGTAGAAGATACCAGCCAGGTGTTGTGGCCCATACCTGGAATCCCAGTAACTTAGGGAGGCAGAGGCAGGAGGATCACAGGTTGAAGACCAGAGCTTGTGTAATTTAACAAAATCCTGACTCAGATTAAAAAATAAAGAAGGGGCCGGGCGTGGTGGCGCATGCCTGTAATCCCAGCAGCTTGGGAGGCATAGGCAGGAGGATCGCAAGTTCAAGGCCAGAGGCAGTCTAAGTAATTTAGCGAGACTCTGTCTCAAAAAAGTAAAAAAATTGGGCTAGTGGTACAGCTCAGTGGTCCAGCACTTGCAGAGCATGCAAGTGCGAGGCCCTAGGTTCAACCCCCAGCACTGGAAAAAAAAAAAAAGAAAGAAAGAAAGAGAGAGGCCGGGAGTGCTGGTCAGTGGTAGAGCACTAGTCTAGCATGTGGGAAGCACTAGGTTCAACTCCCCAGTACTGGGGGAAAAAAAGTATAGACGATATCTGAGGTAGATATCTATAGACGTCTGCATCTAAAGTACAGACGAGAACAGGGGCTTGAAGAATACGCACCAAATCTTACAACGGCGATTATTTCTGGGTGGAGAGATTAGCAGGGATTTCATACTGTGGGAGTTTCTTTCTTGCGGTTTACTTATATCAGAATTTTTCCACATTGATGGTGCATTATTTACATAGTAAAGTATATTTGCTAAGAAAAAACATCAGCGAGTAGCCCAGTTACAATAATGACCAGAACTGAGTCTCTCAAATTAGCGTGAGTGGCACTTGCCCTGGGGACAAACATGCCCCAGATTCAGGCGGGCAGCGAATCAGCCCCAATTTGACTCACTTCTTTTCTAGCCACACTGTTGTAGGCGTATGCTTGATGTTTTTCACTCCAGTTCCCATCCCCACCTACCCACCCCTACCAGCCCCACCTCACTCCGCAACCCTAGAAGTCTGAAATAAGGAAACTGAGGCTCAGGAAGGTGATGAGACCAGCCAAGGTGGACAGCGCAGGAGGGCACTGAGGCAGGAAGGCGGGGACCCCCTGGGGGGGATTGGGCCCTTTGGAAGGGTATTTGATGATCTGTACCACCCAGAGTCCAGAACCTAGAAGCCCCTTCCCAATAGCTGCCTGGCGCCAGGCGCGGTAGCACACGCCTATAATCCCAGCGGCTCAGGAGGTGGAGGCAGGAGGATTGCAAATTGGAGACCAGAGGCGGTCTGCATAATTTATCAAGACCCTGTCTCAGAAAAGTAAAAAAAGAAAAAAATGGGCTGGGGGTGCAGCTCAGTGGTCCAACACTTGCAGAGCATGCAAGCGCGAGGCCCTGGGTTCAACCCCCAGTACCGCAAAAAAAAAAAAAAAAAGAAAGAAAGAAAAAAGAAAAAGAAAAAGCTACCTGGCCCACAGCCTTGGACTTGTGGAACAGCTCTGCCTTGGCAGACCCAGGAGGTAAACAAAGAGTGTCCATACAAAGTAACAACAGGGCAATCGCCAGGGTGAACCCTGATTCATAACTGGGACTGGAACAGAACTGCCTACCCCACTGTGTCCAGAAGCAGAAACCAAGCCTGTCCCCAGGAGGCCAGGCCATTACACATGGCTCCGAGGCCCCCGCTCCCTGACCAGGGTCACTGCCTCTCTCCTGCCCCGCTCCTTTCAGAAACCGCCCTGGGTGGGAATCCCATGTTCCTCACAGACGTGTCAGCGGCATCCTGGGGACGCATGTGTGCGGCAAAGGGGCCAAGGGTCCCCAAGGGTAACCTCCGCATAGGCCAGGCCCACCACACCATGAAACTGCTGCCCAGAGGGGCCCCCTGTATGGGGCATAGCCCACGGCCCCAGCCAATGATATACCTTCGCCCCATCTGTAATCAGTGCATGCCTCAGTTTCTCCAGCAGTGGCGTGGGATGGGGGGGTCAACATGGCCTTAATTAACACCAACACCTTAGCCCAGGGGGCCCTGCGCGCTAGGCAAGCACTCTGCCGCTGAGCCACACCCTCAGCCCCCATGACTTTTGTTTTGTTTTGTTTATTTTTATTGTTTTGTGTTTTGAGACAAAGTCTCCCTATGTAGCCCTGGTTGGCCTGGAACTCACTATGCACACCAGGCTGGCCTCGAACTTGCTTTGACCCTCCTGCCTTTGCCTCCCGAGGGCTGGGATGACAGGTGTGCGTCACCACGCCAGACTCCCTTGTGACATTTTTGTCCAGCACAAATCTGCGCCTCTCTGTCAAGACATACTTGGCAGAAACCTCAAGGCATGCTGGGGGCCAACCTCTGTGGGCTCCACCCCGGAAGACATGAAGAGCTTCATTCACTGTTTTCATTCCAGGGAGAGGCCAGCTTTTCTCTGCTTCCTCTTCTTTCTTCAATGACACCTGGCACCTTGTGTCACACACAAGCATGCGGGGGTGGGGAGATCCCCAGGGAGGGGCGGCATGGGCAGGGCTATAAACGGGGAAGGAACCAGTCAGCACATGTGGGGTGACACCCACCCTCCCACACAGGAGGAGTCTAGTGGCACTTGGAGGGCGCCTGCAGCTACAGATGTCAGCTGAAAGCCCCTCATTAGGCCCAGGAGAAGTTCCGCTTCCTGAGAAATCCCTATCTCAGTGTCTTCTGGGTTTAGACAGACTCTTTTAAATGTAAACAATAAATAATGTGTGTAAGCATCAGTTGTCTTGACTAGAGGTGTGGCTCAGCGATGGAGGGCTTTTGAGTGTGTGTGAGGCCCTGGGGCCAGCCCCCCCCCACTAAAAAAAAAAAAAGAAAAAAGAGAAGAGAAAAGAAGAGAGGAGAGGAAAGGAGAGGAGAGGAGGAGAGAAAGAAAAAAATTTAAAAACAAACCAGGAAACATTAAGTGTCACGACAGGCCTTTGCCTCTATTCCCGCTGTCAAAACTGCAGCATAGAGAAAACGTGGCCTCTCTGCCCTTGTTCCTTGGGAGCCTGGCCTCTGGCCACTAAACAGAAGCGATGGGCCCCTCTTTCAGGCTGCCACAGCAGGATGCTGGTGGGGTAAAAATAAACACCACAGGCAGGAAGAGGCCAAGGAGGCTGCGTGATGAGGAGAAAAGCTGTGAGGAGTCGGCTTCCCCTAGGGTGGTGGCCAAGGCCCAGGAGCAGGCTGATGAGAGGATTCTTGTCTGGGACCCAGAGATGGCCTCTGGCTTCCGGGACAATGATCTTTCTTCCCCTCTGGGGTTAAATCCTCGGGAAAACCCAGCACACACAGCTCATCCTGCTGCGCCATGAAAACGGAAGCAGAGACTGCGATCAGAGAGTGGAAGGTGGGTAAGCTCCGTGCTTCCCTGGCGGGTGGAAACAGACCTAGTCTCTACCGTTCAGCAGTGCGCCGGAGGGCAAATTTCTCAACCCTCTGAGCCTCCTGCTATTCAGAGCCAGGATGATTTGAACCCTACACCTTTAGAACCATCCTAGGGCTCTCGGCAACAAGAAATGAAAAGCAGGTGGCTAGGGCCAGGGCAGACACTGTCTAAAGGGCCATCATCGCTCCTTCCTGACAACGAAAAGGTGCACACTAAAAAGAACCTGACTTCCAGCTAGGGTCTCTGAAGGGAGCATTTGGGCTGGAAGGCTATTTTCAACATCTTAAACTCTCTCACGGAAACTGAATCTGGGTAGGCAGCAACTCAATGAACAGCTTCAAAGGGACAGTAGCCACACGGCAAAGCAGCATAGGAGCCAGGCAGTGGCAGGGGAGGTGGAGGCCTGCTCTTAACCTACCTGTGGCGCTCACAGCCAGCCTCATCACACACAGGTCCCTGCCCTGCCCTGCCCTGCCCTGCCCGGACCCTCAGGGAGGAAAAGGGGGTACTAGTGTCAGGGAGCAGCTAAGGTACAGCTTTGATGGCCTGGACAGGAAGGGGTTGACATGCTGGTGAAGCGGCATGAGGAGAAAACTGAAAGTACTCTGAGAGACTCGGGAGTTGGGTAACATAGAAAATGTATTGCCATGGCGAGGTCAGCCCACGGAAACGGGTCCTCTCAGGACTCACCCCGAACCCCAGTTGTCCTGGGGTTATATGGTTTGCAGGGTGGGGGTTGTCAATTGGAACCACATGTGCACAGCCTGCATGATCATCTGTAGGTGGGTTAAGCTAGTTACCATGGAAATAGGCAGGTTCCATCTATATGATACAAGAAATCAGGAAGTGGCTTACAGGGTGGAGAGTAGACAACAGACTGAATTTCGAAGTTGTGAGAAATGAGGAAGTGGATTACAGGGTGGAGAGTACACTCAGTAGACTGAGTTTAGCAGTTGTAAAAATCAGGAAGCGGCTTACAGGGTGGAGACAGGCAGATGAGAAGCAAGGAGACGGGAGGTGACCTACAGGATGAAATGTATAAGTTTTAAACAAGGAACATCAGGTTCTAGTGATTACGTTTTAAGCAAACATTATGACTTCTTAACTTTTGATTTAAATTTTTCTGCAACACTGGTTCTCAGAGTCTGGATATTACGGACAGCTCCCTGGGCGAGGCTGAGAAGCTTGGCCTAACCCAGAATGACGAGGGTGGGGCTTTGGGGAGCGGGAGGGCGGGACAGAGGGTGGGGCAGAAGCTCTTCTGACTTTTCTCTCTGCTTTGTATTTTCAGAATGACTGTGACCTATGCCCTCTAGTGAGCTAGAATCACTTCCTGGAAGCCGGCCCATGACCTCGAGGCACTCTGGCTGGCGGCCCATCAGTTAAGCGCACCCACTGGCTGGCTCCCTGGCCAGGTGACCTAGGCCTTGGTTTCCGTGGCCATATGAAATGAGGAGTTTGACACCTGAGAGCTGCCATGAAGATGAACTATGTGCTCAAAAGACGTGAGTGAGCCACTGCAGCTTCCTATTATTAACATCACCATTGCCCCGACTCCATGGTGGCTCCTCTCCTAAACACTTTCTCCTGTGTGCAGCCCATTTGCTGTGGTAAGCAGCAGTAGGACAAAGGTCCTACTGGACAAAGGTCCAGTAGCAATTGTTTCTGTCTTGCCCTTGAAGAAAGGGAAACCTACAAGCACTGTCTTATTTACTGTTTCTTTCTGCCTCTCTTCCCTCAGTGAAAAGGGGTAAGGGAGGTTTATTGTGCCTTGGCTGACCCTGGTGTGGGGCGGGGCCTCATCCCCCAGCTGCCTGGGGAGGGTGGACCCAGCGGCAAGCCCAGGTGTTGCTCTGCTCAGTGGAGCAGAGGGGACTCAGCTGCAGACAAGGTCCTTCCTCTATGAGCACACTCTGGGAATCACGTCAAGTTAAAAAGTGACTATATAAGCCGGGTGCAGTGGCATACCCCCGTAATCCCAGCAACTCGGGAGGCAGAGGCAGGAGGATTGCAAGTTCAGGAGTACAGGCAGTTCGTGTAATTTAGTGAGACCCTGTCTCAAAAAGTAGGGAAAAAAAGGGGGGGTCTGGGGGTGCAACTCAGTGGTACAGCACTTGGAAGGCATGCAAGTACCAAGCCCTGGGTCCAACCCCCAGTACTGCAAAAATAAATAAATAAATAATAAATAAATAAATATCAAAAATAAAAGAAAAAGTGACCTATAGGTGTGCAGTGGCTGGAATGGGTCTCTTCCAGAACAAATGAAAGTGATTGAGCCATAACTAAGGAACCCTGGCACTAGGTGCCCATGTCAGAAACAAACGGCTTTCTGGACCCTCTCTCTCCCTTTCCCTCCTGATCCTCGGCCTCAGTCCTCCCACACACACAGACCCAAGAAGGCAGGAAAGAAAGACAGGGACATTTGGGTGAAACAGAAAGAGCTTTCACCCCAGAATCTGGTTTGAGTCTCACCAGCTGAGGATGGAGAACGTTGACACAACTACCAACAAAACCGTGAGGACTGCCTGCACGGAGACATTATTCTTGAGAGACAGTTTAAATAATGTTAAAATAGCAATAAGCTATGCTTAGGATCGAAACACATGAAACCTCCAAGTTTAACCTGGCTGCATAGATGGGACTCGGGGCCACGTTTATGCCCAGACAAATCCCTGGTAACGCCTTTCTGTAAACCCACCTTCAAGACACCTCCCTAAGCCTACTCTGTAAAACCACTAAGTGTACATAATGCATTGTTAAGACATCTAAAGGCTTCTTTTTTCTCTTTAGAAGCCCATATCCATGTCCTGGAAACATATCTTACTTTCTGTGAGTGGCCGCACTTATTCTAAAGTGTGTACTTAATAAATTCTATAAATCTGTTTCACTCTTTCTGACTCATCCTGAAATTCTTTCCTGTGATGAAGCCTGAGTAGAGGTCCCAACTAGGCGAACTCTTCAGGCTAGGTGGCAATGCTGAGCTGCATCTCTCCTGTACTGGGGATGACACAGATACACACACTTGCGCACGCAACCCCATGTCCATAGCATAAACCACTCAAAACTCCGCATTTGAGCGAGACAGAAAATTAGACAAATCTGAGGCATGTCCTATCTTCCTAATTGCTCCATTCCTATGTATCCAGAGAACTTGTACCCATCAGTGGCTGAGATGGCTCACGGTGCCTCATTCATTCACAGTGTAAGGGACTGGGAGTGCCATCCTTCACCAAAAGGACATAATCTTGACATTAAGCTAGTTAAATAAAACATATCTAGGGGCTGGGAGTGTAGTTCATAGACAGAGCATATGCAAAGCCCTGGGTCAATCCCCAGTAACACGCACACACATACACACAAATCTAATTATAAACTGGGTGCTGTGGTGCATGCCTGTGATCCCAAATACTCGGGAGCCTAGGGAAGGAGGATCTCGAGTTTGAAGCCAGAGGCAGCCAACACAACTTAACAAGACTCTGTCTCAAATTAAAAAATAAAAAAGGGGCTGGGGTATAGCTCAGTGGTACAACACTTGCTTAGCATGTGCAAAACCCTGGGTTCAAATCCCCATATTGAAAAAAAAAAAAAAAAAACTAATTATGAACAGAGAAGATTCATATGCTGAAAAGAAACTTCAGGGCGTAGGGTTATTTATACTGTAGCCAGAGAAAACATTTGTGAGGAGGTGCCATTTAAACAGATACCCAAAAGGTAAAGAGAATCGACCATAAGAAAAATGCAGGGACCAAGAGTGGGATTGTATGCCTATAATCCCTGTGACTCAGAAAGCAGAGGTAAGAGGATCACAAGTTCAAGGTCAGTGGCAGCCTGTGCAATCTAGCAAGACCCTGTCTCAAAATAAAAAATAAAAAATGGGATGGGGTGCAGCCCAGTGGTAGAACACTTGCAAAGTATGTGCAGGGCTCTGGGTTCAACCTTCCAGCACCAGGAGGTGGGAAGAAGAAGAAGAATGAAGGAAAGGTGTAGACAGATCAGTATTCCAAGGAATGACATGTACAAAAGTCCTGAGGCAGAAAACAGTTTATCTCCTCAAACGAAAAAAGACTCTAACGGCTGGGCTGAATAAAGGGGAAAGCGGTAGAGATGAGGTCAGAGGGTCAGACCACGTGGGACCTTGGAGGCCATGGTTAGGTCATGAACTCACTTGAACTAAGGTAACCTGAAGCGGAGACAGTACTTACCAAATACCCTTTGTCTCCCCCTCATATCCCAGCCTACCCTGAAGTCAGGCTGCAGCCAATAGACTGTAAGTGGAGATGGTATCTGTTACTTCCAGAATGAAGCAATCAAGAGCTAGTGAGCCTCTTTCCATTGTTCTCTTCCCCAGCCACAGTGCCCCTAGAAGCAACACGTTCCAAATGACATCCTGGATTCAAGAACATGTGCTGGGGACTTCCATTTTGAGATGGCGGATTAAAGGTAGCCTCCCTGTGAGGTGATAAAACAAAGGAGTTAGGACAGGAAAGAGTGGACTCTTTTCCAAAGAAAGGAGGTTTGGAGAAGCACCAAAACCACAGAGGAGATGGTGAGATGTCACAGGTTGCAGAACGGAGCTGAACAGTGAGAGGGACTGAGCAGGACATATCTCTAGACATGGCTTCCCATGGGAGGGGAACCAGAGCCCTTGTCCAAAGAGGGATTTGGTGAGACAGTGGCTCTTCCTGACTGAGGAAATCAACATTGTAGAAGTGACTGTTTTCCCCATGCTCCATGTCTTGGAGGGCCGGGACATGGCACCATCTTGAGTGGGAACCTATTGTGTGAGACTGAGCTACCCAACAGTGGAGCGAGACCCAAGGGGGCCTGAAAACCAAGAAGTATCACCTGCGGGGAGGCTGAGGTGACCTGCCACAGCCCCAGCATGCTAAACAGCTACAGCGGGCAGTGGCAATAAGGGGAGAGATGGGACGCTGGCATGCTGAGAGGTTCAGGCATCAAGAGGCTTGGGAAAGTTGCTCAGAAGCAAGCATCAGCCCTTGAGGAGAAATGTGAAAAAGCAAGGCAATGCATCCCTTCCAAAAGACTATGATTCCTTAACCACTGAATCCAAGGAGACTGAAACATTTGAAATGCCAGATAAAGAATTTAAAGGTCTACTTGGAAAAATGATTCATGACTTCAAAGAGAGCACAAACAAGCAAATGAACAAAATAAGGAGATCAATAGAGAACCTGGGCCAAAAGTCACAATGTAGAAGACAAAGTCAGCAACGATGGATGAGAACTGAAGCAAGGAAACTTAAGATTTTGGGGAGAAAAAAAAAACACCAGAAATGTTGGAAATGAAGAACTCAGAAAAACAAATAAAAACCACAGTGGAAAGCATCACCAGTAGACTAGATGAAGTAGAAGATGGACTATCAGCAATGGAAGACAAGATTGAGGAAATATTTCACTCCAATATCAACAGAGACAAAAAAATAAAAGAACATGACCACAATTACTAAGAACTTTGGGAGCCAGGCCGAGTGGTACATGCCTGTAATCCCAGAGGCTTGGGAGGCAGAGGCAGAAGGATCGCAAGTTCCAGACCAAAGGCAGTCTGCGTAATTTGGCAAGACCCTGTCTCAAAAAAAGTAAAAAAATGGGCTGGGGGTGCAGCTCAGTGATCCAGCACTTGCAAAGCATGCAAGCGCGAAGCCCTGGGTTCAACCCCCAGTACCGCAAAAAAAAAAAAAAAAAAAAAAAAAACTTTTGGCACATGATCAAGAGACCAAACCTAAGAATACATGGCATTGAAGAAGCCAAGATAAAAAGTAAAGGGGCATAAAAGACCTACTCAGTGAAATTATAGCAGAAAATTTCCTAAAGCTGGAGAAAGATATGGACGCCCAACTACAAGAGGCATTTAGAACACCAAAAAGATGTGACCTCAAAAGAACTTCCCCAGGACATATAATAATTAAAATGCCAAGACTACAGAACAAAAAAATATATATTAAAAGCTGCAAGAGGGAAAACACCAACTCACTTGCAAAGGAAAACTGATCAGAATTATACCAGACCTCTTGGCACAAACTCTAAAATCTAGGAAAGGATGGAATGATATATTTCAAGTCCTAAAAGTAAATAATTGCCAACCAAGGTTATTATATTCATCAAAGTTATCAATTAAAGTTAATGGAGAAATAAAGACCTTCCAAGACAAGCACACACTAAAGCAATACATGACCACCAAGCCAGCACTGCAGGAGATACTTAAAAGAATCCTACAAACACAGGAAGAACAAAGACAATCTCCGTAACAAGAGTACAAGCAAAAAAGAAAAAAAGAAAAAAAACTTCATGGGAGGAACAGACAAACTAAGGAGAACTGGGAAAGAATCAGTCATGCCTAACTCAAAAAACCAGCAAACCCTGAATATAAATAAGTGAGAAAGAAAAAGATGAATAGTATATGAACCAACCAGGTAAACACCTAGCACAACAACCGGCAAACCTCTCTTCAATAATAACTCTTATTATAAATGGTCTTAGCTCTCCAATTACTGTATTTGCAATAAAAAGGTCACTGGTCTAACAAAATTCTATCATGCAATCTCCAGCATTGTTTCTGTCCCCAAGTCCATATTTTTCTACTGTTAAGCCTTCTTCTTTATTTCCAACTTTTGTATTCTAGTCACCAGGAATTACCAGTGTATCTTGATTGCATGTTCCATCAATTTCAGACGGCAGGAGCTGGTAAAAGTCTTTCCTTTCTGCATTTGTGGCCTTTCTGGTGGGAGTGTAAATTTGAATAACAGTCATATTAACTGGCATTCCTTGTAGGCATATGGATATTATTCTATCACTGACAGCATTGCACTTCAGGACAGATCTTGAGATGTCTTCTTTGATGATGAATGGAACCCCATTTCTCTTTAAGATATCATTCCTGGCATAATAGACCATACAATTATCTGATTCAAAATGGCCCATACTAGTCCTTTTTAGCTCACTGATGCCTAGACTGTTGACGTCTATGCACTCAGTTTCAAGGGAACATACAGGAACCCAATTAACTACATTTGTAGAAAAAGAAAATGGAAAACTTCAATAGCAAAAGTCAGAACAAGACCAGGTGCTGATTGTAATCAGACCATCAACTGCTTATATGCAGGTTACAACTGAAACTGAAGAAAATTAGAACAAATGTACAAGAGCCAAGGATATGCCTTGAGTATATCCATCTGAGTTCAGAGACCATCACAAGAACAGATGTCATGTGTTAGACACTAATGATTGAAGACCAGACAAGTGTGGCATGACATCATAGAAATCATTCATGAGGAAAGAAAAAAACTTATTAAAAAGATAGGGAAAAATGAAAAGACCAAATTACATGTCAAAAAAGACTCTGAAACTTGCCCTTGAATATCAAGCAGCTGAAGTAAAAGGAAGCCATGACAAAGTAAAAGAACTAAACAGAAGATTTCAAAGGGCAGCTTGAGAATACAAAATCAAATGTTATAATGACATGCGTAAAGAGCTGGAGATAGAAAACCAAAAGAGAAGAACACACTCTATTCCTCAAGCTTAAAGAATTGAAGAAAAAAGTCAAACCTTGAGTAGCAACAGTGAAGGATTCCACAGGGAAAATATTAAATCATGCAGGAAACATCAAAAGAAGATGGAAGGAATACACAGTCATTATACCAAAAAGAATTGGTGGATGACCAACTATTTCAAGAGACTGCATGTGATGAGGAACCAATGGTACTGAAGGAAGTGGAAACCGCCTTGAGGGAATTGGTGAAACACAAGACTCCTGGAATTGATGGAATACCAACTGAGATGTTTCGACAAACAGATGTAGCACTGGAGGAGCTCACTTGTTTATGTCAAGAGATTTGGAAAACAGTTACCTGGCCAACTGACTGGAAGAGATCCATATTTGTGCCTATTCCCAAGAAGGTGGATCCAACTGAATGCAGAAATTAATATCTCGTGCAAGTAAGCTTTTGCTAAAGGTCATTCAAAAGTGACTGCAGCAGTATATTGACAGGGAACTGCTAGAAAAATCAAGCCAGGTTCAGAAGAGGGTATGGAACCAGAGATATCATCGCTGATGTCAGGTGGATGTTGATTGAAAGCAGAGAATACCACAAAGATGTCTATCTGTATTTTACTGAATATGCAAAGGCATTTGACTGTGTGGATCACAACAAACTATGGATAACATTGCAAAGAATGGAAATACCAGAGCACTTAATTGTACTCATGAAGAATCTGGACCAGGAATCTGGACCAGGAGGCAGTCATTTGAAAAGAACAAGGAAACACTGCCTGTTTTAAAGCGAGGAAAGGTATACAGCAGGGCTGTATCCTTTCACCATACCTCTTCAATCTCTATGCTGACCAAATAATCTGAGAAGCTGGACTTTATGAAAAAGAATGTGGCATCAGGACTGGAAGAACACTCATTAACAACCTGTATTTTGTTTTGTTTTGGTTGATTGGTTGGTTTTTTATGAGATAGGGTCTCACTATGTAGCTCAGGCTGTCCAGGAACTCATGATCCTCCTGCCTCAGCCTCCCAAAACTGGGTTTACCCAGCTCCTATACCCACTTTTCAGAGGGGAAAAAATGAGACTTAATGCCATCTAGTGACCTACCCATATGCTAAGGTCAAGCAGACTTCAGTTCTCACTTCAGCCCCATTACTTACAAGCTATATGACCTGGGCAAGTTACTCAGTCTCTGAGCTTGTTTCCACATCTGTGAAACAGGGGTAACAAGAGTAGCGAGGAAGGGTGCTTGCTGGCACATGTTAGTTGTAAGTATGAGTTACTACTAAAACCCAGGGACCTTGACTGCTGGCCTGGTGGCTCCAATGGCAAATCTCCAGTAGCCCCAGGGTCTGAATCAGATCCAGGTTCTGCTGCTCCCTCAAGGCTGGGAAGGGACAGAGGAGCCTACACAGTAAACACAGGAGTCATGTGTGCACCTGGCACAGCCCAGCCTCTTTGGGAAAGGGAGGGTTCGTTCTCTGTTTTGTTTAGGTAGAAGCCCAAATTCCCCTCTCCATGGGAGCGCCACTGCAGGAAGGAAATGACTTGGGCCCAGGAGCCAAACCCAAAGTTTGAACTGTTAGAGTTGCGTAATCAAGACTGAGTGAAAAACTGCACAACTTAAAAAAGAAACCTCGGCTGGGGCTGGAGCTCAGTGGTGGAGCCTTGCCTAGCACCTGCTAGGGCTCCATCCCTAGCTCAGCAAAAACAAATAAAAGAATAGAAGAAAAAGAAAACTGCCAGTTAGATGGTGGCAGCTGATACTAGAGGAAACCTTGCTCGCCTCCCAGATCTCTTCAGATGCCTGAAGGGTCTGACTCTCCTTCTCAGTTAACATCCAAAGCTGCACAGCCACAGGAGTAGTATGTTTTCATACCACAGATTTTGATGGTGAAATGCCGCAGCTGCTCCACGTTCCACCGAACAATGGAGTCCTCCCCCCAAAACAGAAGCCCTCCGTTGTCTTCCTGGATGAGAGCAAGCATGTTTTTAAAAACCTTAGTGGGCTTTGTTTTCCATTCTAGAATCAAGCAAGGCTCCATTCCACAAAAGAGAGTAAGTGGCCCAACGGTCTAAGCAAAGGAGAAACGGGGTTGGTTTTACAGACAGAAACAGGCTTGAAGAAAGCAGGAACAAAAATAAAAACAAAACAAAACAAGAAGTGGATTTGTCTTTTCAAAGTCGGAAATCAAACTTTATTTTTTTTTGACAGGGTCCCACTGCGTAGCCCCAGGCTGCCCCCAAACTCTAGATCCCCCTGCCTCCACCTCCTAAGCTAGGATTATAGGCATGTACCACCATGCCTGGCTCAGAAAGCAAACTCTTGACCCTACCTGCCCTGGGTGGCTGAGCCTGCCTCTCCCCGGCCTGCCACACCCCCCCCCGGCTGAGTATCCATGGCTTCTCTTCGTTCTCAACCATGCCGCCTACCCACCACCAGGCCATTGCACACACTGTGCCCGGTGCCTAGAAATGTCCCTGATGTCCTCCCTTCAGCTGGCCCTCATCCTTCAGATGGAGAGTCAAACTCCATTTCTTTGAGGAAGCTTCCCCTGAGAAGACCAAGACCTCCCATCTTCCACTCTTCTCCTGACCCCAGCCACCCTACTCTGAGCCCTCACACTGCCGCTGTTACGTGTATCTGTGTGATCAGCTTGTGACTGTCTCCCCCACTACACAAAAATTCCTTGAGGCCTGGAACCTTGTCTGTGTTTCGTGGCTGTGTCCCCAGGACCTAGCGCATCATAGGCCCTCGGTAAATATATTTAGTTCATTATCAACTCTCTTGTCCAGCTTCTACGTATCTAACTCTGCATGGGAGGGATGATGAAGATTTTTTGTTTTTTATATTTTGCAGTACTGGGGTTGAACCCAGGGCCTCATGCCTGCATGTTCTACAAGTACTGGACCACTGAGCTGCACCCTTAGCCCATTTTTTTCACTTTTTTTGAGACAGGGTCTCACTAAGTTACACAAACTGCCTCTTGTCTCAAACTTGCGATCCTCCTGCCTCTGCCTCTGCCTCCGCCTCCTGAGCCGCTGGGATTACAGGCGTGCGCCCCTGCATCCGGCATGATGGAGAATTTCACCTCGAAGGTGAGATCCCCCTGGTTTCCAGCCTTGTTTCACAGCTTGAGCCCTCCTATGTGCCGCACACAGCTTGGCACCCACACCAGCCTCTGGTGGTACAGAACCAGCTGTGTAGCTCAGCACTGATTGCAGCCGACTCTCCTTTCACAGGAGCCACAGCTGCGATACTTTGGCCTCTGTCTCAGTTCCTGCTCCTGAGCTCCAAGACAGTGGCACATCAGGTCTGGAGCCTGGCTCGTATCCCCTCCACAGACCGTAATCTAGAAAAGTCCCCCTCAGGGGCACGCTCTCACTCCAGGCCCCATGGTGGTGGGTGGCTCTTGCTCTGGAACCACACTCTTTTTTTTTTTTTTTTTTCAGGACTGAGGGTTGAACCCAGGGCCTCATGCCTGCATGCTCTGCAAGTGCTGGACCACTGAGCTGCACCCCCAGCCCATTTTTTACTTTTTTTTTGAGACAGGGTCTCTCTAAGTTATGCAGACTGCCTCTGGTCTGGAACTTGCGATCCTCCTGCATCTGCCTCCTGAGCCACTGGAATTACAGGCGGGCGCCACTGTGCCCGGTGGAACCACACTCGTCAACACAGAGCGTGGGCCTGAACACAGAGTGCTGTCCCTGCACCCCACTGGCGCTCCGCCATGAGGCTCTCAAGAGATGCCCAGCAATCTCGCCATGGTCACCACTGCCCCATACAGCATGGATCCCCAAAGCAGGTGGGTTTCATGGCTATATTAATAAATACCTAATGACATGGGTCCATGGTCAAATATAAATGGGAAACAAGGGCCTGAAGGGGTTTCTTTGTCGCAGAACTGATCACAGCCTTGCTAAGCTGGTGTGGGTAGTGAATCTCCGAGCACAGGGAGCACTGATAAAGTATGCATGGTTTCCCAAGTTTCCTTGTTCACGAACCCGTGGTTTGCAGGGGGTCCCCTGCTAGACCACTCTTCTGAAGCATGTGGCTTGAGAAATGCTACTCTAGACTATGACCTGCCCTGCACCTGCCCTGAACACATCGCACTTTCCCCACCACAGGCAGAGGTCTTTCCACCAAGACTCAAAAGCAACATCCCACCTTCCTGTTCTGACCCAGAGAAAGAGTCTTTATCCAAGACCTGGCTCTTCCCTGCTGGCTCAGTAGATGTGACAACATCCATGGAGAACTACTTTACAAGGGGTCTTTGCCCACAGTTGACAGGTCAGAGTGGAGAGGAGCAGGTAAGAAAGGAGAAGGAGCTGACGTGTCCACCTTATGAAGTGGAACATCAAGACAGGTTATCCTCCAGCTGGTGAGAAAAGAACTAGAAATATTTGTTAACAGCTGCAAAAGCAGCTGGGTGCAGTGGGACGCACCTGTAATCCCAGCAGCTGGGAGGCTGAGACAGGAGAATCATTAGGTCAGCTTGGTCTACATAGTGAGACCCTGTCTCAAGAGACAAAAAACTTAAATAAGCAAATAAATATTCCAAATGTGACCTACACAAGAGTAAAAGTAGTGATATTAATGGTTTTGGAGGAAGAGGAAGGGGGACTTGTGTGTATAAACTAAATTTTCTTATACTTGGGTGTGGGGGCACATGTCTATAACCAAAAACCAAGAGGCAGAGGCCAGAGAACCCTGAGTTCAAGGACAGCCTAGGCTAAGGTGCAAGACCCTGTCTAAAAAAAAATAAAATAAAATAATAAAAAAATAAAAAATCCTCTTATAGGAGGTCAGCGGATAGTTCTTAAATTGGCAAATATGAAAATAGCAGACACTATTTAGCTTGGCACTATGACACATGCCTGTTATCCCAGCTGTGTGGGCTGAGGCAGGAGAATTACAGGCTCCAGGCTAGAGGCAACCTGCACAACTTAGCAGGACCCTGTGACAAAATAAAAAATAAAAAAGGAGCTGGGAGTGCAGGTGATAAAGGCCCAGGCTAGGAAGCTGGTAACCTCTCTTATACCTGTTAGATGAAAATTATGTTGTTGTTGTTAGGTGCCGTCAAGTCGGTATCCGACTCATAGCGACCCTCATAGGGTTTTCAATGGCTGAGTACTTCGGGATTGCTTTGGGAGTGGATTGCCAGGCCCTTCTCCCATTTTGCGGTGCTGGGAATTGAACTCGGGACCTCAGAGACTGCAGCGCAGCGCTCTACCCACTGAGCTAAATCCCAGCCCAGATGAAAATTATAGGAGGACATTATTTTCCACTAGACTCCTGCACTAGGCCCCAACAGATCAGACTAAAAGTCAAAATGGAGCCACTCAGGTTAAAGGTCCTCTTCACCAAACTGAAACTAAGCTGTTTGTCTGGGCTTCTGTGCAGATAATGGCCAAGTTTCCTCAACAGGGCAGTTTCAGTTGGAATGATTGTGAAATTTCCTGTTTTAATCCTTACAGGAAAGTAATCTGAGCTGAGGTGCAGCGGCACATGGGACTGTGATGCTAGCCAAGTGCCCCACCACTGAGCTACACCCTCAGCCCCTTGTTTTTCCTTTCTTCAGTCATTCCTGCTTTTAAAATCAGCCTCTTGGCTAGGCACGGTGGCACAGGCCTATAATCCCAGCAATTCAGGAGGTAGAGGCAGGAGGATCAAAATTTAAAGGCCAGAGGCAGCCTGTATAATTTAGCAATTCCCTGTTTCAAAATAAAAAATAAAAAAGGGGGCTGAAGTGCAGTCCAGTGGTAGAGAACTTGCAAACTGTGCACACGGCCCTAGGTTCAGCCCCTCAGTACCACCAAAAAAATAAAAAACCAAAAAATAAAACAACCCTCCCTGCTTTCCTCCTTGGAACGCTTAATGCTATTTCATGGAATGAGGTATTGCCCCTTTCGAGAACTGAAAACCAGTTAAGATCTTTAAACTAAATTATAATTTTGTTCTTAAGACACTTGCCATCCTCCTCATTGTTTCAGGCAGCTTTCAGGGAAGTTCCAGGTGAGGACATTAAATTAGGGGGCGAGATGGGCAAGTCGAGTGCAAAACAGAAAAAGGATAGGTCAGACTTGTCCCAGTACAGAATTAAGAGACATCTAGGCTGTATCTCTGGCTGTGATTACCACAGTAGAAATGATTAGAAACCGAGACCAACAGCTTCTAGTTTTTTGTGAGAACTATATCGTCAAAGAAACCACAGGCTTGGTCTGGTAAAAATGTGTGATTAATTGACCCCTGCAGGCCCCTTTAGCCCCACTAGCCCACACCACCAGGAAGTGGACTAGAAAAGTCAAGAAGCCTTCAGTGACAGCAGATGCTCTCTAGTTCCACTGCAAATGAGGCCACAGAGCACAAGGAACAAAGCAGCTCCACTCCTCTGCCCCCTAAGGCAAAGATGGAAATCCACAGAGCAAAGTGCCCAAGCAGCTGCTCTTAAACCTTAAGGTGCACCAGGACCCGTGGAGGTCTTTTGGGACAGACGGCTGGGCCTCACTCCCAGAGTCTCTGAATCAGTAGATGACGTGAGGGTCCAACGATTTGCATCTCTGTTTTAAGGAGGGGGTTGGTGGTGTTAGAGATGCAACTCACAGCCTTAAGAATGTTAGGCAAGACCTGTGTCACTGAGCCATATCCCTAGCCCCAATAATTTGTGTTTCTATAAAGCTCCCTGGGAGAAGGACCTGGCAACCCACTCCCAAAAATCAATCTGCCATTGAAAACCCTATGAACAGCAGAGAAGCACTGACAATAGTGCTTCCCCTGTGGTACAGAGGGTCCCTATGAGTCGGATATCGACTCGACGGCACCTAACAACAACAACAACAGTAAAGTTCCCAGGTGATATTGATGCCTAGGAAGCTTTGAGACTCAGACTTACTTTAGAGAAGCAGGGGTTCCCAGATGAACCAAGCAAAGAACTGACCTCCCCAGCAGATAATGGAGCTTCTACAACTGCTGTCCCAGATTTGTTGACTACTATAGACAGGTAACTACCCAGCACTTCTCGATCCACAGAGAAGGGACTTTTGTTTTTTTGTTTTGTTTTGTTTTTTATTTGTAGTAATGAAGAGCTGAATCCAGGGCTTCACACATGCTAGACAAGTGCTTTACTACTACGCTGTGCCCCAGTCCCTTTATTATTATTATTTTTTAAATTTTGAGATAGGTTCTTTCTAAGTTGCACAGGCTTCCTCTGGCCTCGAACCTGTAATCCTGCTGCCTCAGCCTCTGAGTCACCAGGATTGCAGGCAAGTGCAACCCAGCCCAGCCACATGGGAATTTTTATCACAGCTTCCTGTTGCAATCCCACCACTGAATTGTGGGCGCTTTGGGGGAAAGGGAGCATCTGGCTGCTCTTTGGTTGAGAGGTACTGGGCTAATTTAGGAAGCCACAGATCCTGGGCTTGAGCTAAAAGAAGTGACTGATAAGGACTTCAGGGGACAAAGTGTATCTTATGTGTGAGAAGACAAGTGTGTGTGGATATCCAGGTGACCACATGGGAAGGATTGTCATAGAGACTGCTAACTCACCCTCTGATGATCTGCATTTCCTCTTCTAGAGTAATAGATGCTTTTAGATGTGTGCATAAACACGCAGCTAAAGCCTGCATTTCCCAGCCTCCCCTGCAACCCATATGACCCTGTGTCGATGATCTGGCCAATGGCTTGTGAGCACCTGCCCTGGGTTCTATAACCAGCACCAAAACCAAAAACCAAACAAACAAAAAATATGGCTTTGCAGAAATTAGTTTCTCAAACTGCCCAGAGCAGCTGAACAAGTTAATAAACAATTTTAAGCAAATAAATGCAAAATGACACTTAACTAGTATTACAATTAGAAGCAGGGCGCAGTGGCGCACACCTGTAATCCCACAGACTCGGGAGGTGGAGGCAGGAGGATCGAAAGTTTGAAACCAGAGGCAGTCTGTGTAACTCAGCAAGAGACTATCTCAAAAAGTAAAAAAATGGGCTGAGGGTGCAGCTCAGTGGTGCAGCACTTGCAAAGCATGCAAGCACGAGGCCCGGGGTTCAAACACCAGTACCACACACACACACACACACACACAAAAAGTGTTACAATTAGAGAGGGGGAAAAAGCTTAAAGGCTTTGGCCATTTGGAATTGTTGTTGTTAGGTCCCTTTGAAGTTGAGTTGTAGGGACCCTCACAGGGTTTTCAATGACTTGACTGCTTTTCAGGATTGCTTCGGGAGTGAACTGCCACGTCCTCCTTCCATTTTTGCAGTGCTGGGGATTGAATTTGGGTCCTCAGAAAGTGTGAAA
Source organism: Pedetes capensis (assembly GCA_007922755.1). Classification (NCBI taxonomy): domain Eukaryota; kingdom Metazoa; phylum Chordata; class Mammalia; order Rodentia; family Pedetidae; genus Pedetes; species Pedetes capensis. The sequence goes on along the minus strand of VMDO01001216.1, from coordinate 49,983 downwards.
CCGGAGCAGCACTCTTCCAACTGAGCTAAACCCCAGCACTACAATTAGAAAGGGGAAAAAGGCTTTGGCCATTTGGAAAAAAAAACAAAACACTTCACACATGCCCTGTGTTTAACCTCCAGAAAGCTGACAGGGATTCACAGCACTTTTTTCCCACTACTGAAAAAACAAGACACAGAAAGGGGAAGCGCCTCACCCAAGGGCTGAGAGCTGCAGTGACAACACCACCACCCACTCGACAAGAACAGCGGGGCCTGGGGGTCTGAGAACAGCCTAACCACCCTCCCTAGGCTAAGGGGAAAAGAAACTGGCCGGGGAATAGAGGAGAAAAGGGCAGAGGCAGGACAGGAGAGTGCGGTCTGAGGAAAGTTCTAAGCCAACAGAGGCCAACTGGCCAGACGTCACCAGTGTTCCCTGAAGGCCCAGTGAGCTCAGGTTCAGTGGCGAGCGGCCCATCTGGAGTTCCCTGTGGTAGGCTAAGGGGAAGCACTGGGTCCAGATGGCCTGGGACAACTGGGTCCCTTTGGGCAGGTTACTTAGCCACTCTAGGCCTGGAACCCCTGGGGTGAAAAGGGGGCTCCAGAGGCCCTCCAAGGGCTGTTGGGAGCGGCCAAGCTCAAAAGCACTCTGTCAGTGTGAGCCTGGAGAAGGTGACACACCAGCGTGAGTGCTGCTTCAAGCCTCATGTGACGGTGTTTGCGGGCCTCCAATGGAGACGGACCTTTCCCAGATTAGTCAATAGCTGGCTCTGACGACAACAGTGACAGGGTGTGTCCACCTCAACCCTGGAGGTCTGTCTCTGCTGTCACACGTCCTGACAGGACTCTCCGGCCATTTCTTTCTTTCTTTTTTTTTTTTTTTTTTGTGGTACTGGGGGTTGAATCCAGGGTCTTGCACCTGCATGCTCTGCAAGTGCTGGACCACTGAGCTGCGCCCTCATCCCATTTTTTTTTAGTTTTTGAGACAGGGTCTCGATAAGTTATGCAGACTGCCTCTGGTTCTCCAGCCATTTCTCATGGCAGAACTGGGGTCTGATGCTGGCCTCGCCCCACAGTCTGGCTCCTCAGAGTGACTGGCTGGAGCCCCACTCCTGACGCTGTGTGAACCAGCGGCCCACCCCCGGCCCTCTGGAAGCCCTCTCCTCGCCTCCTTTTGGACCCTGTAGGAGTTTACCATTACTTCTTACAAAATGTGACAAACAGTTTAGGGCACGCTCTCTCTAGGATCGTCTCTCAGCATCTGCCACGTGCCAAGGACTGAGATGCAGAGAAGTCAAAGCTGGGATCACAGCCGGGCTGGGCAAGTGTTGGTCACACTGGCAAAATAAAATGCCATGCAGTACCAGCAACAGTGGGCACGAGGGACCAGGATGCCCAAGCGGGGTCTGCATGTCATCCAGCCCAGCCTCCTCCCTGGACAAAGATGGAGTCTGTGGCCCAGGAAGGGAGGAGGTCCCAAAGGTCCAAGTCCAGGGGCTGGGCCTGGACTGAAACTCAGGCTGCTGCCTCCCCACTTCCCTCAGGCCTCTCCACAGGCCACCACGAGGAGCTGGCCATGGCGGGGGGCAGGGAGGGGGGCTGTGAGAAGAGGGACAGTGACCTGGAGAGGCTGGAGAACAGGGCAGGGTAGGGTTTCTAGGGGCCAGCTGTGCACTGAGCAGCCCAGCCTCCCTAATTGGAGCAAAGAGGGCCAGGGGAGGAGATGGGCAGGAAGGCAGGAAGAGGCCCAAGGACCACCGAAGTCTGGGAGAGGCTGTGGCTAACAGGCAGGGATTGATTTACAGGGCAGTAGGCTGGCGGCCCACGGAGGAGTAGAGTCAGACCTGAGCAGAAGCAAGTCCAGCCAGGGTCTCTCAGGCTGGAGTCTCCTTCCTGCCGGGAGCAGGAACCTTCCTAGTTATGGCCCCCGGATGGGGAGTCCTGGTGTGTGAAAGCTGGGTCCCCTGGACACAGGAAATCCTGGGGCATCAGCTGGCAGCTGCAGCGTAGAAACAATCCAGCTGGCCCTGGCCACCATGCCCAGTGTGGTCTGCCCCATGGTGGCCCTGAGAGCCCACGCAGGGAACAGCTCAACATGGCCTCAGTTTATCTCTGAAGTTGTTGTTGTTGTTAGGTGCCGTAGAGTTAGTATCCAACTCATAGCAACCCTATGTACAACAGGCGAAACACTGTTGTCGTGCTTCTCTGCTATTCGTAGGGTTTTCAATGGCGGATTGATTTTTGGGAGTGGGTTCCAAGGTCCTTCTCCCAAGCCTACAGCTCCTGGTATTCCCAGGTGGTCTCCCATCCAAGCACTAACCAGGCCCGATCCTGCTTAGCTTCTGAGATCTGATGGGATTGGAAGCTACAGGGCTACAGCTGCAGGCATCTCTGAAGTTGGAGCTCCCTAAATCCTCATCCCTCAGTCCCCTGCTCTAAGTTCTTCCTCCTGGAAGTCCTTCCTGATTCCAGAAGGCCCGAGGGGCAGTCAGGCACATGTGGAGCCTGGGTCCGTGGCTCCAGCCAGGTTATGTCTAGTTCAGGGCTCACACAGTCTCCCCCAGGCCTCTGGGGCTCTGAACACCCTGCTCACCACCTCCCACCACATCGTCATTTTTCCTAGCGCTCCTCCCACACCCCGGCACCTTAGGGCTTTTGCACACACTGGCCGCCACCGTGGGCTCTCTGACCCTGACTCTTCACAGGGCTGTCTTCTTTTACCTCCTCCTCTTTTGCCCCTCAAACTGGTCTTCCTTGACCCCCTTGTCCTAGGAGCCTCCCCTACCCGGTCACTTTGTCCTCTTGGCACATTTCCTTGACTGATTATCTTTATTTTACTTCTTTTCCTCTTTCTTAACTGCCTCTTCACAAGACTATGCTGTCAACGAGGCAGAAGACCAATTGCCTCATCCACCCTGTTGTTTCAAACCAGAACAGCATGAGATACTGGGCGGGGGATTGCAAGTACCCTCCACAGATTGGCTCCATGCCCCACACTAAAACGGTTTCTCTGGGGACATAAGGAAGGGTGGCAGTAGCCAGGACCCCCTTCAAGCTACTTTCTGCTGAGCACTAGCTAAACCCCAGGCACCTGACATACTCCAATCCTTCAATTCTACAGTCCCACTTCAAGACAGAGGGCATTATTACCATTAACTGTGTCTCCACCAAGACTGTATTCTCTTGTAGAAGAGTAATCTGGTAATTCTGACCTCACTACGAGCCAAAACTTAAAATACACAAACCTTCAACCCAGCCTCTCCAACACAGCCATACTCAAATGCAGGCAAAACGAGGGTGCACGTCACAAGGCCAGACAGAAGACAGAAAGGATCCCAAACACTTGGGTGCTAAAAAGAATGTGTCAGCTGGGCCTGGTGGTGCACGCCTGTCATCCCAGTGACTCAGGAGGCAGAAGCAAAGGGATCCTGAGTTCGAGGCCAGAGGCAGCCTATTTAACTTGGGGAGACCCTGACTCAAAATCAAAAATAAATAAATGGGTCAGGGGAGCAGCCCAGTGGTAGAGCAATTGAAAAGTATATGCAGGGCTCTGGGTTCAATCCCCAAGTGCCACACAAAAAATAAATAAGTTAAAATTAAAATTAAGAGAATGTGTCAATATGAAACACTCTCCAAGATTACCACTAAATGAAAAAATAAGTGTGCAACAGGGTGTGGTATGTTAGTACCTGTGTTACAAAAGGGGTTTTGCTGGGCATGGTGGGGTGTATGCCTTTAATCCCAGCGACTCAGGACGCAGAGGCAGAAGGATCGCAAATTCAAGGCCAGAGGCAGCCTGTATAACTTAAGAGAGTCTTGTCTCAAAATACAATGTAAGATGTGGAGTGGGGATGCAACTCAGTGGTTGAGCACTTACACACAGCATGTATGAAGCCCCAGGTTAAACTCCCTTGTACTGTCACAAAAAAATGGGGTGGGGTGGGGTGGGGATACCCCATACGCTTGTCCATGCAGAGAAAAAAAATTCTAGTTTTTTTTTTTTTTTTTTTTTTTTTTCCAGTACTGGGGGCCTGAACTCAGGGCCTCAAGCATACTTTGCAAGCGCTCTCTTACTCAGCTAAGATCCCAACCCCTCTTTTTACTTTTTATATTGAGATAGGGTCTTGCTAAATTCCACAGGCTGCCTCTGGCCTTGAACTCACAATCCTCCTGCCTCCCCCTTGCTGGGATCACAGGCATGTGCCATCACACCCAGGTTCACTTTATTATTTTTGAATTAGATAACTCACTTTTTTCTTTTTTCCTTTTGGCGGTGCTGGAGATGAACCCAGGACCTCATGCATACTAGACAAGCGCTCTACCACTGTGTTGCATTCCCAGCCCTCCTAGTATTTTTAATAATTACAAGACTAAAAACGTTTTAGATTCCTGGGGAGTCCAGGGGTCTTCTTGATGATGGCAGTGCCTAGCAGAGCAGTGGGCATATAATACGCTCTCTAATAATTCTTGATGAATAATTGATTGCATGCATGAGTTTTTAACCTGGGAAAAGGAAAGCTTTCAGTGCTAGGTTGTGGCTCGGTGGTGGAGAGCTTGTCTAGCATGCCCAATGCCTTGGGTCTCTTTCTTAGCACCACAGAAAGATTTAAAAAGCCAGAAACGCCTCCCACATTGCAACTGTGCGGGGCGGACGGGCTACTCACAGCTCAGGACGATGTGGGCGGCGCGGTAGAGCTCCAGGCGGCACAGGAGGTCCACCAGCTGCTGCACGGTGGCCTGCCGCATGCCCCACCACCACAGCAGCTCGCGGGTGATGCTCACGCCTTGCACCCGCTCCATGGACTTGATCTTCCGCAGCTGCGTCAGGTCTGTAATCACATAGGAGGCTGGAGGGCGAGAGAGAGAATTCTGCTCAGAGTCGGAGAGGCAGTTTCCCCGTGACAGCGCCCCGGCGCTGGCCCAGACTTGGCCGCAACCCCCTCCCCACTCACCCCTCTCGACACTGAACCTACTGAGCACCTATGGTGCATGGACAACTTGAGCTCAGTCAACAACTTGGCAGCCGTAGGAGACAGGAGAAAGGTCACAGGATGAGACGCTCGGGAGCCCTGGGGTTAACTATTTCTTTGTTTGGACAGGTCACTTCAATAGTGGGAGGCTCGAGCCGGATGCGGTGGTGCATGCCTGTAATCCCAGCATCTCGGGAGGTGGAGGCAGGAGGATCGCAAGTTCAAGACCAGAGGCAGTATGTATAACTTAGCGAGACCCTGTCCCAAAAAGTAAAAAAATGGGCTGGTGCTGCAGCTCAATGGTCTAGCACTTGCAGAGCATGCAAGCATGAGGCTCTGGGTTCAACCCCCAGTACCACAAAAAAAAAAAAAAAAAAAAAAGTGGGCGGCTCCGCAGGGAACAAAACTCTGCCCACCTCATTTGTGGAGTGGAAGCCCCATGCAGGCAGGGAGTTTTATTTGTTTCATTCACTTCGATGTCCCCGGAACAGAGAAGCCTGCCTGGCACAGATCTGGGCAGGCGCAGGAGGCGGTGCAGAGTATAAGGAAGCACCCACTCTTGGGGCTGAGGCTGCACTCGCAGGAACCTGAGAATAAGTGCCTCCTGACATTTGGCCCTGGGCACCTGGCTCTCTAAGTCCGAGCCCAGGGGGATTCGGTAAATACATGGCGGAAAAAAGAACAAACCCACCACGCTCAGCAAACTGCTACAAAGATCAAAGAGCACCCAGACAACGCTGAAATACCTGGACAAAATCAGCAGGGACCTACCGTTGGCAACAAGAAACGTGCATCCCTTCTTTTCATTTCTTACCATAAAATTAATGGTCATTCGCTAAAGAAAACAGGAAAATATGCAAGAGGAAAAAAAAAAAAAGAATACACTGTGCCCCCCACCCTCCCAGACCAAGTCCACTAGAGCATTTTTCCTTTCCAAAAATTATTCCCTTTACATGTTGTTGTTGTTGTTAGGTGCCGTCAAGTCGGTATCCGACTCGTAGCGACCCTGTGTACAACAGGGCAAACACAGCTGGGCATGGTGGCACACACCTGTAATCCTAGCGGCTTGGGAGGCGGAGGCAGGAGAATCGCAAGTTCGAGACCAGACGCAGTCTGCGTAACTTAGCAACACCCTGTCTCAAAAAGTAAAAAAAAAAAATGGGCCGGGGGCGCAACTCAGTGGTCCAGCACTTGCACAGCATGCAGGTGCGAGGGCCTGGGTTCAACCCCCAGTACC
>VMDO01001216.1:0-43698 GCA_007922755.1 Pedetes capensis | reverse complement strand
GCTATAGCTACAGGCCCCTCCCTTTACATAGGTAGCTTTAAACATGATTTTTGCCGGAGTATAGTCAAGATTTTGCATCCTGCTCTTATTTATTAGCATTATAGCATAAGCTATTTCTGAGTTGTTACAAGCTTATTTATTTATTTATTTATTTATTTTGCAGTACTGGAGATTGAACCTCAGGGCCTCGCGCTTGCATGCTTTCCAAGTGCTAGACCACTGAGCTGCATGCCCAGCCCATTTTTTTACTTTTTGAGATAGGGTCTCACTATATTACGCAGACTGCCTCTGGTCTTGAACTTGCGATCTTCCTGCCTCTGCCTCCAGAGTTGCTGAGATCACAGGTGTGTGCCACCGTGCTGGGCTACAAGCTCTTTATAAATGGCTTTTGGTTTTCGTTTTCTTGAGACAGTGTCTCGCTGGATAGCCCAGATTGGCCCAGAACTCACTATGTAGACAAGCCTGGCTTCTAACTCATATCAGTCCTTGTGGCTCATCCTCCTGGGTGCTGAGATTACAAGTGTTCACCACTGCATGTGGCAAAATGGCTTTTTTTTTTTTTTTTTTGGCAGTGGGGGGTAGGGAGTGTTGAGTGCAGGGCCTAGAGCATGCTAGGCAAGTGCTCTACTACTGAGTTGCACTTCCAGCCCATATTTTATTTGTTATCTTGAGAAAGGGTCTCACTAAGTTGCACAGGCTGCCTCTGGCCTCAAATGCACAATCCCCCTGTTTTAGCTTCCAGGGTTACCAGGATTAAAGTCGTGTGCTATTGTGCCCAGCTCATAAATGGCATTTTTAACAGTCACATAGTATTCCACTGAATTTGCTGACATGAGGGAGGCATTTTTTTAAACTAAGAATAAAATAGCCAAGGTTGGGGAGTTAGCTCAGTGGTACAGTGCTTGTCTCACAAGTACAAAGACTTGGGTTCGGTTCTTAGCACCAAAAAAAAAAAAAAAAAAAGACGAAGAAGAAGAAGAAGAAGAAGAAAGAGAATTAAATAGCCTGGGGATTGTGGCTCAGTTACAGAGCACTTGCCTAGCATGCACAAGGCCCTGGGTTCCATCCCCAATGCTGCAAAACAAAACACAATCTAATAATAAATGACCAAGCTTCAGTTCCCGGTTTTCAGAAATCATGGAGCGGGAATTTATGTAAACATCAAGTCATTCATTTACTCATTCATTCACTCATTCACTCATTCAACAAAATGTCATGGAGCACATGCTGGGCACTAGGCCTGTGACAATCTCTGGAGACTGTGGGAAGAAAACCAAAAACCCATAGAGCTTTCCTTTTTGGGTCAGGGAGGCTGAGTGGGGACAGGAGGTGAGAGATGAAGCCCTGGGCTCCCCTCGGAGCCATGGCAGGCTAGGGAAGAAGTCAGAGGCAGGGAGGCACATGATCAGATGGCACAGTCCTCTCATCTCAGGAGGGATGAGGAGCAGCAGTGACAGCCTCCCACGGAGGGAAAGGCTCTGGGAGAAGTGTCCTGTTAGGAACGGAAAGTTCCAGAGTTGCAGCTTTCGTCACTGGAAATCCCAGGCCAGATTCCTGGCCAGTGGGAAGTGATGTCAGCAGGGACAGGGGCAGCTTCTAGCAGTAGAGAAACAAAAATAGAGGGAAGAGGAAGGAGCCCTCCCTGCTACCACGGTCCCGAACACAGAGCTCCTTTGGTCCGCTCAGCCCCTACCCTGGCAGCATGATGTAACGGGAAACAAGTCCAGGGCCAGCTGGTAGCAGTGGGCACTCAGCCAGCACCCTTGCCCTCCTTGGCTTGTGCTTTCCCCCCAGAAATCACAGGAGGCAAAGGCTGAGGTGCCTTCCGGGTTGGACACTTAGTCCCATGAATGTGACATATCTAGCCAGGCACGGTGGTGCCCACCTGTAATCCCAGCTGGGAGGCCAAGGCAGGAGGATCACAAGTTTGAGGCCAGAGGCAGCCTGGGAACCCTGTCTCTAAGAAGAAAGAAAAAAGAGACTGAGCAGCAGCTCGGTGGCAGAGCACTTTAAAGCAAGTGGGAGGCCCTGGGTTCAACCCCCAAGTACAACAAAGAAAAGAAGGAAGGAAGCCGGGCGCTGTGGCACGATTGTAATCCCAGCGGCTTGGGAGGCGGAGGCAGGAGGATTGCAAGTTCGAGACCAGAGGCAGTCTATGTAACTTAGCGAGACCCTGTCACAAAAAGTAAAAAATGGGCTGAGGGTGCAGCTCAGTGGTCCAGCACTTGCAGAGCATGCAAGCGCGAGGCCCTGGGTTCAACCCCCAGTACCACAAAAAAAAAAAAAAAGAAAGAAAGAAAGAAAGAAGGAAGGAAGGGAGGACAAAAAGTGACATATGTTAGGAGACTGAGCAACAGCACTTAGCCACACTTAGAGATAGGAGTTCGGATTATACAATCATAGTGGGTAGCCTGGGAGGACTGTGGGATATTCTGCTATCTCCAGGGCTGCAAACTTAAGTATTTCCAAAGAAGGTACACCAATGGCCAATAAGCACACAAAAAGATGGTCAACAGCGTCGGTAACTACAGAAATGCAAATCGAACACTCCACACATGCTCAGACGGCCCGAACCAAAGAGAGACCGTAACACGCTTTGGATGTAGAGAAACCATAAGCCTCCACTGCTGGCAGGAATGGGAAACAATGCAGCCACTCCGGAAACCAATTTGGCGGATGGGTCCTCCATAGGCTCAGCATGGAGCGAGCATCTGACTCAGCAGCCCGCTAGCAGGCACCTCATCCACACCGACGCCTGCGTACAACTATCCACAGGAGCATCAGTCACGACTGCCAACAAGTGGAAAGAACCCCAACGTCCACCAACTGACAAATGGAGAAATAAGACATGGCACATTCATACAACATAATATTATTTGCTTATAAACAGAAATTCTGGGCAGGGATTTGGCTTCATAGCAAGTGCTTGCCTAGTAGTATGTGTGAAGGTGTGGGTTCCATCCCTAGAACCACACAAAAAAAAAAAAAAGAAAGAAAAAGAAAGAGATTCAGAATTAATGGATGCTACAACATGGGCAAACCTTTAACACATGCTAAATGAAAGAAGTCAATCACAAAGGACAATATATATTGTGTGGTTCCATTTAGAGGAAAGGTCTGGAGTATGCAATGCCTACACCTGGGGGGAAGAAGAGGAAGGGTGTTAGCAGGGACAGTTGAGGGGAATAAGGTTTCTTTTGGGGGTAATAAAAATGTTCTAAGACTATGGAGGTAAATGCACAACTGTGCGTCCACTAAGTGCCATTAACTTATACTCTTTTTTTTTTTTTTAGAGGTAGCATCTTGCTACATTGCCTTTTTAAAATTTTGAACCTTGAGACAGGGTCTCACTAAACTGTACAGGATGCCTCTGGCCTCGAACTGGCAATCCTCCTGCCTCTGCCTGAGTAGCTGGGATCACAGGTGTGACCACTGTGCCCAGCTAGACTTGTACTCCTTATCTGAGTGACCATACAGTATGTGAATTAAACCTTTTTTGGGGGGAGGGTGTTGGGGACTGAACCCAGAACCTCATATATGCAAAGTACACACTCTACCACTGAGCTACACTTTATCCATGTGAATTATATCTTATTAAAGTTTTTTTTTTTTTTTTTTTTTTTGCAGTACCAGGGGTTGAACCCAGGGCCTCGCGCTTGCATGCTCTTCAAGTGCTGGACCACTGAGCTGCACCCCCAGCCCTTTTTTTTTTTTTTTTTTTTTTTTTACTATTTGAGACAGGGTCTCGCTCAGTTCTGAGATTACAGGCATGCGCCACCACGCCCAGCAGTTATTAAAGTTTTTTTTAAGAGTCATAAGTGCACCTTCTAAATTAATATCCTAAGAACAGAAGTTGTTCTGGTATTTGCAATTGAAGGTTGAGCTAATACGCTAAAAACGAGAGTCCCACCTATACTTGGTCATTGCCCAGGAAATATTTAAACACAAGTCCTAGGTGTCTAAGAGATGGGACACAGAGTAGCCTGAAGCATCAGGTGGCCACAGACATTCTCACAGATGCCCTGAGCTTGGGGAAGAGCCTCTGGGCAGGGGAATTGGGAGGCTGAGGGGAGGAGAAACACACTTCCCGCCCTCTCCAGCCCAGGGGTGCTATTTGTGTCACTCGCTTAATGCACTCACGGCTATTCAATTAACAATGCTTAATAAAAAAAAAATACATGGTGAAAACAAAAGCCTAAATCCATGTTGCTAAAGACTGCTGCTGCCACGGTCGAGGTGGAAGAGGGAGAAGAAGAGGAAAGGAGGGCAGGAGAACAAGGAGGAAGAAGGAGAAAAAAAGGGAGAGAGAGAAAGAAAAAAGAAAAAGAGAAAGAGTGAGAAGGAAGGAAGGGAGGGAAGAAAGGAGGGAGGAAAAGAGAAGAAAGAAGAAAGAAGTTGGCAAGGGGAGATGACTGAGATATATTTTAAGTGAAAAAAGGTTGTCATGTATAATGAATGCACAAAATGACACGTTTGAAATACGTATAAAGTAGGGCTAGGATTTGGCTCAGTGGGTAGAGCGCTGCGCTGCAGTCTCTGAGGTCCCGAGTTCAATTCCCAGCACCACAAAAATGGGAGAAGGGCCTGGCAATCCACTCCCAAGGCAATCCCGAAGCACTCAGACATTGAAAACCCTATGAGGGTCACTATGAGTCAGATACCGACTCGACGGCACCTAACAACAACAACAACATACATAAGTAAGTTTAGTTAAAGACTAGAGGGCATAGTAAACCTAGTGTCTACAGGCACACAGGGAGAAGCCAATAAACATTACCTGCTATTACTATTATTATCGGCACCCACATGTTGAGATCTGTTCCACCCCTAGTGAGCTAATCTTTTTGTTGCTGTGTTATTTTGAGACAGTGTCTCACTATGTAGCCCAGGCAGGCCTGGAACTCGAGATCTGCCTGCCTCATCAATCTGCCTGCCTCAGTCTTCCAAATGCTGGGATTACTGGTGTGTGCCACCACAGTCAGCCAGAAGCTAATCTTTCTGCTGCTGTTCATTTCCCACGTCTCCTGCCTTAAGCGCCTGTTACTTTTCTTACTAAGTTAAAAAACAGTCTCAAGTCCTGCGAGGTGGTGCATGCCTGTAATCCCAGAGACTTGGGAAGCTGAGGCAGGGGGATTACATGTTTGAGGCCAGAGGCAGGCTACATAACTTAGTGAGACCCTGTCTCGAAATAAAAAGTAAAAAATGAGCTAGTGGTACAGCTCATTGGAAAGCATATTGAAGGCCCCGGTTTCAACCCTCAGTACCTAAAAACAAAAAACAAAAAACAAACAAAAGAGGGAGAGAGGGAGAGAGAGAGAGAGAGAGAGAGAGAGAGAGAGAATACTCTTTGGACCTCATTACTACTAACACTCCGGGTCAGATACTCTTTGTGGTGAGGGATTGCCCTGTGCATAACCAGATATTTAGCAACATCCCTGGTGTCTACCCACTGCATCCTCCAAAGTGTGACAACCAGAAATGTCTCTTGACATTTCAAATGTCCCCTAGTGGACGAAATCACCCTAAATAAGAACCACTAGGGCTTTTTTGTTCCTGTTTTTGTTTTTTTCCCTATGCTAGGGGTAGAACCCAGGGTCTTTCACATGTTAGGCAAATGCTCTACCTCTGCGCTCCACCCTAGTCCTAAGATATATATTTCCTCAAGATGGACTACATATACATGCTCACTTTATTATTTTTTAACTGTACATATCTATTTTATACTCTTTTGTATAAATGGCATATTTTATAATTTAAATTTTTAACTAAGAATATATTACTCCACTTAAAAAAAAAATGACACCAGTTTCGCTGACTTAACCCATAAAACCAAGAGTGACAACTGTTATCACTTCCTTATGGCTTATAACGCTAAGGTAGCTATGGTGGTGGCATAAGCCTGTAATCCCAGAGTTTGAGAGGCAGAGGTAGAAGGCTCATAAATTCAAGGCCAGCCTGGGCAATGGAAGGGTGACCCTGAATCAAACAACAAAAATAAATAAATAAAAATGTAAAGGTGCTGCGTGCTTTTGGTACAATAGTTTCATTCCTCATAACTTTATAAAGAAGCCATAATTGCCATCTCCAGTTTATTGATTAAGGAGTTGGGGCTCAGAGATGTGAAGAAACCGGCCCAAAGGCACACAGCTGGAAAATAATGGAGCAGATCTCAACTTGAGAGACTGAGATAGACCACACAGACGGACTCTCCCTAGATGTCAGCGCCCCTCAGACTATCATCAGGTTCAAACAGCAGGCAAAACACATCAAGGAGCTACAGTGTAGTATAGTCCATCCTGGTGGAGCCAGAGGCCTGGGTTCGAATCCCACTACTTGACACTTAGCCAGCCAGCCCCATGGCAAATTACTCTGCCTCTTCTGTAAACTGGGGTAGGAGAAGGACGCAGTTCACAGGCAGGAGTGGGGACTCAATGACAGCATAGCAGGGTCCATCACAGCGCGAGCACACAGTAACTGGTGGTCGCCCGTTCTAAGCCTGCTGGAACCTAGCACAAAGTGATCCTCAGCACCGTAATAATAATTATAATAATAATAACAACAACAACAACAGCAACAACACTACTTAGCCACAGGTAGCCCCCAAAAGAAGCCTTCAGGCCCGCAGACGCTGCCGTAACTGGGTCCGGAGATCTGGGAGCTCATGGCCCCCTGGGCCCCTTGCCAGAGCCCTGGCGGCGCCGGGCTGCCGGCTCAGCGCGGTCTCGCTCTGGGGACGCGTGGCCGTGCCCCCCACCTGGCGCACTCACCGAACTGCATCCAGTCCCACTCGCTGAGAGTGTCCATGTTGCGGCACAGGTCGTCCAGCACCCAGGCGGGCAGCTGGTAGATGTAGCAGGCCATGGCGGGGCTGCGCTGGCAACTGAGCCTGGGGCGGCCGGCAGCCGCTCCTATAGCGAGGGGCGGGCCCTGCCCCTCGGGCCCGGGGTGGGCGGGCGGCCCTTTGGCGCCCCCCAGCGGCCGCGCGCCGCGAGACAGCACAGGAGCCGACACGGGCCCGCGCTAGGAGGCACAGCGCCACCCAGCTACAACGGGGAGGTCACCGAGGCCTCTACCTGCACCTGGGCGCCTGGGGCGCTACAGACTCTTATCAGTGACCCACCCAAGCCAGGTCCCTTCCAGGCGGCTGGTGATAGACAAAGGAAGAAAGCCCACCCCACACAGATCTTTGCTCTCCCTGGGCTTACAATCAAGCGGCAGGGTGGGGAGTGAATAACTGTGTGCTAAAAGGTAAAAGGTACTGTTGCGAAAAACAAATGAAATGTTGGTTACAAGGAATCAGAATTTAGAGCCAGCAGGAGGACTCAATTACTGGGGTGCTAGGGGCTGTGGATGTAGCTCAGGGGTGGAGCACTTGCCTAGGCAATCCCCAGCAATGTGCAATAAATAATGCTAACAATAACTATATAATACATATTTGTATACATATATGGTAGTCAGGTTAGACTTTGATGTTATTTGTTGTTAGGTGCCGTCGAGTCGGTATCCCACTCAAAGTGACCCTCTGTACAACAGATGAAACACTATTGTCAGTGCTTCTCTGCTGTGCATAGGGTTTTCAATGGCAGATTGATTTTTGGGAGGGGGTTGCCAGGTCCTTCTCCCAAGCCTACAGCTTCTGGTGTTGCCAGGTGGTCTCCCATTCAGGTACTAACCAGGCCTGACCCTGCTTAGCTTCTGAGATCTGACCGGATCAGATGCCACAGGGCTACAGCTGCAGGCAGACTTTGATAGCTAATGCTTATTGAGACAGGGCACCCGTTCTAGATACTGGGACAAAATTCCTGCCCTGGAGGAAGAGAGACTAAAAGCAATAAAAATGCTAAATAAGTAACTTAGCAATATAGTTATGTTAGAAGATATTAGGGCAAAGAGGAGTATGGTACAGGCACACTGAGTTACCATATTAAACAAAGTAGGAAGAACAGAACTTCTACTAACAATTGCTAGTTTCTATTATTTTCCATAGGAAGACTTCACCTGAGTTACTTTACTTACAATCCTAACAATGACCCTATCAGGTAGGTGTGATTATCCCATTCATGAATGAGGAAAGCGAGGCACAGAGAGGTTAAACAGCCTGCCTAAAATCACACAGGTACACAGTGAATGAATTATGGTACAGGAGATGACTGCCAAAAAAAAACCCCAACAAATCTGTCCTAGAAGAAGTGCAGCCAGAGCACTCATTGGAAGCAAGGATGGTTAGACTGCCTCTGACGTATTTTGGACATGTAGTCAGTTAGAGTTGGGACTTGAACTCAAGCAGTCTAGCTAGTCCCTAGCTCTTATCACCATTGGCTACAAACTGCCTGTTCTCATAACTACTATTTCTACAGTGTGCTTTGCATGAATGGTCTTATGTAATTCCCATAAGCCTATGTTACACATTTCTTCTTGTTTTTTGAAAAAGGCTCTTGCTGTGTTGCCCAGCCGGGCCTCAAATCCCCAGGCTCAAGTGATCTTCCTGCCTCAGTCACCCTAGTGGTTGGGACTACAGGTACACACCAAGCACTCAGTTTATTATTCCCATTTTACACAGAAGTAAATAGGTTCCAACAGGTTAGATATCACTGAGTATGATGTAGAGCTGTAAGCATCAGCTACAGTATGGCTTCCAAAAAAGGAAACTGAAATCAAAGCGAGAAATCTTGGAATCAGGTGCTATGGTGCATGCCTGTAATCCCAGGAATTGGGTGCAGCCAGAGCACTCCTTGGAAGCAAGGATGGTTAGACTGTGTCTGACGTATTTTGGACATGTAGTCAGGAGGGACCAATCCCTGGAGAGGGACATCACGTTTGGGGGAGTGGCAAGTCAACAAAGAAAAAGAAGACCCTTAACTAGATGTATTCACACAGTGGCTGCAACAATGGGCTTAAACATAAAAAGGATCATGTACAGTGGTGGGGAACAGTGGTACAGTGGTGGGGAGTGTTTCATTCTGTTGGACATATGGTCGCTATGAGTCAGACTTGACTCCATAGCACCTAACAACAACATTCTTCAAGAGTGCCCAGCAGTCTTGGAGTCCTGTTAAGACTTGAGTCCTAGCTCAGTCACTCATCACTCAGTTGCTCGTCCTTCAGCAAGTTTTTGGTTTGTTCTCTTGTAAATGTATTTATGCCGCTTCCACAGGCCTTGGGCACATCTTTTCATCCTAGCCTCAGGAGTTGCGGTCTGAGTCCTAGGATCCTCTCTTGCAGACAGGATGAAGTTCAGGAGCATATCTCAGTCCCTGTCTTCAGAGTAAGTTCTTCAAATAATTGCTAGTATTTATTGAGTATTGAGTATATACAGGTTCAGTTCAAAGTAAGGTCTTCACTATTAATTATCAAGACGTGTCATTCACCTACTACCTACTAGGCCTTTGGTATACATCACCTGCAACAGACACAACACTGCAAAGTAGGTTTATCGTTCCTGTTTTACAGATGATGAAACTGAGGCCAAGCAGGATTCAACCCAAGTCTAACTCCAAAGCAAATGCTCAGGTCTCTTACATGACATGGCATGGTACTTGCATAGAACCTACACACATCCTCCACATACTTTATTACTTTTTCACAAGTTGTTTGTGTTTTGTTATTTTGTGATCCCGGGTATCAAACCCAAGGACTTGTGCATGCTGGTTAAGTGCTCTACCACTGAGTTGTAACTCCAGCTCCTCCTATAGAATTTTTTTTTTTTTTTTTTAAATATAGTTTGCAGTAGTTGAGGGTTGAACCCAGGGCCCCACACATACTTTGCAAGCACTCTACTACTGGGCTGCACACACAATCCACTTCTTAATTTTTTATTTTGAGTCAGGGTTTCAGCAAATTATGCAGGCTGCCTCTGGCCTCAAACTCAGTTGATCTCCTGTCCCTGCTTCCTGAGTCTCTGGGAATACAGCCATGTCCCACTGGGCCTGGATCCTCCTACATATTTCATGTCACTTCCAGCTGATTTATAATACCTACTACAATGTGGATGCTGTATAAATGGAAGAAAAAGGCTATTCAAGGCTGGGAAATGCAGATATGGAGGGTCAACTGTGTATACTTTCACGTGTCTTATACCTTTATAAAATTAATTTTTAAAATATAAAAATCTTTTTAAGAAAGGAAAAAAATTTAAAATAAACATTTTTAAGAACATATTTAATTTCCCATAAATTCCTTTTTTATATTTTTTGCCTCAGCCTCCACAGTGCTGAAATTAGATGTGTGTACTACCATGATCATTCAGTAGTTTGGGGTTTTTTTAAATTAATTTCTTAATTCATACATAAGAACTGTAGGGCTGGGAATGTAGCTCAGTGGTAGCAGTAATTGCCTAGTGTGTATGAGGCCCTGGGCCTCATCCCCAGCAGTACTGGAAAAAAAAGAAACCTAAAAATTGTATATATAAATAGGGGCACCTTGTGATAACACGCATACACTGAGTAATGTTTATATCAAGTTAAACGTACCTCCAGGCATGATGGCACAGGCCCAGCAACTCCAAAGGTAGAGGCAGGAGTTCCAGGCCAAAGGCCGCCTACCTAATTCGGTGAGATCTTGACTTGAGGTAATAAGTTTAAAAAAGGGGCTGGAGGTGTAGCCAAGTGGTAGAGTACTTGCAAAATATGTGTGAGGCCCTGGGTTCAATTCCCAAGTACAACAACAACAACAACAAAAAAAATTTAAAAAGGGAAATGAAATCTAGGAACAAAGATTTTGAAAGATTTTGCCATAAAGAAATGACAAATGGAGAGACAGATACATTTAACTTTTTTTCCACGTGACTTCTCTGTTGTAAAACCACTATCAGCCATAGAACTGTCCTCTTCCCTTACTAACCTTTCATTCATTGATGCCAATTCAGATAGGTTCCCAAAATGATAGCTGGTCTTTCAGACTAAGGCAAGGAAGTTTATTAACCAAGAAGGGAAGAAAATGCACACAGACCAGGCAGGTGCATTTCACGGACACATCAAACACTTACTCTCCAACCCGCTAAAGCTCACCTTAAATGTCACCTTCAGGCCGGGTGCTGTGGCATGCCTGTAGTCCCAGGTACTTACTTAGAGACAGAGGCAAGAATATCACTTGAACCCAGTACATTGAGGCCAACCTAGGCATCAGGACTATGCCAATAAATAACTAAATAAATGGCACACTCCTCATAATCCCAGCACTTGGGAGGTGGAAACAGGAGGATTGTGAGTTTGAGGACGGCTCCCAGCCCTCTTTTAACTTTTACCAGTCAGAATCAAACAAATTTTCCTGTTTGCCACCTGACAAAGAGGGAGAGAAACGTGCTATTCTTTTTTATGTTAAGCTTATAGTTTGTTGAGTTTCATGTTTGATTCAGAAACAAGCTTTGTGGTTTCTTCTCTCTCTCTTACATAACCAATGCTATTACCCAATCTTTATGAGGGTCACTGTAAGTTTATCTTCATTTTTCTCTCATCTGCCAGTGGACTACTGGGTGTATGTGGTGAAGGGCTGAGGCAAGAAAATGGCTGAGGCTGGGAGTTCAAGGGAAGTACTGGACTATCATGCAGCCCAGTGACTAGCAGAAAATGGAACTGAGATGCTAAGAATGGCATGCAGAAATCTATTTTTTGGCTGGGTGCCATGGCACCTGCCTGTAATTTCTGCTACTCAGGAGACTGAGGCAAGAGGACCACAAGCTCAAGGACAGAAGTGGCCTGCACAATTAACTGTGACCCTGTCTCAAACTAAAAACAAAAAACATGGCTGGGGGTGCAGCTAAGCTTAGTGGTAGAGCACTTGCCTAGCATGCATGAGGCCCTGGGTTCAATCCCTACTACTGGGGGGAAAAAAAAAAGAGTTTGAGGCCAGCTTGGGCTACAAAGTGAGTTTTAAACCAATATGCAGCTGCATAGCAAGAAATTACCTCAAGAAAACCAAAAAAGAAAAAAAAATTTTTTTGGCAGAGTTGATAATCCTTACATATGCTAGGCAAGTGATCTACCACTGAGCTACATCTCCAGCCCAAGATGCAGAAATCATTGTTTTTGAGACAGGGTCTCATTATGCAGCCCAGGCTGGCCTTGAATTCAGAACCCTTCAGCCTCAACTTCGAGTGCTGGGATTACAGGCATGTGCCACCATGCCAGGAACCAAGATGCAGAAATCTAATCTGAAAGTATCTGAAAAGTTCTCATTAGTGCCCATGCATCCACAGGGTAAAATGCTGATATCTATTTCATCTTTTTATTTTGTTTTTGCAGTGCTGAGAATAGAGCTCAGGGCCTCTCACATGCTAGGCAAGTGCTCTACCACTGAGCTACACCCCTATCTCATATCTGTTTAGTGCATTGATTTCCAGCTCAGTGGCCTCTCTTTTGATTCTCAGTGTAACTGCTGGTAAAAACACTAAACACTTAGTTTTTTTTGGTTCTATTTTCATAGGAAAATAAAAAATCCTTGTTCTCAATGTAAATGCTTTCCTTCTTAACACTCTTCCGCAGTGCTGAATTTTTTCGTGATAACTTTATTTTTTATTAAGAAAAATAAAGCTAGAAGAAACATTGTTAAATAAAGAAAAAAATTACAGGGCTGGAAAAAGAAGAGCCTTAGGATGGAGCTAGCTGCTTATGTTTGCTTCTCCCTCCCCGCCCTAGGCCGGTAAGCAAACACAGCTTTCCAAACTCTCTGAGAGGGAAGAGCCCGGTTAAAATCACACGACACACCCTACCTGTTTCCTTTACTCAGCACCATTTAATGAGTTAAAGAGCAGCTTTTTACAAAAACTCAAAATAGAAAACACCAGTCTTAATAACAATACATTTAATACATTCACAAGATTCCAGAGAAAAACAGTATTTCACTCATGCTATAGGCTTCGATCTTCCTTGGACAACACAAAAAACACAGGATTTAAACTTCAGGTTTGAACAAGATGAACGTGAAGTCTTCTTCTGACACAGACAGGTTGTAGAAAAATAAAACCAATGTTGCAGTACTGCAGCACCAGCCATCTTCCTTAAATCCCCACCCTTTCCCACTCTGGACCACACAAAACAGCCTTCTCCATCCATCCATCCATGGAACTCTTCACCTCCATCCACACTGTTTCCCCACTGAATATTTCTATATAAAATTAAATATGTAGAGGTGTATCACTGAACAAGATCTACTACAACATGCTACGATCCAAATTATTTGTTAAATGTTGAAAGAGGGAACTAAGATTAAATGTTGAAAGGGTGTTAGGGAAACTGTGCATCATTTGTTTCGTTCACTGATTTTAGAGCATAGGACTGTACCCAAAGGAACTAACAGTGCCAAGAAATGTCCCAACATTAATTATAAAAGACTATACTAGTGTTTGGGCTGGGATTTAACTCAGTTGGTAAAGGGGCTGCTCTGCAGTCTCTGAGGTCCTGCGTTTGATTCCCAGCACTGCAAAAATGGGAGAAGGATGTGGCAATCCACTCCCGAGGCAATCCCGAAACAGCCATTAAAAACCCTATGAGAGTCACTCTTAGTTGGACACGACTTGACAGCACCTAACAACAACAACATACTATCATTTATGAAAAGCTTATGATGGAGCTGTGAGTGGTGGTGTACCCACTCAGGGGGATGAGACAAGAGGATGACGAGTTCAGAGCCAGCCTGAGCTACCACAGTGAGATCCAGTTTCAAAACAAATAGCTTATGATAACATAGAAAAATATGTAAGTTAGAAAGATAAATGAAAAAGTAGAACACAAAACTGTATTGTTGTTGGTAGGTGCCAATGAGTAGGGTCCGACTCATAGTGACCTTCACAGGGTTTTCAATGGCTGATTGTTTTAGGATCCCTTTGGGAGTGGACTGCTATGTCTGCCTTCCATTTCTGTAGTGCTGGGGATCAAACTTGGGTCCTCAGAGAGTGCAGAGGAGCACTCTACCAGCTGAGCCATGACAAAACTATATATACTATATGATCTCAATTATGTCAAAACCAAGTAACCAAAATACAACCCACAAAATGGTTAAATATAGTTCAAACCGTTAACAGTGGTTGCATTTAAATAGTGAATGTAATGTACAGTGATTTGTTGTTGTTGTTGTTGTTTTTGAGACAGAGTCTCCTGCAGTTTCTATGAAACCCAAGCCAGCCTCAAACATGTGATCTTCCCGCCTCAGTCTTCCAATTGTTACCTGGACTACAGGCATGTGCCACCATGCCTGGTTCAACAGTAATCTTTCTTCTTTTACTTTTCTCTCTTTCCTAAATTTTTTTCTATTGGAAGGATTTAAGTAAAATAAAAACAAAAATAAAAACATTAGTTACAAAAAGGTAACTCTGATATAAGTATTAAATTTGAGTTAGTAACTTTAAGTCCAGCCTATAAGAAAGAACATGTACATTTATGAAACTATAAAAGAATCAATGCTACTCCATGAACCCACCGTTAGGAGTAACTGGCCCCAGGATGAAGGGCTTTGGTTTGTCTCTCAGCCAGTGAAAGCTGTGACCAGGTCCTGCTGATGAATAATGTTGAACCAAACAGAAATGTTATGGATTTACAGAAAGGAACAGAAATACCCACACTTAGCAACAACTCTTTTTTTTTCCCCCCAATACTGGGGGTTGAACCCAGGGCCTCGCACCTGCATGCTCTGCAAGTGCTGGACCACTGAGCTGCAGCCTCAGCCCATTTTTTTACTTTGTGAGACAGGGTCTCGCTAAGTTATGCAGACTGCCTCTGGTTTCGAACTTGCGATCCTCTGCCTCCGCCTCCAGAGCTGCTGGGATTACAGGAGTGTGCCACCGTGCCCAGCCTCTAGCAACAACTTATTTGCAGCACAGGAATTCTTTAATACTACACTTCTAAGAGGAGGGCTCTTTTCTACTATTTTTCTATGGAGATGTCCAGTTATAAAAATAG
The DNA here is from genome assembly GCA_007922755.1 of Pedetes capensis. Classification (NCBI taxonomy): domain Eukaryota; kingdom Metazoa; phylum Chordata; class Mammalia; order Rodentia; family Pedetidae; genus Pedetes; species Pedetes capensis. Next base: position 28,807 of record VMDO01001216.1, on the reverse strand, counting down.
TATTATGAAAATGACTGTGGAAAACCAATCCTAGTTTAGAAATGAAAACAAAACAGCATTGCTGTAAGAGTGCACCAAGGAAAGTGCAAGACTTAGAAAATTAGAAAAGTGCTTTCTATAAAAATGATCCCCATTAAGACATTTGTTTACCTGTACACACTTTAAGGTCTCTCTTCTCTCCAACAAGAGATCCACCCTCCACACACTTTCCACCAGAGTATCCACTGGCTTGCTCATCCAACAAACAAGAACTGAAGGCCCATGATGTGCTGGGCACTGAGGCCTCCAAGAGGAGAAAGGCTTGTCCCTGTCTACAGGTCATCTCAGCAGGCAAACCCATCGCCAACCACACAACACATCTTTTAAGAGCAGATGCCACTACTCTCCTGCAATTGAAGACCTGCCGCAATTCTCACTGAATTACTTACACAAACCTCATTACGCTGAAACGTTCCTGCCTTACCAGGATGCAAAAATGCAACACTTTCTCCTAATGACGACTTCTGGAAAGGACAGGGATGCCATGACGCTGTGGTGTTTGCCCCTGAACATCACAATGCCCAATGAAGTTAGTTAACTTTCCTTTAAGCAAGAGAGCATATTCTACTCCAAGAATGAGATGCTTTGAAACCGAGAGTGAGTGACCAGTCCTATAGCTACATCAAGATTCGTCAGTACCATCAAAAGATGAGATGCAGGAATGCTATTTCAATTCACTTCTTCAGTCTCCTCTTTCAACCGCTGGTTTTCAATGTGCTCCTGGGTGAGCCGCTCCAGATCTTTCTGCACATTTGGGTGGTCTTCCAAATCTTCATAGAGGGACGTGACGATGTCCAGCCTCCTGTAGTTCTCAGGCCTGACCAAGCTTCGCACAACCTGGAGGCACCGCTCCTTCAGGGTATACACTGCAAGGGCAGGAAACCAAATCATCAGTGGCAAACTCAGCCCTCAGGACAAGGGACAGGCAAGAGCCTCTGATCACACAATAATTACTATAGATGGACTTTAGGTAAAAAAGAAAAAAGAAAAGAAGGTAAGTGGGTCGTGCAGTGTTACATCAATGGGCGCCTCACGGTATTCATGCCCTTGTATAGCAATTTCCTCTTCAAAGTGGGTTGGGCCTGTGATTTGCTTCAACTAACAAATGTGGATGAAGTGACATTGGCAACTCCAAGCCTAAGCCTTAAAAAGGCCTGAAAACTTCTGCTTTCCCACTTTTAGGAGCCCTAACTATGCTGCTGGACAGAGCACACCAAGTGGTGTATGCTCTGAGACAACCTGGAAGACAGGTCCAGCCCCCAGGCAACCTGCTGTCAAAGGGCAGCCACACCAGTTAGCAGAATAACCACATGGCTGAGCTCGCCCAGACTGCAGAATTGTAACAAATAAAATGAGTACTGTTGCTTGAGGGTGGGTGTCACATGGTAAAGGGTAACAAAAACAGTGTGTAACAACTCTTTTGTTGTTGTTGGGTGTTGTTGAGTTCGATCTGACTCACAACAACCCTATGTACAATAGAACGAAACACTACCCATCACTGTGCCATACACATGACCTTTTGTTTGAGCCCAAAATTGCAGTCACTATGCTTCTTCTCATTTTGAGTTGTGCCACATTAGCAACTGGAGATCCCAGGGGCTTTACTCCATTCCCATCATTAAGGTTGACTCTACTCTGAGGCAGCAACTCTTCCCCAGTCGTTTCTTGAATACCTTCCAGCCTTGCTGGGGGAGGGAGGGGGTGTCTCATTTTCCAGCCCTATTTGACAGTGATTCTCTGCTATTCAAAGGGTTTTCAATGGTTGTTTTGAGAGTGGGCTGCCAGGTCCTTCTCCCTAATCTGTCTTAGTCTGGAAGCTCAGCTGAAACCTGTCCACCATGGGTGGTCTTGCTGGTATCTGAAATACTAGTGGCATAGCTTTCAGCATCACAGCAACACACAAGCCTCCACAACATAACAAGCTGATAGACACATGGAGAGTAACAAATGTAGGGTAATTCAATTCCTTTTTTTTTCTTTTTTGGTTTTTTGAGGCAGGGTCTCACTATGTATCCTAGGGTGTCCTAGAACTCTGTGTAGCCCAGGCTGGACTCAGTCTCGTGATTCTCCTGCCTCAGCCTCCCGTGAGCTAGAATCACAGGTGTTTGCCACCACGCCAAGCTTCAATTCTTATTTTAAACACAATGGGGAAGTTACTCTTTAAAGGTATTCTATATAGCAAAATGTACTGATTTAACTTAATACTGATTGCTCTTTTTTGCATACTTATTTACTTACTTACTTTTGTTTTGAGACAGGTCTCACTGTGTAGCCCAGGCCAGCCTGGAGCTGGCTGTATAACCCAGGTTGGCCTCCAACTCTTCCTACTGCCTCAGCCTCCCAAGTGCTAGGATTACAGGCTATTATAACCAGCTTACTCACTTCTTTAAAAAAGGACCTACAGATACATGTTAGTTTAAACCCTACAAAGCTATAGGTATTTGGGTGTTTTCAGTTTCTCAAGGTTCAACCTAATACAATCATTTGAACTTTAAAGGAATAGTGAATTATGATGCTAATCTTCAATTCAGTGACCTTTTTAACCCCTGACTGACACTGAGATTAACTAGATTCAATGTAAAATATAACATCAGAAATCAGCAACAAATAAACCATGGTATCTTATTTTCACACTTTGTTTCTTTGGGATGCCAGAGCACAATTCTACTCCAAGGCTAGGGAACCAAAAGCACTCAATTCTATAGCCAGATACTTTAGTCCACCTCTTAAGAGCCCAAAGCATTTTTAAGACACCACAACATATTTGTTTCACGTGGCTCATACAAATGAAACACTTCCAGTTTACTTATGATGGAAGACAGAGCATAGAAAGGCTGAATACCTTGTCTACCTCTGGCAAAAATTAGTAATGCCTGGCTCCTTTAAGTGATCTGCACTCTATTTCTTATAACAATGTCATCTCTTCAAAAGGTAAGATTGTTTTACTTCATATTAGTCAAAAAGTTCCATACACCTTGTAAGTTAATAAAAGTATAACCAAAAGTGATGTTAACAGTTGCATAATGGAAAAAGCCAATGCTGTATTACTCTGTACCCCACCACCATTTACCAATAAAGGGAGAAAAAAAAAACTGTAAAAAAAATTTAAAAAGACTGAACATTAGTACCTGGCAGTGTGATGTTGGCAAAAATAGGTTGTCCATCGACATTGAGAGATGGCACAAATAATTCAGTTTGGTTAACCAGAAGCCCGTCATATGTCCCTGCATCCCTGAAGAGCCAAAGGTGACCTGTTAACACAAGCAGAGGCTGTTAAGGAGCCACATCAATCTGAGTCAGGGTACCTTATTTTCTCTATTGACTCTGACTCATATCAAGCGCTTGGCTCCCACTCCACTTAAATGTAACACAAAACTCTTCTAGTGGCATTACGAAGTAATCATTACAAAAGATTCACTTACACATGAGAAAGCTGGTCTGAAAAAGGCCAGGGAAAGAGAGATAGAAAGCAGAAAAGCATATACTTGGGACGCCACGTCTGCAGCTGCGGTGGAAAAGCAAGGCCTAAGGGAAGTAAGTGGTTACACATCACAAGACACTGCAGAGATAAGGCCATGGCGTCCTCCAGTCTGTACTTCTCAAAAACTTGTTTGTTGTTGTTAGGTGCTGTCGAGTCGGTGTTCAACTCATAGTGACCCTACATACAACAGGTGAAACACTATTGTCGGTGCTTCTCTGCTATTCATAGGGCTTCCGATGGCAGACTGATTTTTGGGAGTAGGTTGCCAGGTCCTTCTTCCAAGGCTACAGCACCTGGCGTTCCCAGGCGGTCTCCCGTCCAAGTACGAACCAGGGTCAACTCTGCTTAGCTTCCAAGATCTGGCAGGATCAGAGGCCACAGTGCTACAGCTGCAGGCTCTCAAAAACTAGGAGGTACAAAAACAGCATGTTGAGAGAAAGAGGCCAGACAGAAAAGGGTAGGTACATGCTCCATGAACAGGCAAAACCAATGGATAATGTAAAAAATTAGAAAAGTAGTTGGCTCTAGGAAGGTAGGGGTTGAATGGGAAGGAGCAGGAGGCACTGAGGGGTGATGGAAATTTCTACTCCACAACCCGATCTAGGTATTAATACACCTACATATTGCTATGAACATTATACTTGAATTTTAAAGATACAATGCCTATTTAAAAAAAAAAAAAATGGGAAGGCACAGGGAATGAGGCAAACCCTCAGAGCCAAGATTGTGCTCAAGGAGACTGAGAATACATACAGCACTCCTTCCTGGGACATAAATTTACTTGAAAATGTCATGGAAAATTTTAAGAAATGTAAACTGGTAATTTTCTTTATTGTGGTAAAATATACATAAAAGAAATTTATCATTTCAACTTTGTTGTTGTTTGAGATGAAGTTTAACTATGCTACCTAGGCTGGCCTCGAATTCCTGAATTCAAGTGATCCTCCTGTTTTAGCCTTCACAATAGCTGACACTACAGGTGTGTGCCACTGTACCTGGCAATTTCAACTATTTTAAAGTGTACAATTCAGTGGTGTTAAGTACATCCAGATGGTAACTCAAGTTTTGTTGTTGTGTTTTTGCAGTACTGGAGATGGTGAACCCAGGGCCTCATGCATACTTTGCAAGTGCACTACCATTGAGCTGCACCCCCAGCTCCTTTATTTTTTTATCTTGAGACGATGTCTTGCTAAATTACACAGGCTGCTACTGGCCTCAAACTTGCAATCCTCCTACCTCTACTTCCAGAGTTGACTGGATTATAGGCATGTGCCACCAGACCTGGCATAAAATTTTGATGTTAAATCAGGCACAGATAAACTTTGAAGAGTACAAAAATCACAAAATTTCCTTTATAAAATAGGAGACTATAAAAATATTGACCCCTGGAAGTACTGTTTTTCCTCATCAAACATGAGAAGCCTAGTGGAGAGCCAGTGTGGTGGTGCACACCTGTAACCCCAGCAACTCTGTAAACCCAGCGACTTGGGAGACAGAGGCAGGAGGACTGTGAGTTTGAAGCCAGAGGCACCCTGGGCAATTTAGCAAGATGATGACTCAAAATAAAAAATAAAAAAGGGGCCGGGAGTGCAGCTCAGTGGTACAGCACTTGGAAAATATTTGTGAGGTCCTGAATTCAACCTCCAAGTACTGTACAAAACATAAGTTTGGTGGAAAAGATTGAGACGCTGTCTTGCCACATGATGCTCCCTGCCATGCTGTGATGCAGCAGGAAGGTCCTCACCAGATGCCAAGCAGAAGTGGCCCCTTAATTTTGGATTTCTCAGCCCTCAGAACTATACGAAATTTCTTTTTCTTCCTTTTTTTTTTTTTTTTTTTTTTTTGTGGTCTTGGGAGATTGAACCCATCCATGGTGCTTCACGACTGAGCTGCACTCCTAACTCCTTTTTGATTTTTATTCTGAAACAGGATCTCGCCAAATTTCACAGGCTGCCTCTAAGGCCTTGAACTTGGAATCCTTCTGCCTCAGCCTCTTAAATTACTGGGATTACAGATGTGTGCCACAGCACCGGGTTTCCTTTCTTCTTTATAAATGGAAAAAAAAAAAAAAAAACCAAAAGGCGGAAGCATTAGCTTATCAAGTATACTGCCCTCAAGGAAAAAAGATCTGCTATGATCCTCCCAGAATAGTTATGAAAATTAATCAGAGGTTATGAAAAATCATCAAGACCAGGACTACTTCTCACCTGAAAGCCATGGAAAGTTTACTGCCTCCAGAAGAGGTGAATCCTAGTTATCCCTTAGCTGGGTTTTTACAACACCTTCTGATGGGTTCCTGGCTGACAGCCCCACCCCTCCAAACCACTTGGCAACCAACCTAGCTGACCTTTTCAGTGTGCAGATCCGACAATGTCACATGATCCTGTTTCCCCAAGGGTAAAATCCCCTTTTGAGCGTCCTCTTCCACCATTTCATACCCACCACCCCCTCCATCAAGGCTCCAGGTCTTTCCAGTCTACAACTCTCAACTCCTTCCTAGGGCTGGCTGACTGCTCCCCTTCCTCTCGGGACGCGGTCCTTAACTGAAACCACACCCCGTCCCCTCTGTGAACAGGAATCTGCTCCATTCCCCCAACCCGTTGAGCCCCATTCCTATCGCTGCAATGATGACATTGGCTTGATCTTGTCTGTTTAGGAATTTGTCCGTCTGCCCGAGGGGAGTGTAGTCTCCATGACGCAGAGACCCTACACAAAACCAGGCCACTGGCTACCTAGGACTGAAGGATGGGTGTTGGAAGCCTAGGGATACGTGCACAGGGAAGGGGGAGAGGCACCTTCGAATGCAAATTCCCCAGTGTGATAAAGGACGCTCTGCCAGTAGCGAAAAGCATCGACTTGGGTCTGTCCCGCCCTCGGGGGCCTCAGTTCCTCATCCACGAAATGGGAACGGCCGTGATTTCACGGGCTTCTCAGGATGAGGGCGCGATCTGGGAGCCCGGGTCGCCGCTGCAGTGGTTACCGGGCCCAGAGCGCTGGGCACCGCGCTCGGCTGCCGCGCCCGGTCAAGTACCTCGGTAGCTGTGGATGCGGCGGCCCGTGCCCGGCTGCAGGGTCGGGTAGGGCTGCGGCTCTCCGTCGAAGTTGAGCCACACCGGCAGCACGACGCGGGGGCTGCGGTTGCAGAAGATCACCTGGGAGGGCTCGCGCGAGTTCACCGAGCGCAGCACCGGCCGCGGCCGCTCCGCCTCCATCTCCGCCTCGGCTCCTGTCTCCCCCGGGCCCGACGCTCGAGGACGGGCCTCCTCCGAGCCTGGCCTCCCCGCCTAACTCTTCAGGACCGTTCTCCCGCGCCCGCCTCCTCCGCAGCCTCCCCCGCAGCCTCCCCCGCCCCTTCTCGGCTGCCCGCCTTCCGGGTCATTACCTCCGGAACCTACACAACCTGGGCCGGGTCACCTCATGATTCGCCGGCATGACGCCAGCGAGGCGTGCGTGCGTGCGTGCGTACGCGCGCGCTCCCAGGCAGGCGCTCGTAGCCATAGCACGCTCTGTATCTGGGATGGAACGCGCACTCCCAGAAAAGACCAGTTTAAGGATGCACGCATGCGCAAACGGATCCTAGGCTAGGGGGCGGGACCAGGGAGGGATTGTGATGGGGCGCGGCTAGGACGCGGCAGGGGCGGGGTCGGCGTTCCAGTCTGTGCGTTTGTGCTGTTAGTCCCTCCTCCACACTTTTTGAAGTTCCCTTAGATTCACTCATTATCTTAAGACTTTCACGGCTTCGTCACATTTTCCCTACCATCTGCACTATTATTTAAAGTTTTTCTCATTCCTTTAGTTTGTCTGTATTTCGCAGCTGTAGCCCTGTGGCATCCGATCCCGTCAGATCTCGGAAGCTAAGCAGGGTCGGGCCTGGTTAGTACTTGGATGGGAGACCTCCTGGGAACACCAGAAGCAGTAGGCTTGGGAGAAGGGCCTGGCTATCCACTCCCAAAAATCAATCCGCCATTGAAAGCCCTATGAACAGCAAAGAAGCACTGACAAAGCGTTTCGCCTGTTGTACGTTGGGTTGCTATGAGTCGGATACCGACTCGACAGCACCTAACAACTGTTTTGAGTCACAAAATTAAAAAGCGGAGCACAAAAAAAGTAAAAATTTCCCGTCCACTTTCGTTCCCCAAGTCCTCCGAAAGTGTCCCTGGAGGCAATATATACATCACCAGTTTCTTGTGATTCCTTTCAAAAGGAATTATGGACGTGATCGTAAACAAGTTTAAGAAAAAAATTTTATATCACTACCATCAATGGAAGTTCAGTGGTATATGCCATGGAAGATCACGATGGAACTCGGTTCAAAGGAAAACAAATATTAAATTTTATCTATTGCCTGTTAAAGGTTCTGACTGAGCTTCTGTCTTGGTTCAAAAGGCTTAGCAAGTGTTGGATGTTAAAAAATATCTGATACCAACCCACCTTTCTCCTGGATATAATCATAAGGATTAAAGATACTTGAAAATGGAAGAACTTTTCGCACTGCAATGTTCGTGCCTCTGGAATCCAATCAAATAACAGTGAGAAAATACTGCATTACTCCCCCAAATCACTGAGTGTCTAGTAAGTGCCAGGTAGACATCAAGTCACAGTCAGAATCACACCTACCTGGGCTCTCATTCAAGGTGTAGCTTTAAATGTGTGACATTGGACAAGGCAATTTGGATTCTCTGAGTTTTTAATTTCCCAACTTTCAAATAAATTGGCTTTTTTTTTTTCCAGTGCTGAGGATTAATCCCAAGTCCTCATTCATGGAAGGCAAGAGCTCTACCACTGAGCTAGATCCCCAGTCCAAAATTTGTTCAAGTACCTATGTCATAAAAGTATGGATTAAATGCAACATAAAAGTTCAGCGCCTAGTACGTAGTAAGCATCCAGCAAATAGCAGTAGGTATCATAAAGATAAACACATTGTCTCTACCCTCAGAATGATCACAGCCTAATGTGCAAACATACAATATGTTTTAATACACTATGATATTGGTTGTAATAGAGCAGGTTGAAAAGGTGATTTGTTAGGCCAGAAAAAAATCAGATACGGTGTCTTAGTCCATTTGAGCTCTATAACAAAATACCTTACACTGGGTAATTTATAAACAGAAAAATATATTGCTCACAGTTCTGGAAGCTGGGGCAGTTAAAAATATTTAAGTCCAAAAAAAAAAAAGTAAAAAGAAAAAAAGGAAAGAAAAGGAAAGAGAAAAGAAAAACAAGACTAATATACTTAAGTCAAAAATACATTTATACTCTGTCACAATTTCGCAAGACAATACACTGGGTAGATTGTTTACCCTCTGCATGGCTGACTGGGATCTGTAGCTCACTGCTGCCACCGTGTGTCTCATGAAAGTATTACTATACCTCAGGTCATTAGCTCAAGAAAAGATCAAAATTCTTTCCACGGAAAGTCTGTTGCTCTTGCATCACTGTAAGGTTAAAAAATCATAAGCCACATACCATTGTAAGTTGTAGACTATCTGTACATGCAGTAGTCCATACTCACTATGCTCTAGATCTTTTCTCTCTGATGAATATTTAGCAAAGATTTTCTCTCATTCTGTAGGCTGTATCTTCACTGTCGATTATTTTTTCACTGTGCAGACTTTTAATTTAATGAGATCTTGTTTGTCTATTCCTATTATTTTCTGAGCTATTAGAATCCTATTCAGAAAATTTTTGCCTATGCCTATATCTTCAAGTGCTTCCTTCATGTTTTCCTCTCTTAGCTTCAAAAAATTATATCTTACACTATGGTCCTTGATCCATTTTGGGTTGATTGTTGTACAAGGTGATGTGAGTTTTAATTCTTGTTATCCTAAACTTTTGATAATTTAGTGTACAGGAAAGTTTTTCTTTAGAAAACAAACCTGAGAACGCGAAGTCAACCTGATTCTCTTATAGCAATCTACTCAAAAGCCACGTTGCCTTTAGATGTCAGTGTGTGTGTGTATATGTTATTGGGGATTGAAACTAGGGCCTCATGCATGCGAGACACATACTCACCACTGAACTACAAGCCCAGCCTAGAAATATTTTTGTAGTTACTAATAATAGTAACTGACTACAAACTTCCAGAGTAAGTTTACTAAATTGCACTTTACGGAAGAAAGTGGGGGTAAATACTCAACCATTAAGCTACACCCCCAGCCCACTTGAAGGTTGAGCCCAGGGCCTCACATGTGCTTTGCAAGTGCTCTACCACTGAGCCACACCCTCAGACCATTTTTCACTCTTTTGAGACAATGTCTCACTAAGCTACTTAGGCTGTCTCTGGCCTCACACTTGTGATGCTCTTGTCTTAGCCTCCAGAGTCACTGGAATTACAGTTATGTATCACCACACCCAGTCCAGGCTTAGCTTTTAAAGACATTGAAAACTACTTTATTATCAAAAGACTTGTATCGATGGCTAATAGTTCACTGGTTCAAACCTCTTACTTTTTAGTTTTTCAATAAATAAGTGAATTAAGCCAAATTATAGGGTAGCAAACATTTGTAAGTATAAAGGAATGAAGAGGTTTTCCTGAAAGCTCCTGTGGATAGCTGATTTTTAAAAATTAACTCATTTCTCACGTTACAAAATAGTTACGTCTGAGCTGGTCATGGTGGTGCACGGTTGTAATTCCAGCGGCTCAGGAGGTGGAGGTAGGACAATCGCAAGTTCGAGACCAGAGGCAGTCTGTGTAACTTAGCGAGACCCTGTCTCAACAAAAGTAAAAAAATGGGCTGGGGGTGCAGCTCAGTGGTCCAGCACTTGCAAAGCATGCAAGCACAAGGCCCTGGGTTCAACCCCCAGTACCGAAAAAGAAAAAGAAAGGAAGAAAGGAAGAAAGAAAGGAAGAAAGGAAGAAAGGAAGAAAGAAAGAAAGAAAAGAGAAGAGAAGACTAAGTCTGTCAGCCTTATATTTCTTTGGAAACCAGTAAAGTTCTTGAGGAAAGGAAGGGGCACTATGTGGGCAATTTCTCTGTAGTGTCTAAGAAACTCAGCCCAATTTTCACTATGGTAAGGCAACTGGGAACAATCTGAGTTCAGAAAATCTGGACATACCTGAGCTTTTCCAAAACTTGGTCTCTTTAAGATTTAATTCAAAATAACCATACTGTCAACATCTTAACTTGGACATAATCATGTTAAACATAAGGATTAAACATAATCATGGTTAAAAAGTATACAAGAAACCTACATTTAAAATGTGAAAAGTAATCTTATTATCCTCAGCCAAGGTGAAATATTAGTATTCTAGAACTTCAACATAATCAGTGACACATATAACCAATGACATACATAACCCAGTGACACTTTGGGGACAAAATAAAGTGGCATTTGTTGACTGCAACAAGCTGTGAGCAAAGATGTGTATGACCTGAGAATAAAATCTCAGTTCCTGGAGCCCAAGAAAGGCCTTTCTGAAGGGGCCTGCAGCTGCTTCCTTCTGCTCTAGAAGCATCTGTAACTTAGAGATAGAGGAAGTGCTAGAGTAAATTCCTCAGGCAAAACTTTCAGAAAACACAACAGACTGGGGATAGGAGTGCAGTACAGTGGTTAAGTACATACTCAGCATCCTTGAGGCTCTGGGTTCAATTTCTGAAGTAAAAACAAAAACAAAAAGACAAAGAATGATGTTAATGAAGCATATAAGACATGAGTGTGTAATTACTTAAATATCTAATGTTGGTGAAAGGGCACTGGGCTAGGAAAGAGAGAAAGCAGTTTCAGATGTATCTATACCAAATTCAGAGTAAAAAATGGGTCAAAGCCAGGCGTGGTGGTGCACTCTGGTAATCCTAGCCACTGGGGAGGCAGAAGCAGGAGGATTGCAGGTTTGAGGCCAGAGGCAGCCTGCCTGTTAGTGAGACCCTGTCTCAAGGTGAAGTTTTTAAAAGGGGGCTGAGGATGCAGCTCAATGGTACAGTGCTTGCAAAGTATGTGCAAGGCCCTGGGATTGACCCCCCAGTACCAAAAGAAAAAGAAAAAGAAAAAAAATTTAAAGCTCTCTGAGTGAGGTAATTCTGGGTTGCAATCCCAGCCACCGTTCCTTTGTATGACTTGGGGCAGGTTTTAGCCTCTCTGAACTTGTTCCTTATGTATTTTATGGAGATGAGAATGCCTACCTAATAGCAGTTCTGAAGATTAAATGAAATAAAGTGCATAAAGCAACAATCTTTAAACTATACACAATACTAGCTATACATATCCTGGAGAGCTGGGGTATCATAAGAAAAGGGGGTGATAACACAGGAAGCCAGTCTGTCACCTAAAAGCACCATGTGAGATGAAGGAGTTACTACTACTAGAGGGGGCCAGGTTCACTATTTTCCCACATCATGTGACCAGTTGCTCCCTTTCCAACTAGAAAGTTACCATTAAGCAACATGGTATTAGTTAGGGCACTCTTCTAGAAACATTTAATCCTTAAATACCAACAGATTGTTGTTGCTGTTAGGTGCCGTCGAGTTGTGTCCGACTCATAGCGACCCTCATAGGGTTTTCAATGGCACCAACTGAGCTAAAGCCCAGCCCCACCAACAGATTAGTATCCATAAAATAATAAAACATTCATTGAGCATTTTCACATGTAACCTCATGAACTGATGGCTTTCCTGCCCATATAGACCACCATCACCTAGTATCTCATGCTATAATCTTTACAGTTTGTTTTTCCCTTTTTGAAGTACTGGGGGCTTTGCAGTACTAAGCAAGGGCTCCACCACTGAGCTGCACCTCCATGCCTCTTTTTTATTTCTTATTTTGAGACAGGGTCTCACTAAGTTGCACAGGCTGCCTCAGGCTCCTGAATCCAGTTTCTGTTAAACTGACTGCAGAGCACGGGAAAAGTTAACACTTGAACTTTACAAGTACAAGGATGTATTTATCCTGCAAAGGATAGGAGAAATATGAATAATGAACTCAAATGATCATGAAAATCACTCAACAGATGAGCCCAATGTTGAAAAGAGCACTTAGCACAGTACAAGTTGTCAGGTGTCTCCATTATAAGATTTTTAGGGGTTGAACCCAGGGCCTTGCACATGCAAGGCAACTTTTCTACCACTGAGCTGCACCTCAAACCCCCCCTTTAAATATTGAGTTGCACTGGCCTCAATCTCATAATCCTGCTGCCTCAGCCTACCAAATTGCTGGGATTACAGGTGTGCACTATAGTGTCTGGGTATGATGAGGTGAGGTGCCGTCAAGTCAGTGTCTGACTCATAGCAACCCTACGTATGACCTTATGTACAACAGGTGAAACACTATTGTCAGTGCTTCTCTGCTGTTCATAGGGTTTTCAATGGCAGACTGATTTTTGAGAGTGAGTTGCTGGGTCCTTCTCTCAAGCCTACAGCTCCTGGTGTTCCCAGGCAGTCTCCCATCCAAGTACTAAACAGGCGTGACCCTGCTTAGCTTCCGAGATTGGATGCCACGGTGCTACGGCTGCAGGCCATCTTTAAATGAAAATACTGGTTAAGCATCTCTTAGGATCACAAGTGTTTCAGATTTCAGAGTTCTGGGGATTTGGGAGTGTTTACATATACATAATGATGTGAAGGATGGGACCCAGGCCTAAATGAAACTCATTTGTGTTTCATATACCTTATACATATAGGTTGAGGTTAATTTTATACAGTATGTTTAGGGTCCCTGTGTTTTGACTGTGACCCACTACATATGGTCAGGGGTGGAATTTTTCAACAGTGCTGCCATGTTGGCACTCAAAAAGTTTCAGATTTTGGAGTATTTCACATTTTTGAGTTAGGGATACTAAGCATGGACTACTTAAAATGTCTTAAGTAGGGGTTCTGAAGACACACGAAGGGCTGGTAATGTAGCTCAGCGGGAAAGCACTTGTCTATTATGCATAAAGCCCCGAGTTCAACCCTCATCACCACAATAAATCAATAAATAAAATATAAAAAGACATGACGAAGCCGGGCATGGTGGCTCACACCTGTAATCCCAGAACGCAGGTGGTGGGGAGCAGGAGTGCAGGTTCCAGGCCACGGGCAGCCTGTGCAACTTAATGAAACCATCTCAAGATAAAAAATGGGCCCACTGGTAAAGCAATTGCAAAGTATTTGTGAGGCCCTGGGTTTAACCCCCAAATATCGCAAAAAAAAAAAAAAAAAAAAAAAGACATGAGTGCAAAATAGCTTGTAAGTTGGTTTAATTGATATTTACTGGCCACACTCCCTTCTTAAGGCACCTAGCTGGTCAGTGCAGGAAGAGGGGATCAGGTATATTCTAGCAACCATCCACTGAATCAGAGAATGATTCAGAATGAGATGAAGTACAGTGTTAGCATGGTAAGACAGGACCTGAGGAGAGCGAAAGGGTGGTACTAAACACAAAGTAAAGTCCAGGACAACTTGCTGGGGAAGTTTGACCTCAACGAGACTGAGAATGGCAAATATGACTTGAATACAGGGAATTCAGTATGGGCAGAGCACAACAGAATCTATGTGACTAAAATGGAGAATCAGTGCAGGAGAAAAGCCTTTAGACGTTATGTTGGCACAAATTTATAGAAACGTCTGCATAATAGAATCAATAGTTGAGCGTGGTGGCACATGCCCGTAATCACAGCACTCAGGAGGCAGAGGCAGGAAGATTCCTGCAAGTTCAAGGCCAGCTTGGTCTACACAGTGAGTTCCAGACCAGCATGGGCTACACAGTGAGATCTTGTCTCAGAAAAGCAAAAAGCTTTGCATTCCAGAATGAAAGGTTTTATTCTTTTGTGTAAACTGTAGTATTTGCTTTTCATACCATCCTGGCATCCAATCCTGTCAGATCTCAGAAGCTAAGCAGGATTAGGCATTGGATGGGAGATCACCTGGGAATACCAGGTGCTGCAAAAAACAGCCATTGAAAATCCTATGAATAGCAAAGAAGCACTGACATAATGCTGGGCATGGCACAGTGTTGGGGAGTGTTTCCTGCTGTTGTACATAGGGTTACCATGAGTCGGACCGGACTCGATGGCACCTAACAACTACAACAACAATTTGCTTTTCAAAGGAAGTACATTTAGCTTGTATCTTATAAAATGAATAGTTTGCTCTGGACTGTAGCTAAATTATGTGGATACTGGTTTTTCAACAGACTGTGAGCATCATGTCTGATTCAATGTCGTTATCTTTTATTGGAGTATAACAAACCCACATAGTAAGTACTTGGTAAATGTCTGCTCAGTAACTAAATGAATCCCACGATAAATCAGTCAGCTAAAGTCCAAACAGGGGCTCAGGCTAAGCCACACAGGCTTTGAATCAAACAGCTCCAATGGAAGGTTTTCTGTTGGAATAACCACTGTACGTCTCACCTGTCTGTGGAACAGTCAGCCCATCTCTAGCTCCTCTCCACACCACAATCACAGCAGTCAGACAAAATTGAGGAGTTTATTAGGGAAAAAACGAGAGGCAAAGATACCCCCAAGTGACAGAAAGAAGACGCTGAAAATGTCCCTTCAAGCCAAATGGGGGCCTGGCCTTGACCTCCCCAAAAAAAGAGAGTGGTGGGTTAGCATCGGCATTCTTTGGCAGCCACACTGCCAGGGCACGAGTGTCTCAGCCAGGACTGCCCCCCACCTCCCACCACAGGTGGGGAGGAGACAAAGGGTGTTGATAGAATCAGTGCAGAGGCAATGAGGGCTGTAAGGAAAGTGTGAGAGAGCGGGAGAGTGGGAAGTGGGGAGGACCTTAACAGAGTTCTGGGCTGTCGGCTCTGAGCAGCTCAAACACGTTGACAGGTTGTTCCGGAAAATGTTCTTCAGAAGTAAAAATGCCTAATGTTGTTTCCAAGAGTTCCCCTGGACTTCCCCCATGCCACATCACACTCCCAGATGTACATAGTAGAGCCCAAAGGCCACACTTTTGAGAAAAGAAAAACAAGAAAAAGCCCTGTTGCTCTTTAAGGAGAGGAGGAGGAGCAGAAGGCTGCTGGGGCCTTTCCTACGTGGCCTGTGTTCTGTACAGCAACTTCCCAGCAGCGGTATGGCACGGTTCTAGGTGAGCGTCTCACCCTTTGTCACCTGTCAAAAGAAAACTGATGTTTAGGTAAAATCAAAAGAACAAAAGGCGAGTTAAAAAAACCAAAATCTTCCTTTAGCTGCTAGGCAGTGAAAAACAGTAAAAAAGATAGCTTTAGAGACACACAGAGCCAAATCTAGGCAAAATACTTAACTTCTCTAAACCTGTTTCTGCTTCAGGTTGCTTCCACAGTAAGTGGAAAGGCGTGTTCTCTCTGGCCAGTCCTTCCCTGTGTACTCACCCGGGCTTCAATGTACTCTATTCTTCGTTCGAGGGCTGTCAGTTTCTCGTTTAGTGTTGCGAGTCTTGAACGACAAGACATATCTGGTAAAAAGAGACTGATGCTCAGGATTAACGTCAGCCTGAACACACACACAGACACACATACACAGAAACCCTGTGCTGAAGAAGAGAGGTAATAGATCATGCAGAGTTGTTATTGTTAGGAGCAGTCAAGTAGGGTCCGACTGATGGCAACCCTCATGGGGTTTTCATTGGCTGATTGTTTCGGGATTGTATGGCTACGTCCTTCTCCCGTTTTTGCAATGCTGGGGATCAAACTCGGGTCCTCAGAGAGTGTGGAGCAGCACTCTACCAACGTATACACAGAAATTGAGGAAAAAGTGGGAAGTACCTTAGGAACACAGTTGCTTAGATGCTGCCAAACATTCTACTAACGGTGGCAGGCAGAGAATAGTGGTCCCCTAAGATGTCCATTCCCTACCCCCTGGACCTTGTGAATATGTATCACACATGGCAAGAAGGACTCTGCAGATGTGATTAAGGTTAAAGATCTTGAGATCCTGGGGTTTATTCAGGTCTAGGTGGGTCTCGTCTAACCACAAGTCCATAAACATAAATGAGAAAGGCAGAGGGAGGGGATGTGAGGGGAGATCAAAGAACAGGTTTGAAGGATGAAAAGGACTCAACCTGTCACTGCCAGCTTTGAAGGGGTAAGGAGGCCACACACCGAGGGATGTAAGTGTCATCTAAAAGATGGGAACAGTTTTAGCTGATAGCCAGCAAGGAAACAGGGACTTAAGTCCCATTATCACAAGAAGTGAATTCTGCCAGCGACCCAATGAGCAAAGAATTGGATCTTCCTGTAGGACTTCAAGAAAGGAAGATAGCCTTGCCAACATCTTGTTTTTAACCCAGGGATCAGTGTTAAGATTTCTGACCTGAACAATAAGATAATGAATTTATGTAGTTTTAAGCTGGTAAATTTGTGGAGATTTGTTATGGCAGTAATAGAAAACTAACACCAATGATGTACAGATGGTCATCTGTCGATTAGCAAACTAAGAAAGTTAAGAGAGGGAACATGACAAGAGAGAGAAAATACAGATGCTTTTGACTTAACATAAGGTTGTTGTTGTTAGGTACCATCGAGTTGGTGTCCAACTCATAGCAACCCTACACACAACAGGCGACACACTTTTGTCAGTGCTTCTCTGCTATCCATAGGGGTTTCAATGGCAGATTGATTTTTGGGAGTGGGTTGCCAGGTCTGTCTCCCAAGACTACAGCACCTGGTGTTCCCAGGCAGTCTCCCATCCAAGTACTAACCAGGCCCGACCCTGCTTAGCTTCTGAGATCTGACGGGATCAGATGCCACAGAGCTACAGCTGCAGGCAACACGAGGTTAGGTCCCAATAAATCAATGTTGTTGTTGTTAGGTGCCATGGAGTCATGTCCGACTCACAGTGACCCTCATAGGGTTTTCAATGGCTGTTTCGGGATTGCCTTGGGAGGGGATTGCCATGTCCTTCTCCCATTTTGGGGGTGCTGGGAATCAAACTCAGGACCTCAGAGACTGCAGAGAGGCACTCTACCAACTGAGCTAAATCCCAGCCCCAATAAATCAATAAGAACTTGATATATTTAAGTAGAAAATGCACTGAATATATCTAACTTACAGAATATCACAGCTTAGCAACTCAGGATACTGAAGAATATCAGTTGTTTACCATGATTACATTGCTGACTGGGAACTGTGTTTTGGTCCTGCTCTCTGGCACTGCAAGTTTTATACCACATACTGCTAGCCAGGGAAAAGATTAAACTTCAAAATCTGAAGAATGAGAGCCAGGTGTGGTGGTATACAGCCTGTAATTCCAGTGACTCGGGAGGCAGAGGCAGGAGGATCATGGGTTTGAGGCTAGAGGCAGCCTGTGCAACTGCTTTGCAAGTGCTCTAGCACTGGGCTGCATCCCCATTCCCTTTTTTATTTTTTGTCTTGAGACAGGGTCTCACTAAGTTATGCAGGCTGCCTCTGGCCTCAAACTCGCGATCCTCCTGCCTCTCTCCCCCAAGTCTCTGGGATTACAGGCATGTGCCACCATGCCTGGCAAGAAGTAGTTTCTTTTTTTTTTTCCTGGGGGGTAATGGGGGTTGAACATGCTTGCATGCTTTGCAAGTGCTGGACCACTCAGCTGCACCCCAAGCCCATTTTTTTACTTTTTGAGATAGGGTCTCACTAAGTTACACATACTGCCTCTGATCTCGAACTTGCGATCCTCCTGCCTCCAACCTCCCAGGCCACTGAGATTATAGGTGCACCACCGCGCCTGGCTTTAAAGAAGTAGAGTTTCAAAACTTTGGTATATATACACAATGGAATACTATTCAGCAATCAAGAAAAATAAAATAGGGTCATTCGCAGCAAAATGGATGGAATTAGAGAAAATTATTTTAAGTAAACGAACATGAGCTCGGAAAGAGAAACAACACATGTTCTCACTCATATGAGGGAGCCGATTCAAAATTACAAGAAGGAAAAATCCTACTCAAAGGTCGGATCATAATAAAAGGGGGGGAGGGAAGATAAGAATGATGCCAATATAAATGGATTAGAAATCGCATGTAATTGTTCTAACAAGATAAAAACAAAGACCACTACAGGAAAAGCTTCTATCTTAAACAGAACTGGAACCCAAGGACATACAGAAAAATACTATATAGTAAAAGATAGAGAAGACTTGGATGGGAAACTTAGATGAGAAGGCGGGGAAGCATAGGGAAGGGTAAGGGGTAACCTATATGAATAATGTTTATCAAATTGCATATATGAAAATTGTCACAATGAAAAGGATGTCAAAATGAATCACATTATGACGTACATTAAAACTTTCTAATAAAAAAAAAAAAGAAGTAGAGTTTCTACTGAAAGCATATCACTTTCTTCTAATTGTTGTTAGGTGCCGTCGAGTCAATGTCCAATTCATAGCAACCCTATGTACAACAGACAAAACACTATTGTCAGTGTTTCCCTGCTATTCATAGAGTTTTCAATGGCTATGTTTTGGGAGTAGGCTGCCAGGTCCTTCTCCCACGCTTACAGCGTCTGGTGGTCCCAGGCAGTCTCCCATCCAAGTACTAACCAGGTCCACCCCTGTTTAGCTTCTGAGCTCTGACAAGATCAGAGGCCACAGAGATACCACCATGAAATCAAAAAAATCCTAACTTGAATCTTCAGTCACTATCCAGGGACTGTGTATGATGTCAATAAAGAGAAAAGTAGATGTCAACAAAGCTGCAGAAGGGAAAGGAAGGAGAGAAGGTGTCCGAGTATTTGAGCTACTGGAAGCTGTGCCAGCACAGTTGCACAAGGGACATACTTACTGTTCCATCAGTAGCTGCAGAGGCCTTTTAGAACAAGAGAAAAAACTTGAGGAACATCCACTACTCTGTGGACCTAAATTCTATCTGTGAAAAATGGCCTACATTCCTTCTCTTCCTCTACCTTTCCCAATCTTCTTCTTCTTCTTTTTTTTTTTTTTTTTCAGTACTGGGAGTTGAACCCAGGGCTTTGCACCTGCATGCTTTGCAAGTGCTGGACCACTGAGCTGCGCCTCCAGCCCATTTTTTTAACTTTTTGAGACAGGGTCTCGCTAAGTTACGCAAACTGCCTCTGGTCTCAAACTTGCGATCCTCCTGCCTCTGCCTCCTGAGCCACTAGGATTACAAGCGTGCGCCACTGCGCCTGGCATCCCAATCTTCTTTTACCACCTCACTCAACACACAAATTAGACTGTCCCTCAAATATCTTTTCCTCTGCAAACTTCTCTAACTGAAAGTATTTGACTACTCTTTTTCCAATTGTTCTCAACATATAGGAGAAAAAGGCCTCTAAGCACGGTAGTTATTTCCTACTACCTCCTCCAACAGTCCTCTCTCAATAACCTTTACTTTTTAGGTCTAAAATATCTGCTTGGAGACAGTCTCCCACACGATGATCCGAGGCTCAGCTGACAACTTTCTTTTTCATCTCTTCCCTGGCTGTTTTGCAAAAGTGGCTCAGCATTCGTTTTGACGTCTGCCTACACTCTCTCTGATCTTGCTTAGAATTTCATTTCATCCTGTCCAAATCTTACTCATCCTGCCTGTCTAAACATTCCTCATCCAGGCTCAGTTCAAACTCTCTGTCTGAGAGCTCTTACCAAATGAACATAATTCTCCCTACTTCTAAATTTATCAAAACACTTATGGGTGAATCTCTATTTTGTAAGTTATTCATGAACTTGATCTTTAGTTGTCATGTCCACCTCTAGGTAACGATTTAACAAATAAACCGGGAGTGGTGGTGCATGCCTGTAATCCCAGCAGCTTGGGAGGCGAAGGCAGGAGGATCACAAATTCAAGACCAGAGGCAGTCAGCATAATTTAGTGAGACCCTGTCTCAAAAAGTAAAAAAATGGGCTGGGGGTGCAGCTCAATGGTCCAGCACTTGCAAAGAATACAAGCGCAAGGCCCTGGGTTCAATCCCCAGTACGGCAAAAAGAAAAAAAAAAAAAGATTTAACAAATAAGAATGTTTACCACTATTACCCATGATGGGAAAAAAATCCAAAAGATGCCCATTATTAGCAGAATGGTTTGATAAAGTGTAATCTATCTGTGAGGGACTACTAAAATAGTCATTAAAAATTATAGAGTGTCAGCTAGGGATATAGCTCAGTGGTACTGTGCTTGCATAGCATATGCAAGGCACTACTTTTTTTGTTTCCATGTTATTCTTTCTTACACTTATCCATTTTCCTCGCTACATTCCATTATCCTCTTTTAAAAATAGCTTTCTTGATACAGAATTTACATACCATGAAGTTCATTTGCATAAAGTATACAGTTCAATGGTTTTTACTGCATTTGTGGAGTTGTACAACCATTATCATAGTCTTGTTTTAGAATATTTTATCATCCCTGAAGAAACCTGTGTACATATCAATACTGTCACTCTCTATTCTGCCTGTTCCTGGAAACTACTAATGCCTCTACCAGACAGTTTTCTCCTCCTCCTCATCCACGTCTTGTTGTTGCTGGTTTTTTTTGGGTTTTTTTTGTGTGTGTGTGTGCATATGTGTGTGTGTTACTGGCATCAAACTGTGGGCCTCAACATATTAGGCAAGTGCTCTACCACTGAGCTATGTCTCCAGCCCCCTTACTGTTAGTCTAGTTTTCTATCTGCTTTTGCTGCTTCCTCTAACGCCCAGGTGTAGCTTGCGTATGCACACCTCAGCAACTCATCTCTTCTGGATACAAGGCCACTTTCCTTTAGGAATGTCTGGTATGACCAAATTTCTTTTCAGTATACTTTTTGGAAGCCCAGAGGAACACATTATGCATCCTTTTCAGTAAGTACATCAATATTATCTCTGACAACCTGTCATTTCCAGTGAAAAGAGATACACCAAAATTCTGAGGGGAGGAAATGAGACTAAGTGTCATTATATATATTCTGGTTCATAGGCTAGGGGTTAGCTCAGTGGCAGAGTGCTTGCCTAGCATATGCTAGGCCTTGGGTGCTATTCCCAGCACCCCAAGGGGAGTGGGGAAAAAGTACATACTGCTTCAAATAAAAACACCGGAAAAGCATTCAGCAGCTGGACAAATCTGAAACCAGACTGCATTTCTGTGCACATTAGTACCAGACCTGCACTGAAAACGCTAGTCATCTTTTTATACATCATTGTATAATACCAGTGGTCAGACAGCTAGAGGGCTCCTTCTCTGAACTTTGTTTGTTTTGACAAAGTCTCACTATGTAGCTCAAGTTGGCCTGGAATGTGCTATCCTCTTTCCTCCACCTCCTGAGTGCTTGGGATTAATGGCACGCACCACCACACCTGGCCTTCCTTCTCTGAACTCATATTCCCTATTATCTCAGCACTACAAAAACCAACAGGCTTTCTTTTGAATTATTTTTGCAGTCTTGGGACTGACAGAAATGGAAAAGTTTCATATTTGCAGAGAAGAAATGTTCCTGTTCTTGCTTTATACCGAAACATCCGCTCTGAGATTTTTACATGAAGTTAAGAGTCATACATTATAGAACCAAAGACTTTTATTTCAGAGTTCCAACACATCTTAGACTAAGGAAATAGGCAGAATTCCAATCTTTAGGAGCCAGAAGAAATGTTTTCCCTTATTTTAGGCCACTATCCTCTCTTAAAGTGATGATAATGGCCAAATGTCTGGAGCAATTACTAGGTGGTTTTTGAAAACTACAGAAAGTGAAGTTAGTAATTACAAAAATTGGAACAGCTAGCTGGGTACTGTGGAGCATGTCTACAATCCCAGCAACCTGAAAGGTTAAGGCAGGAGGATTGCAGGTTGGAGGCCAGGGGCAGTCTATGCAACTTAGGGAGACTCTGTCTCAAAATACAATTTTTTTTAAAAAGCCTAGGGGTAAAGCTCAGTGGTGCAATGCTTGCCTAGCATGTGTGAAGCCCTAGGTTCAATCCCTAGTCCAAAAAGAGAAGGAAAAGAAGAGAAAAGAAAAGAAAAGAAAAAATAAAAGTTAAGGACTGGGAGTACAGCTCAGTGGTAGAGCACATGTTTAGTATATGCAAGACCCTGAGTTCAATTCCCACCACCACAGAAAAAAATGAAAAGGAAAGAAAGAAACTAGTTAGAAGTAAGGAATAACAGCATTATGATGTAAGATTAAAAGTTAAAGTAATTGACTTAGCAGGTATGTGTGCCTTAAGGCAAGTTCCCAAAGACAGGCAGCTTCATGATGTAAGAGTTTAGACAAAGACCAACAAGTTGAGTAACTACAAATCATACAGATTGACTTGAGTACATTGACTTGGCACGAATGATTCAGGATCAAGATATGTGGAATATACTTTCCCATTCTAAGCCCTTAGCAAGACTCCTCAGTTCTTTATATACACATCCAGAACAGACAGACAGACACAGACATACACACACCCCTGTGGGGTTTGTAATGATTCTGATTATGTGATTTGGTGTACAAAGATTCAATACTTTACTTTGAGGGAGGATCTGGAGTTCTTTGAAAATGGCAACAATCCTGCAATCCTTACCCTGACACAGGGTAAATAAGACATGTGCTTCGGAGAGGGAGCTGTTCTGTCAAGACAGCTAATGAATTTCTGAACAGCTTTTCCTCTGTAATTCCAGCTGGTGAGTGGAGTCACAATCTGTGACAGAGGACCATCGAACCTGAGGGCACAAAGATGAGAATGCAGCAATAACATCTAAACTAAGCCTACTCTGTACTTTGGAACTATGTCACTTCTAAATAGTAAATCATCATATCCTAACTATGGGTCTTGGTTTTTAAAAGTCCTCCACATTCCAAAGCTAACATGCAGAGAAGTATAAAGAAAAATAGAGAGTGTGACTATTTTAAAAATTTGTTTTTATACTTAGCTAACAAACACAACATGCCTGTTGTGACCCACGCTGTGCGTCAGATGCTGTGAAAAAGGAATAAATAAGAATAAATGTCAAATCTGGGTGCAGTGGCACACACTCCTACAATCCTAGCAACATGAGAGGTACAGCCAGGAGGATCACAAGGTTGAGGCCAGAGGCAGCTTGCCTTACTTAGTGTGACCCTGACTCAAACATAAAGAATAAAAGCCGGGCGCTGTAATCCCAGTAGCTCGGGAGGCGGAGGCAGGAGGATGGTAAGTTTGAGAACAGAGGCAGTCTGAGTAATTTAGTAAGACCCTGTCTCAAAAAGTAAAAAAATGGGCTGGGAGTGCAGCTCAGTGGTAGAGCACTTGCAAAGTATGTGTGAGGCCCTGCATTCAGCTCCAAAGCACAGTAAAAATAAATTAATTAATTAAATAAACAGACAGACAGACAGACAGATAAATAAATATCAAAACTGGATATATGGCCTAGGCCTGTAGTCCCAGCATTTGGGAGGAGACAGTAGGACAAAGCATTTGAGGTTAGCCTGGGCTGCATAGCAAGTTCGAGGGTGATGGGTGATGGGTGACACAGTAAGACTCTAGTTTTGGTTTTTTTGGTTTTTTGAGACAAAGTTTCACTGTGTAGCCTAGAACTTGCTATATACACCAGGGTGTCCTTGACCTCCCACCAATCCTCCTGTCTCAGCCTCCTGAGTGCTGGGATTATAGGTGTTTGTGCCCACAGCCAGCGAAGACCCTATCTTTAAAAAAAAAAAATAGAAAAGAAAAAGATGAAATTTTGGAAGGCTGAGGTGGGAGGACCATTTGAGGTTTAAGACCAGTCTGAGCCACATAGTGGATTCTTTAAAAAGGCAGAGGGGGAGTTGAAATGGACATAGTATCCATTCCTATGAAATTTAAAATTTTGTTAGAGAAATAAAAATTATCTCCTTGGGTGTGATCAAAAGGACCTATGTCAAAGATAAATGTATGTGGATTAAAAGATTAACTTTTAATACAGAGGGAAGATTGATATGAGTTTGAAGCTAGTCTGGGCTATGCAGCAAGACCCTATTTGAACTGTGACATTAATACTTTGGTTGGATATTCTGCACATACATATCAGATATTAACTTCCATGAAATAAATGAAGTCTTTTAATTTTTGCTTTTTAAAAAATAAAGCTAAGGCTCCCCATTTGAGTGATTTTTCCAACTTTCTGCTGCCTCTTCAGACTAAGCTAAAGTCTCAAACCTGTGATCGTGTCACCAGTCCATATTGTCCCAGAGCATGGAATATTTTATTTTGGGGGGACAAGGTCTCACTGTGTAGCCACAGCTGGCTTGGAACTTGCAACCCTCCTACCTTAGGCCCCCAAGTGCTGGCATCATAGGCATGTGCCACAGAGTCTGGCTAAGGAATATTTTAGTTTACTTTATCTGTCCTTTCTTCTGAGAAAATGTCATGATTAAAGAATGCTATAAAGAACCTCTAATAATATTTTGGCCCTCTAGCAAAGCATGAGAGATCAATTATGAGAACTAGCATTGAAACAGTTTGCATAGAACTTTTTAAAAAACTGAGGTGGTTCAGGGTGCAGTTCAATGGTAGAGTGCTTGCTTAGCATGCGTGAAGCTCTGGGTTTGATCCTCAATGCCACCAAAACAAAACACAAAAAACAAAAAACCTCTTGAGGAAATCCAGACTACAGGAGTAGCAGGGTAGCCAGGTGTGGCGGTGCACACCTGTAATCCCAGAGACTCAGGAGACAGAGGCAGAAGAATCATAAGTTCGAGCCTAGACGCAGCCTGTGCAACTTAGCAAGACCTTGTCTCAAGAGAATTAAATTTAAAAATGGGCTGGGGGTGCTGCCCAGTAGTACAGAACTTGTAAAGAATGTGCAAGGCCCTAAGTTCAAGCCCCTAGTACTGCAAAAGTAAAAAAGAGTAGCAAGGTAAATAGGAGATATTGCTCAAATGTTTTCAGTTCAGTTCAGTTTTAGCTCAGTGTGTAGAGCACTGCGCTGCAGTCTCTGAGGCCCGGAGTTCAATTCCCAGCACCGCAAAAATGGGAGAAGGGCCTGGCAATCCACTCCCAAGGCAATCCCCAAGCACTCAGCCATTGAAAACTCTATGAGGGTCGCTATGAGTCAGATACCGACTCGATGGCACCAAACAACAACAACAAAATCAATTAGTCCAACCTTTGGGTCTCCTAATTCCAAATCCATTTATCTTTTCTAGTAAACCATACTCCCTCACTTACATTCCTATTTAAAAAAATTTTTTTAGGATACATGAGCTGTATGATTCCTTGACTACCTTTACCTGCTACAACCTCTACAGCAACTTTATGTGTGAATATATATCACTGACATATACATTTACATTATCTTCTCATTAATAGTATCTTTATCTCCATTGCTTGAGGAAGAAACATACTATACACAACACATCAAGATTATAGTCCTAGCCAGCTTGGTGGCACATGCTTGTAATCCCAGCAACTCAGAGGAGAAGGCAGGAGGATGGCAAGTTCCAGATCAAAGGCAGTCTGCATAATTTAGCGAGACCCTGCCTCAAAAAGTAACAAAAAAGAAAAAAAGGGCTGAGGGTGTAGCTCAGTGGTACAGCACTTGCAAAGCATGCAAGCATGAGGCCCCGGGTTCAACCTCTAGTACCAGAAAAAAAAAAAAGTCCTATACACCTTGTATGTAAATATGCTAATTAAAAAACAACATACTGCTAACATCATTATTTCATCTTCGAGAACCTTGAATGCAAGAAATGGTTCTTACTCTGTGTCCCCCACAGTACCATAAGACAGACACTTGTACTGATATCTAGTTTCTCCTGCTGAGGCTTTTTAACAAAATTTTTCTTTTGTTCTCTTTCCGACAAAACTCTTCCTTTTTGATGGTGCTGAAGATGAAACACAGAGCATGCTAAGCAGGCACTCTACTTGAGCTACATTACCAGACTGTCACTTTTAAATTAGTTAGGACTCATCAGTTCTGTAGCTACAAATCAACCAATTCATTTTAAATTCTCTTTTCAATGCATCAGTTTCTCCTATTTAGCCTTAATAGCTTAAAGTTCCTAAATTAGTGGAACCAAGGCACACAAGTTGAAAAAGATCACTACGTGTCATCCCTACATCTTGTAATTACATAAGAAAGTCCACCCAGCGCCAAGTTATCTGAAAGAAACACTTGGAAAACACGGGATAGAAGTATCTGTTACAGGTTTGCTGTCCAAAAGGCTACGAACAGTGCAGAAAGAACTGAAGACGGTCACTGGCAGGCCATCCCTAGGAAAGATTTCAGTGAAGCTGTCTTTCTGCTCAAAGAACCTGCCCTGTGATAGCTGAGAGAAGGACCGGGGTAGTAAGCACACAGGACATCTCCCATAACTAGATACAAGCGAAAAAGATAGGATTTCCAAGGCCCTGCAGGATCCAGACCTCAGCCCCTATCACTCTCGGCACAGCCCACACGGGAGACAGGAAGGAGTGACAAGACGGGCAGCCGAGGGGGCGACGGAGAGGCACGCCGTGAAGGGTTTGGACTTGATCCTGAAGATGGGGAACCATCGGGAGTCTTTAAACGTGACTGTGTCACGGCTGCGCACTGCATGCCAAGTGGAGGCCGGGACGCAAGCGGGGTGGAAAGGAAGGAGGGAAGCGCCGGCGAGAAGAGAACGCGCGAAGGATGGACGCGGCTACCTGACGAGCCTGGGCAAAGGGCGGGTTAATGGGGACGGGCAGAGACTGTCTCGTGGGGCCTGAAGGCGAGGGGGCAGGCGGCAGGTGGAGCCGGGGGGCAGTGGGGCCTGACCGAGGAAGCGAGGAGCAGCAGCTCCCCCAGGGTCGCCCTAAGCTTCTGCTCAGCGCCCTTCCACGCCTCCCTCCTCCCCGCCCCGCCCCTGCTCTCCTGCTGACCGAATGAGTTGAGAAAGTCCGAGATTTTCTTGATGCTGCTGATGATGACCTCAATGTACTCCCGGTTCGCCCAGTCCTGGTGAATCTCCCGCTGCACCGGATCCTCTTGCCCTGCCATGGCGGCCACCTAAGGAAGAGTGACTGCGCAGGCGCCCCGACCCCCTACAGGCTCCAATGCGCATGCGCCGCCAGCCCGCGCCCAGCCCTGGCCCGCTGCGGAGGCGTGGCCTAGTGGTGCGCCTGCGCAACGTCACGTCCTCCCTCACCCCCCCTCCCCCCGCAGAAAACTGAGTTCCTCAGATCAGGCAGAGGGCTGAGCCCACGGGGAGTTGGAGACTTTCGCCCACGCCCGTCACTGGCCGTTCTCATCTTGGGGGATGCATGGGCTCTCCTGGGTCTTCCCTGGGCTGCTCCAGGCTCAGCGTGCCAGCAAAAAAATGAACAGTCAATGAAACCCCCCTAAATACAAGTCATTATAAAAATGGCTTTTAGCTGGGGCTGTAGTTTAGTGATGTCAGCGACGTTGAGATATGCAGCCCACGGGTGCTGCCTTGCCTGAGGAGTTTCCCTTCTCCGGCCCTCGGCTGATACCCTTTCCTTGGTTCTGTGCAAAAAAAGAATTTTTAGAATGAGTCAGGAAGCGAACCAAAGAAAGTTTATTAGGTTGGGTTAATGGACAGTACATGCTTTAGGGCAAGCCTTGGCGCTCAGAAAGAGAAATGGCTAAGAGTCATACTATACATCCCAAACACACCCCAAACATTGATGGGTTTCTCAGAGAAGAGCCCCTAAGTGTTTTCACAATGTATAGGTTTTGTGGCTTTTGGAGTTAACGTTGCTCAAAAGATGTAATTTACAGTTCATTTCAAAGTCTAAACAAAACAATGAGCTGGTTTTTCTATTCTATCATAATTTTCCCTTGTGCAGGCCTGTAATCCCAGCAATTTGGAGGCAGGAGGTTCTCAGGTTAGATGCTGCCTGCAATATAGGGAGACCCAATGTCAAAATAAATTAAAAAAAAAAAATTTAAATTGGCTGGGGGTGTAGCCCAGTGGTAGGGCACTTGCAAAATCAATGCAAGGTGCTGGGTTCAACCCCCAAATCCTGGGGCAGTGATCCCCGTATGTAAGTGAGATTGAAAGGTGGCTTTACAAGGTACATTGTTAAGGTTTAAGGATAAGATAGAAATATAGGTCAAAGTAGGACGAAAGAAGAAATACCATTGTTTAGGATTTAAAAAATTAAGTGGAATGTTTTAGTATACCTTCTATTTGAGGCCCAGGAGGTGCATCGTGTAGGTTTATAGATTAAGAGTCACAGGGAGATGTCTAGACATATGTTGATCTCAAAACATGGCCAATCATCTTGTTTGCCAGATTCTCAAAGCAGCACAGGATTATAGACAGGAAAGTTAGGTTAAATTTCAAAGGTCACATACAATTTGACTCTGTTGTTGTTGTTGTTGTTAGGTGCCGTCGAGTAGAGTCCGACTCATAGCGACCCTATGTACAGCAGATCGAAACACTTGCCGATTCTGTGCCAGGCAAACCATCTTATTTATGTTTAAGCCCATTGTTGCAGACACTGTGTTAATCCATCTGGTGGAGGGTTTTCCTCTTTTCCGTTGACCTGCCACTCTTCCAAACA
>VMDO01001215.1:172263-223197 GCA_007922755.1 Pedetes capensis | reverse complement strand
GAAAATTAGAACAAGTATATGAGAGCCACGGTATGACCTTGAGTATATCCCACCTGAGTTCAGAGACCACCTCAAAAATAGGTTTAATGCATTAGACACAAATGATAGGAGACCAGAAGAGTTGTGGCATGACATAAAAGATATCATTCAAGAAGGAAGCAAAAAGTTCTTAAAAAGACAAGAAAAAAAGAAAAGACCAGATTACATGTCAAAAGAGACACTGGACCTTGCCCTCCAACGTCAAGCAGCTAAAGCAAAAGGAAGACATGATGAAGTTAAGGAACTAAACAGAAGATTTCAGAAGGCAGCTCGAAAAGACAAAAACAAATATTATAATGACATGTACAAGGAGCTGGAGGCAGAAAACCAAAAGGGAAGAACATGCTCTGTGTTTCTCAAGCTTACGGAAGTGAAGAAAAAATTCAAGCCTCGAGTGGCAGTAGTGAAAGATTCTACAGGGAAAATATTAAATGATGCAGGAAATATCAAAAAAAGATGGGAAGAATACACAGAGTCATTATACAAGAAAGAATTGGTAGATGACCAACCATTCCAAGAGGTTGCATACGAAGAGGAACCAATGGTGTTGAAGGACAAAGTGGAAGCTGCCTTGAAAGAACTGGCGAAACACAAAGCTCCAGGAATTGATGGGATACCAATAGAGATGTTTCAACAAACAGATGCAGTACTGGAAGTGTTAACATGTTTACGCCAATAGATTTGGAAAACAGCTACTTGGCCAACTGACTGGAAGAGATCTATATTTGTGCCTATTCCAAAAAAAGGAGATCCAACTGAGTGTGCAAAGTATCGGACAATATCATTAATATCGCACACCAGCAAAATTCTACTAAAGATCATTCAGAAGTGACTGCAGCAATACATAGACAGGGAATTACCGGAAAATCAAGCGGGATTCAGAAGAGGGCGGGGAACCAGGGACATCATTGCTGATGTCAGGTGGATATTAGCCGAAAGCAGAGAATATCAGAAAGGTGTCTATCTATGTTTTATTGACTATGCAAAAGCATTTGATTGTGTGGATCATAACAAATTATGGATAACACTTCGGAAAATGGGAATACCAGAACACCTAATTGTGCTCATGAGAAATCTGTACACGAACCAGGAGACAGTTGTTCAAATAGAACAAGGAAACACTGCGTGGTTTAAAGTTGAGAAAGGTGTGCACCAGGGGCTGTATACTTTCACCCTATCTCTTCAATTTGTACACTGAGCAAATAATCCGAGAAGCTGGACTTTATGAGGAAGAATGTGGCATCAAGATTGGAGGCAGACTCATTACCACCCTGCGTTATGCAGATGACACAACTCTGCTTGCTGAAAGTGAAGAGGATTTAAAACATTTACTGATGAATATCAAAGATCATAGCCTTCAGTATGGGTTACGACTAAATACCAACAAAACAAAAATCCTTACGAGTGGGTCAGCACGCAACTTCACAGTAAATGGAGAAAAGATTGAGGTTGTCCAAGATTTTGCTTTGCTTGGCTCTATAATCAACACCCACGGAAGCAGCAGTCAAGAAATCAAAAGATGCATTTCTCTAGGAAAAGCTGTGGCAAAAGATCTCTTTAGAGTACTGACAAGCAAAGATGTCACATTGAAGACGAAGGTGCGTCTGACTCATGCCATGGTATTTTCAGTGGCATCATATGGTTGTGGAAGCTGGACATTGAACAAGAGAGACAGAAAAAGAATTGATACTTTTGAATTGTGGTGCTGGAGACGTCTATTGAATATAGCATGGACTTCCAAAAGAACCAACAAATCTGTCCTAGAAGTGCAGCCAGAGTGCTCCTTGGAAGCAAGAATGGCCAAACTGCGTCTTACATATTTCGGACATGTAGTCAGGAGAGATCAATCCCTGGAGAAGGACATCATGTTTGGGAGAGTGGCAGGTCAACGCAAAAGAGGAAAACTGTCCACCAGATGGATTGACACAGTGTCTGCAACAATGGGCTTAAACATAAATAAGATTGTTTGCCTGGCACAGAATCGGCAAGTGTTTCGATCTGCTGTACATAGGGTCGCTATGAGTCGGACTCAACTCGACGGCACCTAACAACAACAACTCCAAGCCTTCAAAAAAATTGTAAGTAAGAAATTTATATGTGAGGGAGTGAGCACCTCCAATCCAGTGACTAATGCCATATATATTTTGGCCTATTCTTGAGAGATTTATCAGTTTGTAATTGGATCAGAAATATGCAGTTGAAGATTGTTGTTCTTAGGTGCTGTCAATATAGTGGCCCTCATAGGGTTTTCAATGGCTGATTGTTTCGGGAGTGGACTATCACATCCTTCTCTCAGTTGAAGATTGTTGTTGTTGTTGTTGTTAGGTGCCGTCGAGTTGAATCCAACTCATAGTGACCCTCATAGGGTTTTCAATGGCTGACTATTTCGGGATTGCCTTTGGGAGTGGGTTGCCACATCCTTCTCCCATTTTGTGGTGCTGGGAATCGAACTCGGGACCTCAGAGACTGCAGCGCAGCGCTGTACCAACTGAGCTAAATCCCAGCCCTCATTCTTCATATTGCCACCTTATTAAGGAAGGCTTCCTCCAATATTGCTGTCATTTCTTAGACATTTTAAGAATTCTTTTGGCATTGTTTTCAGAGCCAACTTATAAACCAAAAAGAAAACTGTTTCATTGCTTTAAGTAGTCATACCTTTTTATTTTTTAACCCAACTTGATTTTTCCATTTATTCAATAGCTTCTCTGAATGACTTCTCCTCAAATTAAATTATCTTCTGTTATTGAACAACATGTGTCATCAGGGAAGAAGTCTAAAATAATGCGCATTAGACTCTGAAGTTTTGAAGAATTCCAGATATGTTTTGAGTAGTGATTACAGTATTAAAATAAGTATTTATTGCCCCTGTGAAGTGAATGAGTTAAGATTCATTTGGATGAATAAGTTCTATCATGTTTGTTTCTAATAGGCATTATTTTATGTTTTATCAGTACCAAGGATCGAACCTATAGCCTTTGCATGCTAAGCAAATGTTCCACCACTGAGCTACATCCTTAGCCCTAAATTCAGTGATCTTTAGATAAAAATGCTAGCCTTTTTTTTTTTAGCTTACCTTTTTTATCTGTACCATGCTTTTTTTTTTTTTTAAAGCTATTTTTTGTGTTGTTCCTAATTAAAAAATTTTTTGTGTGTACTTTCACTTTTTTTGTCTTTGGCTCAACATACCACCTGTGTGTTACTCTGAATTCCTAAGAATAATAATACATGATAACAACAAAGCAATACAGTGATACCAAGAGATGAGGGCTTTTAGTAGGACTAGTTTATATAATTAAGATATCTCCGAACAATGTTTAACTTGGAGGCTGTTGTAACTTATTTCTGAAAAACAACAGTATTGTATGGGCAAAGTGGGAAGATACTTAAGCAGTAAAAGTAAAGGATCATTTTAACTAATTAATAAAATAATTCTGTGTAATACACGATACTTTTGTACATTTGTGCTATCTAATTATCTATATGCCTACAGCTGTAGCCCTGTGGCATCCAATCCCATCAGATCTTGGAAGCTAAGCAGGGTCGGGCCGGGTTAGTTAGGACTTGGATGGGAGACCGCCAGGGAACACCAGGTGCTGTAGACTTGAGAGACGGACCCAGCAACCCACACCCAAAAATCAATCCGCCATTGAAAACCATATGAATAGCAGAGAAACACTGACAATAGTTTGCCTGTTGTATGTAGGGTCACTATGAGTCGGACACAGACTCAACAGCACCTAACAACAATAGTAACATATATCTATATATCTGTATATCTGTATATCTATACCTGTGTTGGGGTTTTAACACAGCCCTCCTCTGCTCCATGCTAGGCAGGAAACTCCAGCACTGAGCTACTCACTCAGTCATCACTTGATGCTGTTTAAAACATTTTGTGGTTGGGTATGATGGTGCATGCATATAATCCCAGTTACTCTAGGAAGGCTGAGGCAGGAGGATCAACAGTTGGAAGGCAGAAGCAGCCTGCACAACTCAGGTAGACACTGTCTCAAAAAGTAAAAAAGGGGCTGGAGTGCAGCTCAGTGGTAGAGCACTAGCCCAGCCTGCAGGAGGCCCTGGGTTCAACCCCCTAGAACTACCTAAAAGATGTCTTTCTTTTGTTTTTTTCTGGTGAAGGATCGAGTTAAAAACTATGATTTGGTAAAGTTTATTAAGTTGGGGGAACAAATTAGGGAAGATAGATGAAAAGAATTCAAATAATCATAATTGTTAAAACTTGGATGATGAGTGTAAAGCAGTTGATTTAATATTCTGTCTGAAGCCAGGTGCTGTGGCACACACCTGTAATCTCAGCAATTCAGGAGGTGGAAGTGAGAGGATAGTGAGTTTGATGCCAGAGGCAGCCTGCATAATTTAGCAAGACCCTGGCTCAAAAAATAAATAAATAAATAAAATGGGCTGGGGGTGCAGCCCAGTGGTAGAGCACTTTCAAAGTATGTGCGTGGTCCTAGGTTCAACTCTTAAGTGCCACAAAACAAAACAAAAACAAAGAACAACAACAAAAAACCCAGGCACACACACGTGCGTGCGCGCGCGCGCGCGCACACACACACACACACACACACACACACACACACACACACACACACACATATTCCCTACTTTTTTTGTGTATGGTTAAAAATATAATAAGCTGGTATCGGTACCATTCACCTTTAATCCTAGCAATGCAGGAGATGGAGGATTGCAAGTTCAAGACCAGAGGCAGTCTGTGAATACAAAGATTAAAATAATAATAATAAAATAAAAGACTTGGGGATACAGCTCAGTGGTTAAGGGCTTGCAAATAGCCGAATGAGTCCCCCAAGTTCAACTCCTCAGTACCACCACCACCAAAAAAAATCTTTAATAACCAAGGTACAGTGGCTCACACCTATAATACCAGCAATTTGGGAATCCAAGGCCAGAAGCAGCCCGCACAATTTAGTGAAACCCTGTCAAAATAAAAAAGAGATTGAGAGTGCAGCTCGGAGGTAGAAGACGTGCCTAGCATGTGCAAGGCCCTGGATTCAACTTCCAGTACTTAAAAAAAAAAATCCTTAATAAAATTAACCTTAAAAATCAGGTGGAAGAAAATGGTAAAATTCTAATGATTTTTTTTTTTTTCTCCTCTCAGTGCTGGGGATCAAATGAGTGACTTCTTCAAGTTTTAAGATCTTTTAGTTTTTCCTTTTGAAATATTAGTCTTTATTATTTTAGCTATTCTTTTTCTTAAAACTCAGGATTTCTTATATTACCTCCCTCAGGAAATAAAGTGCTCTTTCTACAACCAAATACTTTTGAAGTGGTCCCTCCATATTAGGGAAGAATTTAAAATGAAATAATATTCTAGTGTGTAATCTTACTTGTAGATGAAAATCCAATGTATCAGTTGAGTTAAACACCATCAAAGACTATCACATATATATTATATATATACATATATATATGTATATGTATGTATATGTATATACATATAATCAATCACATATTTTTGGTATAAACTTTTAGGAAGTTTTATTGTGTACATGTTTGTGTGTCTGTGTATGAATCTATACTTAGTGTTCCAGCTTTGGTTCCCTTTATGTCAAGTTTATATCCCATTAAGGCTTTTACTGATACTAAATTAATCTCTGTATTTCAATAGTATATAGTTTGTTACTAGATCATTAGGAAATTTACAAGGTTGCTTAATAAAACCCAATTCTGTTTCATGGTAAGTGACAGAAATAACTAATTACAAGTGTTTATGATCTTTTCCATGGCCAATCATAAAAGCATTCAAATGTAAGCCAGTTTTTTTGTTTCAATGAATGTCATGTAATCTTAGTTGCATTACTAAAATTACTAAGACAAATCTTTTTTCCCCAATGTCATTAACTATTTTCAACGTTACTAGATTTGTTTTCAAAATAGTTCTAATTTGATTACTGCCTTTGATTCATTATCTCTTTTCTGCTTTCATAGTTTCTGAATGTTTGCTTTATATGATGGGGGAAATAGCCACTGAGGAAAGGACGAAGACAGTGGACTCAAGCTGTATGGCAAAGATTAGGTTAAACCTTAGGGATAAAAATCTGCCAGATTAGGGACCACTAAGTTCCTAAAGACATTGAGATTTTTTCTGTAGCTCAGAATATGTGTTTGGTTCTGATGGTTACAGGAAGGAAGCAGATGTAGATGATTATAATTCTCATGGGATTGAAGTGGGAGCCCAAGTGATGACATCAAGGTTCTTTTGCTTCTTAAGTTTTTATTCAGCCCCTCAATTTTTTCTTGGGATGAAAGGAGCAGCCTCATTATTCAGGATACTTTATGGTTATTTCCATCTGAATTTCCAATGTATTAAGTACCGAAATTTTTTTTACTTCTTTAAGACTCTTTGAAGAAGATAGCCAAAACATTTCAATTAAATAAGATAACTTATGTGGAGTATCTGACCTAAAACATAGTCTAGTGTTGCATACTGTTGTTTGGCCAGTGGACCCAACTCAGACCATAGTCTACAGTTTGGCTCAAAATTATATGTTTGTTCATTTAATTGGGTCAGTATTTTAAAATAGGGAAATTATAGGTAAAAATCTAGGTTAATTGTTCTCACATATTTGGCAGCATCTGACCTTCATTCCCACAGGTAAGTCAGTATAGTTGAATAGCAACTTCTTCCTCCAGGCAGGTCACAAATCCTCATTTAACCCACTTGACACATTCATATTCACTTGCCTAAGCCTAACACAAGAGTTTGGAAAATAATAGCTGAATGTGAATCTCAGAAATTTTGTTAGGCAAGCTTTATAATATCTTCTGAGATATTGGTTATCAAAAGGAGTTATCTGTATAAGCCTGAGTAAATCATTCATAGTTTTAGAGAAGACTTCCTGCACTGAGTTAATTGGCCTCTTTTCTGTCCCTCTATACCTTCTTAGTCATATTATTTACCTTCTAAAACTTGTAAGTATCTAATTATATATTCCTGTAGTCCACCATGAGCTATGAGTTCCTTAAGGCTAAGGGCCATGAGTTATTTTGGTTTTTGTTCTCAGCATCTAATATGTGGCACACAATAGGTATCTCAATGTCTGTTAAATCCAGAGCCAGGTGCCATGGAGCACTCTTGTAATCCCAGCAACATGGGAGGAGGAGGAAGGAGGATCTCAAGTTTGATTCCAGAGGTGCCTGTGTAACTTAGCAAGACCTTGTCTCAAGATAAAAAAAAAAAAATTTTAAAAGGTGGACTGGGCTGCAGCTCAGCAGCAAGATACTTGCAAAGTATGCACGGGGCCCTGGGTTCAGCCCTCCAAGGACTGCAAAAATGAGTGAATGAATATATATGTTTGTTTGTTAAATATCTCATTTTATTTAGTACAGCTATTTGAGTGCTGTGATCTGGATTTTTTTGTTTGTTTTGTTTGTGTGTGTGTTTGAGGCAGTGTCTCACTGTATAGCTCAGGCTGTCTTGGAACTGGCTGTGTAGACCAGGCTGGCATCAAATTTGGAGTGATCCTTCTGCCTTGGCCTCCTGAGTGCTGAGATTATAGGCATGTGCTACCACACTTGGCTGCTGGGATTTAGCTCAGTGGGTAGAACGCTGCGCTGCAGTCTCTGAGGCCCTGAGTTCAATTCCCAGCACCGCAAAAATGGGAGAAGGGCCTGGCAATCCACTCCCAAGACAATCCCGAAGCACTCAGCCATTGAAAACCCTATGAGGGTCACTATGAGTCGGATACCGACTCGATGGCACCTAACAACAACAACCACACTTGGCAGATGTGTTTCAATTTTGAAGAAAAATGTATTGGCTATTTCAGTTCTTTTATTACAAGTAACTTTTTGGTTAAATAGGAGTTTTTAAATATCTCAAAAATTTTCCAGTTTTTCAATCTTAAAACAATACCAAAAATACTAGGTCCTGATAACTGTACTGATTATTAGAGGGAAAATTTTTGACGTTGATAATTTTTTCCTTTTATTTAAAAATAAACATTTTTCTCATAATCCTAACATTTTATTTTTGTTTAAACAAATCTCTTTACCATTTAATTTTACCTTTTCAAGAACAGAAGTATTGGCAGTCTTTCAAATGCCATGTATTTTATTTATTTATATATCCAGTAATTAGTTTATTTTGTATTACTAAATGTGTTTGACGGTATCTAGCTTCTTTAATTATATTAGTTAACCAATTAACTAGCAAAATTAATTAATTTTATAGTATTTAAAGGGCCTCATACATACTTTGCAAGTGCTCTACTACTGGGCTACACCCCAACCCATTTTTAATTTTTTATCTTGAGACAGCCCTCGGTAAGTTACACAGGCTGCCTCTGCCTCAAACCTGCCAACCTCCTGCCTCTGCCTCCTGAGTCACTGGGATTACAGGTGTGAACCACTATGCCTGGTCTTAGTTTCTTTATTTTTAAGTAAACTAATATTGAGATGGCCTTAAGAAATGTTTTAATATCTTTTTTTTTTAGATAATTTGTGATCTGTTGGATTAAAGATAAAATTGTTGCCTGTGTCTATGTTGTTATGTTAGAGTTTTCAGATAGTTCAGTAAAGTGGATAATGTTTTCTGGTATGAGAATCAGAAAGATTGTATTTAAAAATTTCCCAATGAAAAATGTTCATTATTGCCTTGTCTAGTTATAATTATAGAGAACCATCATCATATCGCCAAATAACTAGAAAATGTTGATGCTGATTACACTTATAGCATAAAACCAAATGACTATTCTTGAGTGTTTGGACTGGATTTTGTTTTTCATAGTGACTAGTAGTGGTCATTTCTCTGAGTTGTTTTGTCCTTAATACTTCTAGATACTGCATTTCTACTTTTCTGTTGAGTACCATCTTCCTTTCACATAAAAAATCCTAAAACTAGGCATAATTTACATCTTAAAAGTGTCAATATATTTAAAGGGTGTGTGTGTGTGTGTGTGTGTGTGTGTGTGTGTGTGTGTGTGTGTATTCAACTCAATTACTTTTACTAGACTAGCTGGTTTCTTTTAAATTTATGAAATAGGATATTGTAACTCTGCTTATTGAGGGCAAATATCCACTGACAAAATAAAAATGTAAAAGTTTACTTCCATTCTAAATTTAGACATGTAGGTAGATTTTTAGCAGCACTCACTTGGCTCTAGTACATGTCAAGATGACAGATTTAGGTGTTGAAAGGTAGGGAAATTGGTATAAGTAGACTCAGTTTAAATGGGTACTTGAAAGTAAGATGAGATTGTTCTGGATAGTTTTTGTATCCTTTATTTAATCTCATTAACCATAGTTCAATTTTAGATACCATTTACCAGCTGCAGTCAATTCCCATCATACTAACCTGAACTGTGCTAGAAAATAAACTAAGACAAACTGATTTATTTTTCTGTTTCTCTTTTGGCTTAACATTTTAAGATCAGACTTGTATCCAGACTTAGGGTGCCAAAAAAATAAATAAAACACAATACTTAGGATTATCTTCAATACCTTTGTTTTGTTATGACCAATTAGGGCTAATTTTAGTGATGGTCAAAGGCTTCTAAATTGGAGGACAGTGGTAACTCCTGTAAATACCAATTTCCAAATGGTGTCTCTCTTTTCCAGCCCATCACAACAGTTTTAAAACCAGCTTTTGTTTTTGTTTTTGTTTTGTTTTGTTGCTTTGTTTTGTTTTTTAACAGGAGAGCCAGTGTAACTCCTTCAAGACTGGAGTGACACACACTGCATCTGCATCTGCCTCATGTGAGTTCTCATTTTGGCAGCAGCACTCTGCTAGGCTGGAACCTCTGTAGAGGTTTGCCTTTTATTTTTCTAAAATCTGTAAGCTACTACACAGTTGTCCTGGTGGCAAAGGTAAAAAGTGCATGAGAATTCTGAACTTCCCTGCAGAAAGTTTCCGCTCACTCCATAGGAATTTTGTCCTCTAACATGAGTTCTGTCTTGTATGAACATCTACTCAGAACAAGGCCCACAACTTTCGTCTCCACAACACAGTTATTTTTGAAGACTGTTTTTTCCTTGCAGATTATAGAGTAAAGAATATCTTTAAATGCTCTCAGTAGCTTCAACTTTCAAAGCTTTGGTTGTTCTCTTTATAGTCTAGTTATGTAACCTGAGAACACTGTGTGCTGTCCCAGTGGCTGAAGCAGTCCTCCTTTTTTGGACTCTTTTCCTTAAACAATTTATTCCTTTGTCTTTGAATATTGGATAAGTTGGGGTAGGCCTGAGCACCTTCTTGGAGAAAAGTAAGCAGTTAATGTATGAGGTTATATTTAATCTGAAACTGTTGGCTAAGTTTTGGAACCAGGAAAAGTCAGTTGTAAGAGTTGAGTTTGAAGTTATGCATCATTTACTTGCCACAGTTTTATGAGAGAAACTGAAATTAGAGCCTTTACAGCTGTGGAGAGGCATAGAGCTCTACTGTCCAAGGTGATAGATATGGTTCCCTACAAATATGTGAAGCTGGCTTTGAAGAGCCTGGATGATTAAAAAAGGAATTTTGCTTTTTAATCTTTACTTTTTAAGGTATAATGGTACTTCATAAGCTTCAACAGTTTTTGCAACCAGGTCAGAACAAATGTTTATTCTCAAAGGACACTTAGAAAATAAAATATCTAAATTTGTGCTCTGTGCAGCTGTAATTGTTTTTCTCCAGTCCCTGGTTGTATTTTGTATAGCTAGCTAGCAGATGATTTAATGACCTGGGAGTATGTATTGCTGAAATGACTATCTGAGAGGCTTATGAGAAAATGTCAATAGCTTGTAGATCTTGCTGATTAATATAGAGCTTGATGAAATAGTGTTGTCAAAAGGGAACTTGGACTCTCTTTGGTAAATCCACTCCCACCTGGGACTAGGGCAGTTTACTTTGGACTAGTTGAAAAAAATTGGAGGGAGAATAGTGTGTTTGAACATCCAAGCTTAAATTTAGATGGGCTATGTAATCTAGAAATTCATAGTGGTTAATATATTCTACCACAAAGAGTTTTAGGTCAGACTTCAACCTAAATTCTCGCCTCAGCTGGTATTTGTATTCAACTTCAGGTCAGCAGATGGGGAGGTTAAATGGTATTTCTAGAATGTACCCTGAACTCATTGAGAGGAAGGAAATTTAAAGTATTGTATTTGTATTGGTGGAATTTGTAGAAAGTTGCCTTATTTGAATACTTGGGAAGTTCTGCCCTGTGAATAAATACAGTGTGGTAAATGTCTTATTTTCTGCTGTTTTAGGATTTGTGCTGGCAAAATAGGGATTTGAGATTTTCCTCTTGTATTATTTGTCACTAAAAATTCTGAATAAATTAATTTGAGCTTCAGTCCAAATTGTCTCATAGACATAGGTTTCACTGCATCACTGTGTAATTACCTGATTCACTAACTAGGGAACATTGCTGATTTAGGGATAAACTTGAGTGGGAGTGATTACTGTTTGTTTAGTTTTTGTACCCCATCTTAAGGTGTATCTAGCAAATTATTCAGAAAAATTAATAATCAAAAACATTTTATATGGGCCAGATCTTATAAAAATAAATGTAAGTTACCCAGATTACTTAATTACACTGCATGTTATTACATTAAATATTGTTAGAAATAATTGGGATTTTGTGTAGGACAGAGAAGTAACTTTTGCTTTAGGGAAATTTTGTTAAAACGGGATTCACTAGCAATTGGGGATGATAGTATGAGGGGGAGTATAAGGTGAGAGACATTAGTTTATATTTTCAACATAACTGAAATTTACATCCGTGGGTCCAAATCTTACTGGTCACTTGTTCTTACTCTGTTAATGTGTATGAACCTGTAGCACTTCTTTTACCACAGTATACATCATACAGATTTAGGAATTCTACACTTAAGCCTTCAAGGTTTTGTGTTTAGGAGGGTTATGGGGGAGGATGAAGCAGGAGTTAAGGAGAGAAAAGAAATACAGCCAGTTTGAAAATGTTATCCAGAATTAGCATTAGCAGTCAATTATTATTGACTCCATGACAACAAAAGAAATAAGGTTGTCTTCTTTTGGCATTATTCTGATGAGATGAAACTCAAGCATCTCCTATAGGACTTAAAGAATTTTAGGCTTTTTTTTTTTTTTTTAAATCTGATGATACTTGTTAAAGGATTTTGAAAGCCCAGCTTGCTTTTTTAATTCAATTTGATTTCAAAAAATATATAAACATATTAACATCTTAACAGGGTTTTGTTTTGTTTTGTTTTGCAGTACTAGGGGTTAAACCCAGGGCCTTATACATATTAGGCAAGTTCTTTACCACTGAACTCTACCCCTATCTACTTCTTAAATTTTTTATTATTTTTGAGACAGGTCTCATTAAATTGCACAGACTAGCCTCTGTTCTTGAACCTGTGATTCCTCTGCCCGGGTCTCCAGAGGAGTTGAGATTATAGGTGTGTGCCAAGGCACCTGGCTGTTCTGTTGCAAGTTTTAAAGGTATAGGAGGTACCTGAAAGTCTTCTTCCTTACCTGTAACATAGCTGCTCAGTTCCTGTGTTGGAGGCAACCAATAGTAATGGTTTCTATATACTTCCAGAAATATTCTAAAAGATTGCTTTTGGAAAGGGAAAGTTGAATTTTACTCCTTAAAATATTAACACTAACTTGAATAGGCAGACTAACTGGATAAAAAGTCATTTTAACCTGGAGGCTAAAGATGTTACTAATAGATGGAAAGAACTATAATAATAATTGCATTCTTATGAGACCATAAGGATTGAATATTTTTGCCTCACTTGGCATTTAGCAGACCAGATCTTTTTATTTTATTTTTATTTATTTTTTGTTTTTGCAGTACCTGAGGGATTGAACTCAAGGCCTTATACCTGCTAGGCAAGTGCTCTACCACTTCCAGCCCATTTTCTTTTTCTTTCTTTCTTTTTTTTTTTTTTTTTTTTTTTTTTTTTTTTTTTTTTTTTTTTTTTTTTTTTGTGTGGTACTGGGGGTTGAACCCAGGGCCTTGCGCCTGCATGCACTGCAAATGCTGTACCACTAAGCTGCAACCCCAGCCCATTTTTTTACTTTTTGAGACAGGGTCTCGTTAAGTTACGCAGACTGCCTCTGGTCTCGAACTTGTGATCCTCCTGCCTCCACCTCCCAAACCACTGGGATTATAAGCGTGCACCACCTTGCCCGGCTCCCAGCCCATTTTCTATGTTTTATTTTTTTATTTTGAGACAGGGTCCTGCTGTGTTACGCAGGCTGCCTCTGGCCTTAAACTTGTGATCCTCCTTCATCAGCCCCCTGAATTGCTGGGATTACAGTTGTGTACCACAGTGCCTGGCTTTTATTTTTATTATTAATGTGACCTACTATTCTTAGAGGCTGGAAGGTTGCTAACCTAAATATTTCATTTGGAAGAAGCATATTTAAAGGAGCATCATTTTCTTTATACTGAACTGCAGTGATAACTCTAAAAAAGTGTTTTATTATGGAAAAATTCAGACACATACAGTAATAGAAACTTCCAAATCTGAAATCCATGTTATTTGACCTGTAACAATCAGTATGCTCCTTTAGCAAATAAGGAAAAAATATGTATTTTTTACTTAGACTTTCATGTACCCACCTACTGTAATCATATCTAATAAAATGAGGCATAAATCTTTAATGTCTTAATTCTCAGTTCACATCTAGATTTTCCTAATTGTCTTAAACATGTCTTTTTATGGTTTATTTGCAATAATGCTTTGTAAAATGCAGTTTTGAAGGCTACAACATTGTTAGGGCTGATAAGAAAACAAATTAACAAGTAGAACAGATAGGCTGATTGGAGGAGTATAAAACAACTACCAAGCCAAATAGGAATTCCAGAAGTAGACTGTTAAAAAACATAAAGCACACTCTGAAGATTGCTGGATCACTTCTGTACATCAGTGAAGCCTTTAACAAATACAGACCTCCTACCTAGTTTTTGTTTATATTCTTGTAGTTAATATCATAGCTGTGCATATTAGGGGATTTTTTTCTGCCTTCAGATTATAGGAGTGAAAGAACAGGCAAAGGAAAAAAAAATGTTTAGAATAGGTTCCCTAAGATTGATTTCTGAAATGTTCTATGACCTGTTTCTATAGACTAACAGTTGAAATCTCTTTAATTACTAGGGGCAGTACATAACATAAGGGCTTGAGGGAAAAGCAGAAAATGGCATATTGAGGAGAAAGGAAGAATTAGGAAACAGTAGAAACTCATTCATTTGCCTTCTCTCTTAGTGGGCTATTCTTTATACTAATGAGATCCTCCTTTCTTGTAC
This sequence comes from Pedetes capensis, assembly GCA_007922755.1. Classification (NCBI taxonomy): domain Eukaryota; kingdom Metazoa; phylum Chordata; class Mammalia; order Rodentia; family Pedetidae; genus Pedetes; species Pedetes capensis. The sequence continues at coordinate 208,903 of VMDO01001215.1, read as the reverse complement.
AGTGTACAAGTCCCCAGAGTATGAATCCCTTGGCTTTGAACTTACTGTGGAGAGATTAGTTTCTATTGGTTATCCCCAGGAGCTGCTCAGCTTTGCTTATGATTCTACATTCCCTACCAGGTAATGTTTTTAAATATTTTTGCATTAAGACTACTTTTCCTGTCCTCCAAATGAGTAACTTAAAATTTATCCCTAACCAAAAAAATAATACGTTAAATAATTCTTTGAGGAGTCTTTTGGAGGGAGTGGGGATTGGTGTTGATTCTAAAATTATCATGAATTTTTAATTTATTTATTATTCAATCACTATGATTCCACTGTATCTTTTGTGTTCTTTCCCCTCTCCCTCCCTCCCTCTCTCTCTCCCTCCCTCCCTCCCTCCCTCTCTCTCTCTGTCTTTCTGTCTCTGTCTCTCTCTCTCTCTCCCTCTCCCCCCCCTCGACAAAATCTCACTATGTAGCCCAGGCTGGCCTTGAACTTGTGATCCTCCTGCCTCAACCACGCAAGTGCTGGGATTACAAGCATGTGGTACCATGCCTGGCTCTTTTGTATTCTTGCATTAAACTCAGTTTATAGCTATTGAAGAAGACCCCCTTATGGATAAGAAAAGGGTTCATTAAATTTGATGGGTTGTAATCACTGATGATCCTATCTGTTCTGCCTTTGGCAGTTGCATGATTTGCTAATACATTTAACTTGATAGCCAGAGCCATGCTGGGGGGTTTGCATTTCTGTATTTTATAGGAAAGATTTAACATTAAGAAAGATGATGCTTATTTGAAATATCATCATATATGTCCTGCATGCAACATCTAATAGAGGGAAATATAGACATCTAATAGAGGTAACTATAGACCAGCCCAGTTCTTCAAACAAATTTAAAGACTCTGTTTTAGAATGATACCAGTTATATTAAGAAGAATTATAGTTTATTTGAGCCCTTATTCCTAAAGCCCTTGTTCCTAAAACAGTTGTGACTACTTATCTAGTTGGAATAAATATTTTTAGATGCTCTGGGATTTGTTTGTTTTGTTTTCCTCCCAGTGCTTGGGATCAAAACCCACACATTCTAGGCAAGCAGTACACCACTGAGCAAGATTTCCCAGCCTTGGGATTCATTTTTAAAATGGGATTGACTCGTTTTAGCCTCTAAGGCTATATTGTTTGGGGACATATTTGAGTTATTAAAAGATTTGAATTAGGTGAGGTTGCTTCATGGTGATTGAGTAGTACTACATAAAATTACTGTTTGTTATTACTTTGTATTTCAACAATGTCTTCATTTTTGTGTAGAGGACTGGTCTTTGACACACTATATGGAAATCTTTTAAAAGTTGATGCCTATGGAAACCTCTTGGTCTGTGCACATGGATTTAACTTTATAAGAGGGTGAGTACAAATAACTTCTAGGCTTTTTCTACTATTTTTGTAGTTAAACAATATGAAAATAACCTCTCTACAGATATAATACACTTGCCTATTCCTTCCACTATCAAAGAGCCATTCCCTTATAGGATAGTTAACAGTTACTTATTTGGCAATTAGAACCCAAACTGACTTACATAGTTAGTAATTACATTTTATTTAAATGAAGTGCCTTCTAATTATATTGTTGTTTTGTTGCTAGGTGCTGTTAAGTCAGTCTGACTCATAGCATAGCAACCCTCATAGGGTTTTCAGTGGCTGATTGCTTCCGGAGTGGATTGCCATGTCCTTCTCCCGCTTTTGCAGTGCTAGGGATTGAATCCAGGGCCTCAAAGAGTGCAGAGCAGCACTCTACCAACTGAGCTAAAACACAACCCCTCTAATTATATGTTGTTGTTGTTAGGTGCCATGAGTCAGTATCCGACTCATAGCGACCCTCTGTACAACAGGGGAAGCACTATTATCAGTGCTTCTGTGCTGTTCATAGGATTTTCAATGGCAGATTGATTTTGGGGAGGGGGTTGCCAGGTCCTTCTCCCAGCCTACAGCTTCTGGTGTTCCCAGGTGGTCTCCCATCCAGGTACTCACCAGGCCCGACCCTGCTTAGCTTCCGAGATCTGACGGGATCGGATGCCACAGGGCTACCGCTGCAGGCTCTAATTATATAGCATCTAAAAAAACTAATCTTGTAACTTGCTAGAAAAAAAGGACTGTAGCTTAGACTTACTTGAAATTCTAAAATTTTTATTTTCTTTTTAGTATAGTTATCAGGTAGATGCTCAGAAGAGGTATGTACATAAAAATGCTTTGAAAACTTTCACACTCTAGCATTTTAAATGATCAAAAAATTTTAAGTAGCTGATACTTTTTTTTTTATCCTAATGAATAGCTTCAGATATTTGTGTAATTGAAATATTGTAAAACATAGATTTAAAGAGAGAGGGCACAAAAATACTGAGTACCCTGAATACATGGAAACCTGGGCATGGTCGTGCTTGCGTATAGTCCCAGATGTTCTCCGGAAGCTGAGACAGGAGGATTCAGGGGTTTGATGCTGGAACTTGGGTAACATAATGAGACCTCTGTCTCAAAAAAAAAAAGAGAGAGAGAGAGAGAGAGAGAGATGCGCTAAGGGTGTACCTCAGTGGTAGAGCACTTGTCTAGCATGTGCAAGGCCCTGGGTTACATTCTGAGCACCTTGGGAGGAAGGGAAGGAAAGAAAGAGGGAAGGAAAAGCAGGGTGATGATATTTAAAACAAAGGGATAAGTTTTATTTTCATAAGCATAATATTTCCGCTTATTTCTAATTGAGACTTCCTACCCTACTAAACATCAGATGAAATACAGTGTCTGCTATCATTTTGGGTGAAACATCCCAATTTTTATTTTACCAATCATAATACCACAATTTGACAACTTCTGTAATTGTGGATTTACATCTTTACTTCTAAAACCCACATAGCTTATATATCAGTCTCTTATGTAGTTTTTCTATATATTATTCATTTTTTAGAGGGGTGCATACTCAGAGGTTGAGCCCAGGCCTCATGCACGCTAGGCAAGTGCTCTGCCACTGATCTCCACCCTGAGCCCCTTTTTTATTTTTAAATATTTATTTATTTAAGAGAGAGAGTTTTGCTGTGTAGCCCAGGTTGGAACTTTTTCTGTAGACTAGGCTGGGCTCGAACTCATAGTTATTCTCCTGCTTTAGCCTCCTGAGTGCTGGGATTACAGGCATGCACCACCACACCCAGCTCCCCTTTTTATTTTTTGAGACAGGATCTTGCTAGGTTGTGCAGGCTGCCTCTAGCCTTGAACTGGTGGATCCTCCCAAGTTGCTAGAATTATAGGTATGCACCATGGCACCCAGCTACATTATTTATTCTTGATGGCAAAATAGTAAAATTGCACAGTCACAAAGAAATTATCAAATTATTAAAAAGACAATGTCATTAAAGTAAAGTAACTGAAATATACCAGAGCTTTCTTTAAATCTGAGGTCATAGCCGTATGTGCTCCACTTAGAATTGATGAATCTGATACAACACGCCTCAGATGGCTTTACTGACACTACACAGGCTAAAAGATGTCTCTGGTATACATTGTGAGAACAGTGTGAAGTAAACATCCACCTTGATATATCTAAGCAGGTCAGGAAGGTTATACACATCTTTCTTTTACTGTCTGTCTTGAAGTAATTTTCACAATGGGTGAGTATCAGGAAGCAGGATAGATATTGTCACTGTTATTCAGAATCCTACTGAAAATGAACTAGAGTTCTGTGCTGTTTATGTCTGAAAGGTTTTTGGTTAATGAGAGAAAAAGAAGATAAGAGAAACAGTTCAAGAAATTAGTTTTACAACCAGATTTACTAAGTGAAGATCCATAGACCTCTTCCCTAATAAAGTTTCAAAGTTGCTTCTTTGGAAATATATTTAATATTGTTTCAAAAATAAATCATTTATGAATAAATGCAGATTCATTCGAACTTAGCATATAGCATGGTACCGTCTTTATAGAGTCCAAAGGAAAAGCTCTTGAAAGAGACTGAAGATGGAAGGGAGAATTGATTATTCAAGTATAGTGGTGGACAAGGCTGGAAGAGAAGTCAGGGCTGCATCTGACATTATCTTACCTGCCTTGCTAATAAGTTGGTACTTAATGTTTCAGAAAAATTATTATTTTGTGGGTCACAGAAAGTTAGCAATAATCAGTACCGTACCTCCTTTCTTCCCAACTCTCAAGTTTAGGTTCCTTTTTTTAAATGTTACCTTCCCTTGAATTGAAATGTAATTGCTAACCATATTTATAAATTAGTTTAGGTTGTAACTGCTTACAAATAACTGTTAGCTACTTTTATGGAAAGGAATTTGGCTTTATTGATGGAGGAAACAGGAGAGTGTATGATACTGAAAGAAATGGTGTCATCTTACTAAACCGGAGAACAGTGTATTGTTACTATTCCCTTCTGCCTTATTTTTTGTTACAGAAAATCATAGAAGGCCAGAAGATGAAATCAAAGTTTTTATTTTTTTTATTGGGAACACTTTATTTCATAAGAATGACTAAGGGGTGACTAAGGAAACTAAAATGATTTTATATGCCTAACTGGAGTTTATACCATTTATAGTTAACAAACCCTAGGAGCAATTTACCCAGGTTGCTGTAACATTATCTTCAAATTTGGTTTCCCTGTCTGGGCACAGTAGCAAGTCAATGAAAAAAAGGAAGACCCTCAACTAGATGGATTGACACAGTGGCTGCAACAATGGGCTTAAACATAAAAACGATAGTATGCCTGGCACAGAATAGGGGAGTGTATTGTTCTGTTGTACATAGGGTTGCTGTGGGTCAGACCTAACTTGATGGCACCTAACAGCATCAATCTGGTCACCGTGGCACACAGCTCTCATCCCAGCGACCTGGGAAGGCTGAGGCAGGAGGATCGTGATTCTGAGTCCATAGGCAGCCTGTGGTGTAACTTGGTGAGTCCCTATTTCAAAATTTTAAAGAAATTTTAAAAATGGGCTGGGGGTACAGCTCAGTGGCAGAGCACTTGTATGTGAGAGGCCCTGAGTTCAACTTCCTAGTCCTGGGGCGGGAGGGATAAAAGATTTCTTTAGGTTTGTTAATCTGCATATATTCACTGAGAGAATTGTGCATTTTAGTCTTTCTTTGAAAAAAAAAAAAGTATATATTTTTTGGTGGTACTGGGAGTTGAACTCAGGGCCTCACACTTGCATGCTTTGCAAGTGCTGTACCACTGAGATGCACCCTCAGCCAAAACATTTTTATTAATACTATCCCCCTTTTTTCCAACCCAGGGCCTCTGATACTTTTTAAATGCTGTACCACTGAGCTGCATCCCCAGCCACTTTTTCACTTTTTTTTTTTTTTCATGGTACTTGGGGATTGAACCCAATACCTTGCACATAGCTTTCCAAGTGCTCTACCACTAGGCTGTACCTGCAGCCCATTTTTTATTTTTTTTATCTCGAGACAGGGTCTCACTAAGTTACACAAGTTGCCTCTGGCCTCATACCTGCAGTCCTCCTGCCTCTGTCTCCCAAGTCATGGGGAATTACGTGTGTGTGCCACCATGCCCAGCTTTATCTCATTCTTCTTAAAGTACTTGATTTCACTAAGCTTCTTCTGTCTCTCCAACAACTTGTTTCAGTGGTTTTTTTCCCTGCCTTTTTTTTTTTTTTTTTTTTTTAGAAATTTTTAATGTACATCATAATGTGATTCATTTTGACATGCTTTTCGTTGTGACAATTTTCATATATGCAATTTGATAAGCATTATTCATATAGGTTACCCCTTACCCTCCTCTATGTTTCCCCCCTCCCCCCTTCCTATCTAAGTTTCCCATCCAAGTCTTCTCTATATTTTCCCTGCCTTTTAAACTCTGAATGTTCTCTGTGGTTCTGTTCTCGGTTTCTTCTATTCTAATAGTCTTCATGATTTCATCCACTACTTATGCATAGATGATTGCATTTATCTCCTAAGTCTGAATATTTGTCTTAATTTTTTTGATGGGGTGTGGGACAGACAGACAGGGCCATGCTGTGTAGCCTAGGCTGGCCTTATACTAGCAATTCTCCTGCCTTAGCCTCTGGAGTGCTGGAATTACAAGTGTGTACCACGATGCCTGGATTTGTTTTAAATTTTTGGTGCTAAGAAACTGTTTTTCAAGGTTAGTGTAGCCAAAGCAGAACTCCTTTTCTTATCCAGTTTTCTATTTTTATTAACAGTACCAGTCACCTTTCAGAGATAATATAAGCATCATCATCTTTAACTCTTATGTCCTTCACCTGCCACATCCAATTACTGATTTTTTTTTTTTTTCTGTATTGGGTGGGGAGTGTGTTGAACCCAGGGCCTTGCATGTACTTTGCAAGTGTTCTACCACTGAGCTGCACCCCCAACCCCTTTGTTTTTTTATTTTGAGACATGGTCTCACTAAGTTACACAGATTGCCTCTGGCCTCAAATTTGCAATCCTCCTGCCTCTGCCTCCTGAGTTACTAGGATTACAGGTGTGTACCCCCATGTCTGGCTAGTTGCCTCATCTTATTCATTTTCTCTTGGCAGTCTCTCTTGAATATATTTTACCCTGGAGTAGGGATATAGTTTAGAGGTATAGAGTATAGAGTATAGAGAACACTTGCCTAGCATAGCATATGCAAGGCCCTGGGTTTGATCCAAGTCCTACAGGGGGGAAAATATATTTTTTCTTTTGACACTAGGCTAGGCCAGACCCTGTAGTTCTCATCTGCAGTAACCACTTCCCTGATTTCCCATTACTTTGTCTCTGTATCAGTTTTTTGTGCGTGTTCAACCCCTGAGCCATACCACTAGCCCATTTTTTACTTTGTGTTTTGAGACAGGGTGTCACTAAGTTATTCAGGCCGTCTTTGGCCTCAAACTTGAAATCTGCCTGCTTGTACCTCCTGAGTCACTGGGATTAAAGGTGTATGCCTGGCTTGTATCAGCTAGCTTTGCTGAATAATAAATTACTCCAGAACTTGGTAGTTTAAAACAGTGACCATTTAGCTCAAAATTTCTGAAGGTTAGCTGTGCAATTCTGGGTTTGCTCAGCTGATCTCTCTGGGCTATTTCACGTGTCTGTGGTCAACTGGTGGGTCAACTGACAGCTGATCTAGAATGGCCTCACTCACATGTTTGGAAGTTGGCAGGGTGCCTCATTTCTCATGTACCCTTTAATCCTCCAGCATACCATCTCACATTCACATAGTAGTTTCAGGGTTCCAAGTATAGCAAGAGAGGGCAAGCCCAAATGCACAGGTGTTTCCCAAGTCTCTGCTTAAATCCCATTTGCTGCTGTTCTCACCTCTGCTCAAGGATGGAAAAATAGACTGAGCCTCTACTGGGAGAAGTCATAGAGTTAGTTACATTGCAAAGGGATGAAAAGAATTTGTGGTCATTTTCACAATATATCACATTTTATTCCTCCGATTTATCCTAAAATTGCCACCCATTTACTGTTTTTACAACTTAGTTCTGATAGGTTTAATCCCTCTGCCTAAAAACTGTAGCATCCTTTTTGTTCCTGAATGAAGTATAAAGATAATAGCACGATCTGCCCCAACCTGTCTTTCTAGTTGTATTTTTCTCTGCTTCCTTTGTCTACTGAAATTGGACCAGTTTCTGAACTGGTCCACTTAGCCTTTAAGGCGCAGCTCATACACCACTACTTACACAAATCTTTCCTAAATTGTCCTCTCTCTCTCTTATCACATTCACTTCCTTCTACCTTTTAAGTTGAAATGGTTTTTCCTTAGTTTTCTCATAGCTCCGTGTAGCCTTCTTGTGGTAGTTGTGATTTTTCTTACCTTGTTATGATTGTATGTATGTGTGATTCACCTCCCTTACCAGACTGAGAACTGTTCAAGGGTTAGAACCTGAGCTTGTTCATCTTCATAGCTAACCTACTTAATATCTGGGACCTTGTCTTGCACATAGCCACCAGAACATTGGAATGAATTTTTGAATAATGAATATTTCCCAGTTATGTTAATTATTTGAATGTCAGTTAATTTTTTTAATTTTCTTTCAGGCCAGAAACTAGAGAGCAGTATCCAAATAAATTTATCCAACGAGATGACACTGAACGATTTTACATTCTGAACACACTATTCAATCTACCAGGTAGATTCATTCTATGCTTAAATATACTGATCTTTTTCCTTCTTTCCATGGCCATTTGTCTTTGCTCAAGGGAGAGAATGTGTTTGAATTATTTCATTTATAGCTTATGAATATCTATTCTTCATTTTTCAGAGACCTACCTGTTGGCCTGCCTAGTAGATTTTTTTACTAATTGTCCCAGGTATACCAGGTATGTACATACTACAATTTTCTTTATCCAGTTGTTTTATTTTTAAATTAATATACAGGGTTTTAGAGAACTAGCCATTGTAGGTCTTTTCTGCTTTTCTAAAGTGAATTTAGTGCTAGTGAGAGATGCCACATTGCCAGCCTGAGAGATGGGACAGCACCAGCAGCTCCATGCAGGCTCTCACCTCCCACACGGCCCCTCTCCTTGCCAGTGTGCTGCAGCCATGTTTGGAAGGGACCACTTCTGATTGGCTTCTCCTGGGAATGAAGACGGCCAGCAGAGGTGCTAATTGTGACAACTGAGTGGGAGGTTTGTGTGATGATTATCTGTCCAAGCAGAATTACACTAAAACCCCCCAACTCATTTCACAGCAGCTACCCAGGAGCCATTCAGGGATGGTAATTTAGTTTCATTCCCAGGCCCAGCAAGATATTTTTTGAAGTCTTGAACAAGCGATCCTCTCCCTTTTGGGTAAATTGCATAGCCATTGCTAAAAGTATAATTACATATGCCAGAGTTTGCTAACTTTTTATCTTAGGCCTTATCTACTTCAAGAATCTAAATTTGGTAGAAAGCTGAGTCACTAAGCTGAATAGAAAATGGGCAATACCTTTGTACCTAGAACCAATTTCAGAAAAATCAGGGTGGAAAAGTATAAATGACCAATGTTAAGTTTTAAATGTTTAATGACAACCTCTTTCTACAAAGTGATGAGTAAAAGAGCCTGATATTTTGGAACTTTGGCCTTTCAGCTTCCATTCAGCTTATTATTCTGTCACTTTGTATTTGTTCACAATTATTGTATTCCATTAAACACTATGGCTATATCTGGTGGCCAAAAATGGATTGTCTTTAGGCAGTAATTGTTTTCCTAACTAGCCAAATCCTATACCCATGTGATACGAATCTTGGGTCCCCTGGGCAATTTTCAGTATTCATTTTATTTACTCTCTCTTGGATTCTCTGTCATGTTCTTTCCATCTTTCTGTAGCTGTGAGACAGGATTTAAAGATGGAGATCTCTTCATGTCTTACCGGAGTATGTTCCAGGATGTAAGAGATGCTGTTGACTGGGTTCATTACAAGGTACCTAGGAGCTGTTTCTTCACCAGCTTGGTGGCATGTGCTTTATGGTCTGATTTAACTTTGCAAGTGCAAATGGAGCAGACTTTTTCTTCTGTCTGAAAAGAAAGTTGAGGAGGGATTTGCCTCTGAGTGATAACCTCTCAAAAATACATTTGTTCTTGTGTGGACATCTTGATCTTTCCCCAGTGGTGATGCTCTTCTAGATTTTATTGAGTTGGCAGTTCTCAAACTTAACATAGAAGAGATTTTGGCCTATGAAATTATATCTTTTGTGAAGATGGTCCATTTATTTGTTCAAATACCTGCCACCTGACTGATAGCATTAACTAGTTAATATTAAATTTACATTGACTATATAAACTATTGGATAAAATCTGAAGTGTTCTTTAATTTCTTATTTAAAATAGAAATAGCTTTATATTTGAAGCCACTTTTCTTGGCCTTCTTAGTTTATATTTTCCATTTTGGCAAATTACATAAGAAATTTATTCAGGTAGATAGTAAACACAATTTTTCTTATAAACTAAAAGTTAAAAAGCTCATTTTATTCTTAGTTTCTTCTTTTCTTTTCCATAGGGCTCCCTTAAGGAAAAGACAGTTGAGAATCTCGAGAAATATGTCGTCAAAGATGTAAGTATTAAGAAACAGATCTGCATGATGGCTTATTTTACATATTAAAGAAATGGATAATAGGCCTATTTATAAGGAAATGGACAGAGGGAGATACTTTTTTTCTTCTTTTTCTTTCTTTCTTTCTTTTTTTTTTTTGTGGTACTGGGGGTTGAACCCAGGGCCTCGCACTTGCATGTTCTGCAAGTGCTGGACCACTGAGCTGCACCCTCAGCCCATTTTTTTACTATTGAGACAGGATCTCACTAAATTACACAGACTGCCTCTGGTCTCAAACTTTCGATCCTCCTGCCTCTGCCTCCCGAGCCGCTGGGATTATAGGTATGCGCCACAGCGCCCCGCAGAGGGAGATATTTTGTCATTGCATGGTATTTGCCAGGTACAGAGGACCAAGTTTTTCCTGTTTGTTGACTGGCAAGACACCCCGCATTTCATTTGTCCTATTCTAATTATTATAACAGCACCTGACAGATTACTGTGTGCACATCATCATGCTCAAATTCCACGCATTACACCATCTAATCTTCCATATAACTCTGAGTTAGGTATTATTGTTACCTCTGTTTATAGATGAGAAAACTGAGCAGTAGAGGGATTAAATAACTTGCCACTTTCCCAGTGTCACACAGTAAGTAATAAAGCCAAGATTCACACCCATATCTAACCCAAATTGTAAGCACTCCACTCACTAGATGATTCAAAAATGTGCATATACGTGAGTTACTTAAAATGCCTTTAAACCATCAACATGAGATGAGGAAAGCTTTAAAATACCTTAAAGATTAGCAGAAAACTTGACAATTTTTTTTTTTTAAATCTGTAGTTAATAGTATTTTACCAATTTTAATTTTTTTTAGTTTTGATAATTATACTGCAATTAAAATGTTAATATTAGCCAGGTGCTGTGGTGCATACCTATAATCCCAGTGATTTAGGAGACTGGGGCGGGAGGATCACAGGTTTGAGGCCAGAGGCAGCCTTTGCAATTTAGCAAGACCCTATTTCAGAATAAAAAAGAGGATGGGGGTGCCGCATAATGGTAGAATGCTTGCAAAGTATACATGAGCTCCTGAGTTCAACCCGTCAGTACGGCAAACAATGTTACGGGAAGCTGGGTGAAGAATATATATGAATATATTTTTACTTTTCTGTAAATCTAAAATTATTTTAAAAAAGAAAACAAAGACACTACACACAAAGTCCCAAGATAAGATACCACTTATACAGAGTAAAAGTAGCAGAATGCATTGAAGATTTCTTGTTTCCAGGATTTGTACTTCCCGTTAATACCCTCGTCCCCTTACTATTTCAAGAAAGAACACTTAATGGGAAGGTCCAAGAGAATTTGTGTACAGGACCTATATTGTAAAAGGAGGAAAAAGTGTTTTTTTTCCAGGTACATCAGACATTAGAATTTACTTATGTGCAGGTGGGTGTGGACATTTCTAGGTTGCATCTATATATGCCATTTCATTCTTCAGGGTGTTTTATGAAGCCACAGTATACACAGTGGTGCTGTACCTAATACTTTCTACATAGAACATTTGCTGGCAGTGTTTAAAATCAACTTCTAATCTCTAACACAACCTAAATAATATACTTCAGGAAATCATGAGGTAATTCAAATTCTTTCCTTAGGTGTACATCATGAGGAAGGTAGAGATCTGTTGTTGATGACCATATAATCATTTCCACATAAGTCTATGTTATGTACACCATGTATATAACATGTTAATACTTTATTCATACATGGTGATAATGTGGGCTTTTAGGTGCACAAGTCTGAAACCAATTCCTAAAAGGCTTATGCTATTTGTATTTCAGTGGGCAGAAATCCAGTATATAACTATCCCAAAGAATAAATACAAAAGCATTCAACTGTTTTGTTCATTATGTATTTCAGGGAAAACTGCCTTTGCTTCTGAGCCGGATGAAAGAAGTAGGGAAAGTGTTTCTTGCCACCAATAGTGACTACAAGTATACAGATGTAAGTGCTTAATATTCATATTTGTTTTTACAGAGCAGGTAGAAGTTTATTAAATGAGGGTAGTTTCTTGCCATCTAATTTTGAAAGCAGAGTGAGAAAAAAAAATCTAAGAACCATAGTAGAAGCATTCTAATTTTTTCTAAATATTCTTTTGACTGTTTCCCTGATTACAGCTGGCTGCTTACAGGCATTAATTTTGGGGCTGCTTAAAACGTTTGCAACAATTAAAATGGAGCCAGGTGTGATGGAGCATACCTGTGATCCCAGCAGTAGGGAGGCTGAAGCAGGAGGATTGACTGTGAGCTCAAGGCCAGCCTGGGCTACAAAGAAGAGACCCTGTCTCAAAAATTACAATAAAAATAAATTGTTGTTGTTGTTAGGTGCCATGAGTCGGTATCTGACTCATAGCGACCCTCTGTACAACAGGGGAAACACTATTGTCAGTGCTTCTCTGCTGTTCATAGGGTTTTCAATGGCAGATTGATTTTTGGGAGGGGGTTGCCAGGTCCTTCTCCCAAGCCTACAGCTTCTGGTTTTCCTGGGCGGTCTCCCATCCAGGTACTAACCAGGCCCGACCCTGCTTAGCCTTGGAGATCTGACGGGATCGGATGCCACAGGGCTATGGCTACAGGCCATAAAAATAAATAAATAAATAAAATATAGCCGAGTGAGGTGGCACATACCTATAATCCCAGTGACTCCAGATGTAGAGGCAGGAGGATTGTAAATTCCAGGCCAGAGGCAGCCTGTGTAATTTAGTGAGACCCTATCTCAAAAAAATGTGTGGGGGTGCAGCTCAGTGGTGGAGCACTTGCAAAGCATGTGTGAGGACCTGGGTTCAACCCCTAAGAGCTGCGGGGGCGGGGAGGGGGGAAGAAAAGACAAATAAAATGTCTCTGTCTCTCTTTGGAGCACCATTTATATAAATTTGAGAAATCACACCCTTTACTTTTCATACTTCCCTGCTGTTGGAAGCCCTGTAGTATTAGGTTGTGCAAAGATGTTTTGAATCTTAGCCATCAAAATTTAGTACATCTTCAAAAAATTTTTTTAACAGTGATTAAAGCATGTGGGAAAAACTGAAGTTAACCCTTTTAGCTGAGATAATCACAAGTTAATAGTTCTAGCAAGAAGTTCTGCCTCCAGCTCTCTTTATGTAAAAACTTGATAAGGTAATAATTTTCCATGTGAGTCATTTATTTTGTCCCCTTACCTTATATGTGCCTTACTCAAAGTGTTTGTTCCAGGAGAATTACATAGGGTTATATGGATGAATTTGTACAGAAACCTACAGAAATATATATCCTCCCTTATAATGTCAATTTTTTTTTGAGTGGTGAACCATTAATTTCTAGCTTCCACTGTCATGATTTCATAAACTTGAGTAAACAAGAGTGTTGTTGTTTTTGTTACGTGCCCTCGAGTCGGTATCCAACTCATAGCGACCTTCATAGGGTTTTCAATGGCTGACCATTTCAGGATTGCCTTGGGAGTGGATTGCCAGGTCCTACTCCCATTTTTGCGGTGCTGGGAATTGAACTCAGGACCTCAGAGACTGCAGCGCAGCGCTCTACCAACTGAGCTAAAAGAGTGTAGTAAATCCTATATTGAAAAGGAAAAGACATGTTCTAATGAAAAGCTTGTATGTGATTTTTTTATGGGTTATATATTTGTTGCAATAGGAGTACATGGACTTTATATTGCTTTTTTTTTTTTTTTTGCAGAAAATTATGACTTATCTGTTTGATTTCCCACATGGCCCCAAGGTACTATAGTAGCATAATAGACCATTGCTATAATAATAAACACATTTAATCATTCTGGAATATTGAAGGAAGGGAAGGAATTTGTCAGGACTCACCTAGAAAAATCCTGGTTTGAAAGCCTGTTGTCTAATTTCTATTAACATTAGAAGTAATCCAGATCTAGTAGAATTTAAAATCACTGGCAATTTAAATACTTAGTAGACAGAAATACAGTGATATTTATGTGGTTTTTAGTGCTTCGGTCACAATAATTTTAAACTTAAGAAGTTCCAAGCACAATTGGTAGGTTTCTATGACAGTAAAAGGAATTTTAAGGTTGAACGTAATTTGGTTAACAGAAAATTTGAATGTGTATATTCTTGACAGTTTCTAGGTTCTGCTGTTATAGCTGAGTTTTGTGCTGAGAGCAATTAACCTTGGTATTTAGAAAAGATATCTTCATTTCTATATATGGCTATGCTTAGGTTTAAGAAATGCCCATTGCAACTTAGTTATATCCTTGTAAAATTTTAACTCTAGACTTCTATGAATAAACATCAGCAAATGCATGTTTTGAGACTACTCAAAATTAGTTATGCAGTGCCCTTTAGCTTAGCCTGAAAAGTTCAAGATGGAAATCATTTTAATGGGCATAACTTCTACATTAGTGTTGTAATTCCCTTGTAACTTGAGCCGAAGGCCAATGTAGAGCTATTGTTCTGAGACCATAACAAGCAAAATTTCCTGATATGTTGCGTGTTAGTTTATATACTTTACTTCTGATGATAATCAGTCCTCTTAATTTGTCCCTTGAGTATTGATTTGAATCTCTCCATATTCCTTTCCTCACATTTTAGAGTATAAGTACAGCTTCATATATTAAAGTGCTGTGAAATAAGTTACTGTAATTCAGTAGTGAATGATTTAAAAGGTAGAGATTAAAGTAATTGCTTACACCTGCCTCCTTCCAAAAAGATGTGGCTTATTACTAGACATAATGCATTTTTAAAAAATAAAATAGTGGGATATTCTAGTATACCTAGTATTTACAAATGCCTTGCATTTGAGTGAGATTAAATATTAGTGCCTTATGATAAGGAGTGATGTTTTGGCTTTTCTGGTCCTTATTTACCAGCCTGGTAGCTCCCATCGACCATGGCAGTCCTACTTTGACCTGATCTTGGTGGATGCACGGAAACCACTCTTTTTTGGAGAAGGCACAGTACTACGTCAAGTGGATACTGTAAGTTGAGAAGGTGTTATATTTGCTAGCACACTGTCCTTCATGTTTCTCTTTTCCCTACAAAAATGTATTTTTAACTTAATGGCTATGTTTCTTTTTTAAAATAGAGTTGGGTCTTAACTAGATAGCCTGATAAACCGCTAATTAAAAACAATAAGTGACATTCATTTGGCTGCGTGGTCCAGCAGCATTGTGGGTAAAGACTGTAATATGATGACAAAGTATTACAAAGTTTGTATTTTCTTAACACAGAAAACTGGCAAGCTAAAAATTGGTACCTACACAGGCCCCCTACAGCATGGCATTGTCTACTCAGGAGGTGAGTCATAGACTTCCCATTATTATCTTTACACAGTATTTTCTCTGCTCATATCTCACAGTGAAAATTTCCAAGTTTCCTTTGCATAGTGCCACATGTGGTTTTCAGGATTAGACACATCTTCTACTGAAGGTAAATACTAATGTGATAAGAAGAGCAAGTTCTATTTTCATTAAAAAGATCTTTTGTAAAGCTGGGCGTGGTGGCGCACGCCTGTAATCCCAGCAGCTTGGGAGGCAGAGGCAGGAGGATTGCAAGTTTGAGACCAGAGGCAGTCTGTGTAACTTAGTGAGACCCTCTCTCAAAAAAGTAAAAAAAAAAAGGGGGGGGGCTGGCGGTACAGCTCAGTGGTCCAGCACTTGCAGAACATGCAAGTGTGAGGCCCTGGGTTCAACCCCCAGTAGCCCCCACCCCCCAAAAAAAGACCTTTTGTTTAAAATCTTCATTTGAGGATTTTTTTTCCTCAGGGTTCTGGAATCATTGGGGTGTCAAGGAGTTTTTGAGGAACCTGTATAGGCACAGATACGTATTATGTGAAGAGTAACAAACAGTTGAACAAAGCCAACTTAATGGCAGATCTGTGGTGAAAAATGGTTATGGTACTTTTTGACAGTTATATCATGAAAATCTTGGACTTGGTGATCAGAGCTCTTGTCAGTACAGTAGAGCTGAATGCCTCGTCTTAGAAGCAATAAAAAGAATTGCAAGCCTTTGTCTTTAAGAAAGGTTTGTCCCTCACGTAATTTTAAGAGTAACATTAGCCAGCCTGGTGGTGCAAGCCTATAATTCCAGCAACTTGGGAGGTGGAGGCAGGAGGATTGCAAGTTCGAGGCCAGAGGCAGCAGGCAAAACTTAGACACTGTCTCAAGATAAAAAATTAAAAAGGGAGCTAGGCGTGGTGGCGCACACCTGTAATCCCAGTGGCTTGGGAAGTAGAGGCAGGAGAATCGCAAGTTCGAGACCAGAGGCAGTCTGCGTAACTTAGCAAGACCCTGTCTCAAAAAGTAAAAAAATGGGCTAGGGGTACAGCTCAGTGGTCCAGCACTTGCAAAGCATGCAAGCATGAGGCCTGGGTTCAACCCCTAGTCCTGCAAAAAACAAAAAACAAAAAAGAAAAGAAAGGGCCTGGGGGTTGTGGCTCAGTGGTAGAAGCTTACAGAGTATGCGCACTGCCCTGGGTTCAACCCCCAAGTACCACACACAAAAAATTAATCGCCGTATTTGTTATGGTGCTTTGAAAGCTGTTTTAATATAGAGGCATTTTTGTTTTCTCATTGTTCACTCCCTTGTTTCAGGTTCATCTGATACAATCTGTGATCTTTTGGGAGCCAAGGGCAAAGACATTTTGTATATTGGAGATCACATTTTTGGAGACATTTTAAAATCAAAGAAACGACAAGGGTGGCGAACTTTCTTGGTGATTCCTGAACTTGCACAGGAGCTGCATGTCTGGACTGACAAGAGCTGTAAAGGAACTATTATTCTTTTATAAATCTTTGACATAACTAGTTTATACCTAAATGGCCAACTTTGAATCAATCTTCTTTGATAAACCATTACTTTGTATGCAGGGGGTCACATAGTCAAAAGGTGGGCCCTGTTATTTGGATATCTCCTTTCCATTAGAATATTCAGCAGCTTTACAGAATTTGAATGTACAAGAGGTTATCTTGTTCAATTCTTGCATCTCTTTAAAGTTAAGTATAAAACACTGGTGTCCTGAGTTATATTACAGTAACAACTAACTTGTATACTGGAGCGCCACTTTGCTCTGCAGTCCATATTTCTCCAACTGGGAGTACATCTAATAGTCCCAGTCTGCTAAGAGCCCATATCTATGATTCTGGGGCAATAATGGCTCTGCATATTAATCACCTACTTGTATTTATTTACTCTCCTGAGAATTAGAGAATGAGGCCAAATTGTAGCCTCAAACTAACCACACAGTGTGTGGATATGCAGTATGTACATTGTATTGAGTTTTGACTATAGTTTTATAAAGGTGTTTAACATACAAGTTTTCCATCCATTGCTACTGAGTATCACTCAAACTAGGTAAAAATTACTGCAGAAACTTGGCCTGCTTTGAGTGGGAACTCTTAACTCCACCACTCGAAATCTGTATGCACTTAATTCTTAAATATAAAAATGAGGATAACAGTAGTACCTATCTCATAAAGCTGATGAGACTTAACTGAGCTAATGTGTGTGTAAAGTAGAAGCAAAAACCCTTCTTAACCAAGGCTTCTCTTCTGAATCATTAAATTTTTTGCAGTATCAGGGATCGAACCCAGGACCTTGCACATGCATGACAAGTGCTCTATTATACAGCTACATTCCCAGTCCAAAGAAAATCATCTAAATGACTCTTCTCCATTCCCCTAAAGATGGTAGAAATTTTGTTATATACAGTGGATTCATTAGGACTCACTTCTATTGGGGAACCCAGATTGAAAAAGGTTACAACACAGCATGCAGTAGATGCTGGACTATCAGGGTTTTTCTGGCCATTTTTTTCTATCCACATTTTCAATTTTGCACCTACAAAGTTGTAGAGAAAGCTACTTGATTTGGTTCTACTGTTTCTTATACTTGTGACTCTGGACTTTTTTTTTTTTTTTTTTTTTTTTTTTTTTTTTTTTTTTTTTTTTTTTTTTTTTTTTTTTTTTTTTTTTTTTTTTTTTTTTTTTTTTTTTTTTTTTTTTTTTTTTTTTTTTTTTTTTTTTTTTTTTTTTTTTTTTTTTTTTTGGCAAGTGCTGGATATTGAACTTAGGACCTTGAGCATGTTAGGCAAGGGTCTACCCTCTGAGTTATATTCCTAGCCTGTCACCTAATTCTCAATCCATCTAAAAGTAAGACTGTCAACACTTGATTTTGCTGACTGCACCTGAGAAAAAGTAGGAATTGGCAACTTGCAATCACAGAATGAGCATGCAACTGGAAGGGAAGGTTACAGTCACTGGTGTTTAAGTCAGGAGGATATGCAGTTAAAGAAGAAATTATGATCATCTGTTGCCAGATTCCAAGCAACGTATCAGTGGGTTTTCCTGAACTAGAAGGCAATAATTTATGTACTTGCCTATGGCATGTTAGTCCCAGGCTATACTTTCTGGTTGTCTCTGCACCTTTTAAACTTTAGATTAGTGCCAGTTGAAAGCTGTGCTTTTATTTATGTAAAACATTTTCCTTTCCTTCCCAAACCTTAACTAGCACTTTTTGAAGAACTTCAGAGCTTGGATATTTTCTTGGCTGAACTCTATAAGTAAGTTTCCCAATTCTTAAACTTACTTCCCTAAAAACCATTTACCTGTTCAGGAGTCGGTTAAGTATATGTTCTTTCTAGATATTTCACTGACTTTTTCTCTTGTCTCCAGGCACCTTGACAGCAGTAGTAATGAGCGCCCAGACATTAGTTCTATCCAGAGACGAATTAAGGTATCCAAATATGATTTGGGGGAAAATAGCCATGTAAACTGTTTAAATGATTTTCATATTTCTGATTTTATACAGGGACTGGCATACATCTGGTACTCAATATTTGTCAAATGAGAATCAATCCTGTTCATTTTTTTAGAAAGTAACTCATGATATGGATATGTGCTATGGGATGATGGGAAGCCTGTTTCGCAGTGGCTCCCGGCAGACGCTCTTTGCCAGTCAAGTGATGCGTTATGCTGATCTCTATGCAGCATCTTTCATCAACTTGCTCTATTACCCATTCAGCTACCTCTTCAGAGCAGCCCATGTCCTGGTGAGTGAAGTAACTTTTGACAGTTAAGATGCATTCTAGAGTCAAGATCTGTAGCCAGCTTTGTGGAATGGCACAGGAGACAATTGGAGCATTTATTCTTATGTACAAAGCCTATGATCAGGTTTTGTGGTTGCACAGGAAAGTATGACCAAGTTTACACAAGTTTACTCTTTGAAATTACATTGAACAGACTTTTAGTACTAATTGGAAGTGGTTTTTATATTCTGTTCTAATACTGTTTCAGAAGTAGGGGTTTCTTTTGGCTGGGAAATAGAAAATATGAGTCTTATTTTATCCATTTTCAGCCTATAATAAATGATCTGGGCACCACTGAGAGGTGAGAAGAGAGGGAGGTAGCTTTAGGTAGTTCTGTCAAAGTGTATCCAAATGACTTGCCTCTTGGTCCATTATAGACATAATGAGGGATTAGGATTTGGGAAGCACATGTTTTGTTCTGCCTGCAGTCTGAGCCCCTGGCTTTGTTCTAGATGCCTCATGAATCAACAGTGGAGCACACACATGTAGATATCAATGAGATGGAGTCCCCCCTTGCCACCCGGAACCGCACATCAGTGGATTTCAAAGACACCGACTATAAGCGTCACCAGTTGACAAGGTCGATTAGTGAGATTAAACCCCCCAACCTCTTCCCACTGGCTCCCCAGGAAATTACACACTGCCATGATGAAGATGATGATGAAGAGGAGGAGGAAGAATGAAGAGGAAAACCAAAATCCTGAACACCCATTAAACAAGTTCTGGCAGGACTCACAGGAGCAAAGGATGTCCTTGTGTTCTGCTGGGAAAGGCTGGGGTGGGGGGGTTCCTTCATCAAAGGTATGGAAAGTTTCTGAAGACTTTAAAACATTCTAATCATAGAAATCATAGAGATACTTGTTTTAGTTTTGTGTATCTGTATTCACAGAGGATTCGAAATTCTAATGGAGTCTGTATTAGAAGAAGGGGTAAAGTCAGGCTGAACTGCATGCACATGGCTCCATTGTGGTTTGTGATACTGTATCCTTTTCATCATCAGTGTGTCCTAGTGTATCAACATATTCTAAGGGTGGTACAGGGTTTCAGAATGGAACAAGGAGAGTGGTGGGAAGAAGTGATTCAAAAATGCTGTATTGTTACAAATTGTGCTATTACTCCAAAATCCAACTTTTTCAGTGCATTACACAGTATTGTATCAGTGGAGAAATATATTGTTTCTATTATCAAGTGTAGTCTTCTGTCAATTGTCTATATCAAGTTTCCTTTCATAAACCTGTGAGTATTGTCATTGACCCTGCAATGTGGCTGCCCTGGCAGTGCCTTTGCAGAAGTATTATTTTAAAGGCCAGTCTGGAATGTATGGCAAGGATTCTATTTTGAGCCAAAAGTCCCCATGCTTTCCTACATTTAAAAACTTGATAGCACAAATGCTTCTTTGTTATCTAAAAACAGTCTTTTTATTGTCCGTGATAAATCTATAAAGGAATTTAGCCAAAAGAGAGCAAAGGAATAAGGCCCCAGAAAAGGAAGAACCTTCTCATTATATTACAGCCTGAGTCAAATTCATCACTGTGGGCTATAACTGTGATTCCTGCTACCCAATTTCACATTTCTTTGTCCTCCTGGGTTGATTGTTGTTTTAAAGTTGAACAAAAGAGGATAAGAAGAGGGCTCCATAAGCCAGAACCTTACCTAAGCAAAAGGCAGTGAGAGGAAGTTCACT
The DNA here is from genome assembly GCA_007922755.1 of Pedetes capensis. Taxonomy (NCBI): domain Eukaryota; kingdom Metazoa; phylum Chordata; class Mammalia; order Rodentia; family Pedetidae; genus Pedetes; species Pedetes capensis. Next base: position 188,137 of record VMDO01001215.1, on the reverse strand, counting down.
TTATAATCCCAAGTGAAATTCTTCCTTACTTTGAAGAAGGAATCATTACTGTATACGTTGTTGTTGTTGTTAGGTGCCGCTGAGTTGAGTCCAACTCATAGTGACCCTATGTACAGCAGATAGAAACACTTCCCGATTCTGTGCCAGGTACATGATCTTATTTATGTTTAAGCCCATTGTTGCAGATACTGTGTCAATCCACCTGGTGGAGGGTTTTCCTCTTTTGCGCTGACCTGCCACTGTCCCAAACATGATGTCTTTCTCTAGGGATTGATCTCTTCTGACTACATGCCTGAAATATGTAAGACAGAGTCTGGCCATTCTTGCTTTGCTTCCAAGGAGCACTCTGGTTGACTAAGACAGACTAGGGAGTAGGCACCGGCAAACCGCTCCCAAAACAACTAGCCATTGAAAACCTGTATATATTAAGGCGTCATAATTGCCTTGCCAGTAGGGAAAGTTAATTTCAACATTTTAAATAGTGATATAGATGCTTTCTTTAACCTTCATATATTTTCTTTCATTTTTATGGTCATTGGTCAATAGGGAAGGATAGACTAGCTCCCCTAGAATTCAATAAAGTATAATATTTCTAATACGGACATTGACCCCTTGTGTAATACACCTATAATAGCTATTGGTCTTCAAGTGGGTTTAAATTTGGGTTAGTAACAGCAAGTTGACATTCTCAAGGGAAATAACCCATTTTTTAAAAATGTTAAACAGATCCAGATCTCTCGACTAAAACGAAATATTCAAGAATTGAAAGTCTAACATGATTATAGCTGCAGTGCTTCACAGGCCTTAAATTTTTTTCACAAAGTTTTCAAATACAGGACTGTGAGGCCTTTTTTTTTTTTTTTTTTTTTTAATATATTCTATAGGTAGGAAACACAACTCAGTAACTTACTTTTCCATACATGTGGCTTTAGATTAAGTCATGCCAAGGAAAATATGTTCTAACTGGAATTTCTAAGGAGTATATACTACTTGAATCAAGTTAGAAATTCTCTTATATATAACAATTAGATCCTATCCCTATTTTTAAAATTTTACAGCATGTGTTTTTAGTTGCCCCAGCTATTAATTATTCTCATTCAAGATGAAGATGTTGCCCACTTTGACAGTCTTAAGTTTTTTCAAACCCAAATCATCCCTAAATGGTTAATTATAAGTACAGATGTAGTTGTAGTAATACATGTACATATTTTCCCTTTTAGAGTAAAGGCTAACACTTTTTGTATTGCATCTATATAAGAGTTTCTTACTACCCACATGGTTCTCTGGCAGATGATTCAGTCTAGAGATTGAGAGGTGAAACATACACAATTAGAATAGGAATTCCACTGCTGGTCACAGCTTTCTTCAAGATCACTAGAAGCCAATATTAAAGAGCTAAGAGGCCATAAGAAGTCTGAGACCCAAAATGAGACGGTACTTCTTGGTACACTACTCATCAAAAGTGTGCACCAGAGAATCAGTGTCCATGGGCAGGCACACAGAGCAGTTGTAACTGGGATTTTTAAAACATGAATTGTGAGTTTCTGTTGTTAGCAGTTAAGGAAAAAACTTAAAATGTATACTTAAAAAAACAAGGAATTTTAAACCATAAAACAGATCTTCCATCTCTTTTGAGAAATTTTTCCTAGATATTCTAAAAACACTTTTTACAGACTTTGTAGAATACCAGGAACCCACTTTTTGAGTGCTAGACCAAACTCCCAACCTTAAGCATGGACTGACTAACACGGACCCTTGTGTACTGAGCTGCTGGCTAAATGCACAGCAGATCCAGACCTTGATGGATTCCCACTATGAGAGGGATTGCCCAGTACATTATTTTCCACAGAGGTGGGCAATTAAAGCTCTGATGGTAAATGCCAGAAATAATTTGAAGCCAGGAAAGTTTAGCACTTTGTTGTAGACCTAAAATTTTCTACCATAAACATAATACTGCTAAGTTCTAAAAATCAAGTGAGCACTTCAAGCTACCTTAACAAGCTTTTGTTGTTAGGTGCAGTCGAATTGGGTCTGACTCATAGCTACCCTATGTAGAATAGAACGAAACACTCCCCAGACACTGTGCCATGCCTGGCTCTATGTCAGTGCTTCTGTGCTATTAATAGGGTTTTCAATGGCTGATTGTTTTGGGATTGCTTTGGGAGTAGTTTGCCATGTCCTCCCATTTTTGCAGTGCTAGGGATTGAACTCAGGGTCCCAGGACAGAGCAGCTCTCTGCCAACTGAGCTAAACTCCAGCTAACATGCTTTTAGAAATGGTTTTTAACAGAACTACAATAACTGAGCTCTCCAAATTCTAAGTCACATTAGAATTGTTTTTAAGAAACCACTTATAAAAGCTACATGCAGTTACATGTCATACTTAAAAGTACTTTGTCGATGTTTAGATTTTCTAAATCAGATTTATTTATTTAAGAAATATTTTGTCAACAACTTTAAAGCGCTGAAATTTTTCCAAGGCTGTCTGGGCATTTTTAAATACTCTGCTATTCACCACAAATAGCCTGAGACAAACAACTGCATACTTAAGTCTGTATTAGGGTAGGAACTTTGTCCACATTCCATGTTATGGAAACTATTTAACCTCTCTTTGATGGTGGGAAAAATGGTAAATATGATCCAGCTATTGCCATACCATTAACAGCCTAATTCCTCACTTGGTTTAATAGTTAGGGACTCCACACTTAACATTTCTCATGACATTCTTTCTTGATGACTAGGACATCCAGCCTCTTTTACAGTTTTTTTCTCAAATGGAATAATTTCAAATGATATATAACTCTGGGAGGCGCTAAGACTGAAACCTCTACCGTGGAGCTACCTGAGCAACATTAAAGACAGAAGAAAAATGTGCAGAGATGACATACACACAGCAGCCAGAAAGAGCCAGGAGACTTCCAGAAACCTATACTGCCCCATGATATACTTCTAGTAAAGCAGCATTTCACACTGTTCTCTGCAAGGACCTAGAAATAGCAGAAAACAAATCATCTAAAGAGAGTATTCATTTACAAAATGAACACCTTTTTAGTTCTCAACCATTTTTCCCTGTCCTTAGACACAATCTCTTCATCTGAAGGCTACACCAATCTGACAAATGTGTCCAACAAAGGTATGTAATTTAAAAAATGAAATGCAGCCATATGCCACCGTAATGATGTTTCAGTCACCAACAGATCCATGTACAATGGTTCCCTTAGATTGTATGGCCTGATAATCTAACCAGCTTAGTTTAAGTATATACTGTGGTGCTTGCACAATGATGAAATTTCCTAATGACACATCTCTTAGAATGTGTTCCCATCATAAAGCAATGCATGACTATATATATAGTAGTTTAAGTTCTGCTGTAGAACTTTAACACAAGTACTCCTGATTGACTGAACTCAGAACATTCTGTCTTAAACTTGCTGACTTAGACACTATATGTCTTAAATTATCTGTGTTTTCCAATTTAAAACAAAATGATCAGTTTTGAATTTGGCCCCTTTGTTTTTTCACACAAAATAAGATACCTTGGCTCTATTTTATTACTAGAGAAAATGGGTGAACTAGATTGCTTTGTGATTCAAATTAGGTAGAACTATGTCCCAAATGCCTGCAGGGTGTAGCACTGTGGTGTCTGATCGCGTCAGATGGCAGAAGCTAGGCAGGCTTGGGCCTGGTTAGTACTTGGATGGAAGACTGCCTGGGAACACTAGATCCTCTAGGCTTGGGAAAAGGACCTGGCAACCCACTCCCAAAAATCAACCCACCATTGAAAACTCTGAATAGCAGAGAAGCTCTGACAATAGTATTTCGCCTGTTGTATGTAGGGTCACTATGAGTCAGACACCAACTCAATGGCACCTAACAAAAACATGTCCCAAATGCTCTGCTCTCCCATTGAGCTCTTCTCAAAGGGCTATAGATGAGGTCTGAAAGTCTAGGATGAAGTAATCCTTCCCACACAAACTGAAGCCCACGCAGCAGAGCACACATTCTTCCCATGGAACACAGCAGTGGTCCTTCCAAGTTGCACAAGTTCCTAAGATACTTGGAAAGAGGATTTGCCAAGCAAACCTTCCTAACACTTAAAAATGTTTATTAAATGTCTAGTCTTTTTTGAGAGAAGGTTCTCACCAGAATTAACCTTTGACTTGAGGGTGTGGGTATTTTGAACAAGTAACTTCATTTTTGGACCTACTGCTCACAAGACAGTGCTGTAGCAAAACTGGCAAAGTCTATAAAAATTCCTGTCCAGTGTCGGCCTACTGTTTGAACACTTCACAATTACAACCACCCTAGCAGAAAAGCACTTCAGCAAGGGAGTCTAAGCAGTTCATTCCCTCTTGGAAACATGCACCCTGAGCTTCATAGTCATCTGCCAAGGGAGATAGCATGTCACCGAAAGTTACAGCTACCAGGGCCCTGTAACCATCCCTTTGTCCTGGGACTTATCAAAAGTACATGCTTGAAAGTATGAACACAGATGTGAGGCCCATGGAAGGAAAACGATGAAATGGAAGAAGCAATCATAGCAACAGGTTACCCGCCATGTAATTTAGCTTTTGGCTTTAATAAGGAATTGGTCTGTTTATTAAATTACCTTTAAGCTGTATAAAATGGTTCCAGAATCAGCTCCAGTCTGAGATCTCACTCTCTCTATACGATCATCTGATCAATATTTGTTTCTTCAGAAGCACCAAATTGAGGAGAGGCTCTGGGGAACACAATTTATGTAAAATAGCCCAGAGCACATGACAATAAAGCTTCAAAATGACCTGGTGTGTGTGCTCCACGGATGCAGAGGGAAAGCTGAAGCCAATCCTTCACACTAGTAAAGATTGCCTTCATTTTCCTTGGGCGTTTTTGAGCTGAGTTCAAGGTTCATGTAGATGAAGTGTAGTAGGAAAGTCCAACTGAAGCAGTCAGAATGACAGTGCTACAGCGATTTCATTTCCCCTACCCTACTGCTGCGTGGTACCTTGCTCCTAGGGAAAGCAAAGATGTTCCCAAGAAGACAGCTACCCCTTCACTGAGAAATAAACCACATCCTACTTTCAGGAAATGGGGTAACAACTGGGGAGGAAGAAATGGTGGTTAGGTCGGGCAGTGTCTCAAAGCCAATGGTGTCAATAGTTCTTCATTGACATGTCCCCATCCATAGGACAAGTGTAAGTAGATTATAAATGCCATAGTGAAATAAACACAATGGTGCTTAAAAGGGACCAGTCAAGCAGCTCAGTTCTCAGAGCATGAGCCTCTTTGGAATGTAAAATAGAAAAAGAATTCCAGAAAGATGCACTCTAGGAATGGATCATAGGCCCTGAAGCTTGATCAGAAGATTTCCAGGGACTGGTCACATGAGTGAAGAGGGTATGGAGGAGCAGAAGACCTGAAATAGTGATGGCAGAAGATAAGGATCATGCACACTGGATTACTGGGGAATGCAGGATGCCCACTGAGCACCTAACACACCTCCCATACGCATGCCAGGTGTGTGTAATTTGAGGCTGACCCTCTCATGCCTGCTCCAACCTTCCTCCCAGGCTCAGAATAGAGGAGGACCTACACAGCCACTCTTGTCTTCAAGAGCCAATCAAGAGGCCTGCATGATGCTTTTGGTCTCTCAGGAGAACCCAGTCTGGCCCTTTGCCCAACTGAGCCATATTATTGGTGGCTGAATAGCTGAATTCTGGGGCAAGGTGACTGGATACTTGTATCCTTTTCTAGAGATTAACTGATGGGAGCTGACTTCAATCTTTGCCAAGAGGACACCCCCAGAACTGGCAGTACCAGGCTATAACTTCGAGGCATTGGACTTGTACCCACTTCTCTGCTAACACAAGACTTCGCAGTGTCTGTCAAAGGAGATGCCCTGCTGTGTTGCCACGCTGAGACCCAGTCCTGGCTTTCCCATTGGAAAGCCATGCAGGTGGGCTGGAGACCAAGGGTAAATAAGATAGCATGATCGGGTGTTGCATAGATGAAAGGGGAAAGAGGGAACACACATCTGCTAGAAGGGTGAACAGAAAATCATTTATCTAAACAGAATAATAGAAATAAAAACCTTTTTAAAACAATCACAAGATTTACAAATAAATTGGTACAAAATAAATAGAGATTTTAAATCTACAACATCATTTGAATTATAAAATGCATTCATTATGACAATCAGCTCAAGAAACCTATACACTTGACTTGTGCTTATTTAGCTTTACATAGCTCTGAATACCACATTCAGAAAACTTCACTGCTCAAATGCATAAAATGTACACCATGGTAACAGTGAGTAAAGACTAAGGAGGATGAAAAACACACAAAATGGCCTTGAGGGCCAAGGCAATGTTGGCAATGGGCCTTAATATCAAAAAGATACATAAGAGCTCAGATGGGCTGGCAGTTTCCATGGTCCAGAGAGGTTCTACAGTCCAAGGGGAGAAGTAGAGGCCATCATTTTGGGGCCATGTAACTGACCTGGCTTGGAGTAGGGGCAAGGAATGAGGCTGTGGTCTCAGCTGTGCTGTACCACTGCACAGGGGAAAAAAATCTAGCCACCAAGAGGCCACCTCTGGAGGACTTCATAGAGGGACTTGAGAAGCCCTGCCACAAGGGAGGAGACCTGTCTCCTCCTCCTCAAACAAGGGGCATCAGGAACACAGTGGGAGGGTAAAAGGGGCTGGGGTGCTAGGGCTAGTCTTAAGAATAACAACATGTTAACAACACAAACAAAAAACCACCACTGACTTCTCGCCCAACAGGGTACAACAGAACCAAGGGCCCACAGATGAGAAGCTTCAAAACAGATTCTGTCTTAGTCACAGATGATGTACTAACAGTAGAGGCATATGTACATAATAAATAATATAAAATAAACATATACATTTGTGAACTGCAAAAACAGGTTAGTGAATCGATACGCTCTACCTTCACAGTAGACTTCAGGCATGGGGATAAAGAATCAGGAGCCTGGCTAGGGCTCTCTGGAGAATGAGAATCCAAAGACCTCATTTTTTCCCACTTCCCTCTGCTCTTGGGCCTGAGTCCCCAACAAAAAGCAGGTACCTAAGCTAACCAGGCCCATGTGATCTCTTCAGGGTGAATCAGGAAGAATCTGGCCCCTTGAGTGAATCTAGATGGACCCAGTCTGGGCAACACCAGAAGTTACCCTCCCAAGCAAGGCAAGACAGTACCCCTAGTCATTCTTCCAATCTGTACATGGTCTCAGTGGGTATTAAATCCTGAAAACACTGTATACTCAAGTCTTTCTTAATGCTGTGGGTCTGTGGATGTATAAATCTTCACATACAAACACCTAGAACCTGACCACTAGAACCGTTGTTTCTATGGTGCTTAAAGTATCACCTGGTATTTTCCATCAAAAGACATTTAAAACAATTCTAGTTGAGATGATGTCAGTGGCTCTGGCACAGAGATAACAATTACTCGAGCTAAGTCAACCACAGAGGTCTAAGCAGCAAAGATGCCCAGCTGCCCTCCCTCTGCAGTTGCTATGAATTGTCATCTCCTCCTGTCCTAGGGCAATCAGGGACTTTAGAATATGAGTCTTCAGACAGGGAAGGAAGAGGCAAAAGGAAAGCCAGCAAGGAAGCATGACTGGGCAGAAAACATACAAATGCTGCAGAGGGAAGGCCCACCTGTCACAGCCTCAAGGGACAGTATGGCCAATCAGCTGGGCCTTTGTGCACCACTTTTCCCCTCAAAGGGCAGCAAAGAACCTCAGCCTAGAAGTCCGTGAACTCATCTCTCCCGTCAGCCCAGTCAAACACAGAATAGGATGGCCCTGAGGTATAAAAATCAACTGTGTTGCTCATTGATAAATTTGTATCAGAAATGTTTCTGAATCTCAAAAATCACTTTCATATTTGACTCAATTCCTCCTGATTCTGGGTGGACCTACAACTCACCCAGTTACCCTTGTTGGACAAAAGCACCACTAACTTGCAGCCCAGAATGGAAGGGACCCTGGTCCAGAGGAGCCTGTTTCCTCAATAAGAAAGGGAGCATGCCTCAGAAGAGCCTGAAACTGCCTGGCTGGTTGGCCTTATATTCGCAACTCTTGACAAGAAAAACCTGTCTGGTGTCAGAGACGAAAGGAGAGTTGTGCCTGCTGCCCATTCCACCAGGGAGTTTGGGTTAATCAGTGCAGTGTGCAAAGTCAGCCCTTCCTAGCCTCCTCTGCAGTCCCAGGCAACGAGGTGAGCACCTTCCTTCACCAACCCAGGGGAGTCATCCGCCTGGGATCACCCCTGGGGAGCACTAGGGAAACCTCATGCCCTGAGCCCACGCATGGCAAAGATGGCATAGACCCCTGGCAGCCTTCAGAAGAGGACAGAGGTGGTTGTCTTTTATTACCAGCAAGGACAGAGGCCCAGTCAGCCAGTGCCTATGTAGGCCTGGTCCTCAACCTGAAGAACTATTGAGGGGCATGGCCCATGCTTAGTTCAAAATCCTGTTGCTCCATTTCCTAGGGAACAGTACGTTTCCGTTTGTATCCACCACTATTTTTGTACACTTGGAAAAGCTGTTTTTTTTTTAACTGTATGTTACTGGGGCTATAAAGGTAAATCTATTCACAGTTAGTGTTCCATGTCAGTGTCAAGTTACACATTCAACATTTGCACAGGTTTCTTGAAATAACAAAGTGGTTATGATGCCCAGGTCCCTCCACTTGGAGAAGCCAACGATGCCCAAAGAGCACTGAGCTCACACAGGAAGAAGAGGAGGGAAGAGCAGAATTGTATGTGGCATCCCATCAAATTCACACTAAACATCAAGGTTTAAGCTAATTGATTAGCACCCCAATATCCATGTACAAATCTTAGGGTTCCATTTTCCCGAGAGTTGTTATGATTTTGGACTTGCCTGATGAATACAGAACAATGAAGGGCAGGACCATCTAAGGCAGTGGGAAAAAGGGCCCCTCACGTGCAAAGAAGAGGCAAAGTGTCCTGGGAATACTTCAGATACTAGGAGTCCAGTTCCAGTGGAGGCGTCGGGATGCCAGAGTAGCTGTCCCCATCCCACGGAGCCAGGGCTGGCAGCAGTGACCCCAGAGAGCACTGGAGGAAGGTGAGGCCCTTGGGTCTGACGGCGAGCTACCACATCATCCAGAACTCAGGGGCCATCCCTCCAAGGCTTGGAAAGACAGCAGCAGCAGGAGAGGACAACACAGCGGAGCTGCTGCGCATGGGGATTTCAGCTGCTTCCTGGACTGTCTTGGCCTGACCCCATGGCCTCACGGCTCTGAACAGCACGGGCCTTCTTAGTCAAGACCATTCTGCTACAGCACAGAAGCAAGGAGCCAGTGCTTCTCCAACTGTTGCAGGGCTTCAAACCCATGAAAAATTGGGTTCAGGTTCAGGCGTGGGTTCAATACATTAAAATTTAGAGGGTTCAGGTTCAATTCAGGTTTGGGTTATGTGTAGATAGCAGGACTTCAAACCCAAAATCTTTCTGAACCTGAACCCAGTGAAAAATTGAGTTCATCAGGTTCAGCTTGTAGTGTTTTGTTGCATTTTTGTATCATTACTTAAAAATTTAAAAAAATACTGAAAATAGTTTATTCATCTGTCTACACAGAGGATTAAAATTTTAAATCCAAACTGAACCCGAACCCTCTAAATTTTAACATATTGAACCTGCATCTGACCCTGAAACCAATTTTTGGTAGTTTTCAAGCCCTGCTGTTGGGTCCATTTGGAGAGGGAAAGCGGGGCCTGGATGAGGAACCTGGTGGCTTCTACACAAGGGCTGACTGGTCGTGAGCGCTCCCCAGAGCAGATATAACCAGAGCCAGAGGTTTACCTTCATTCCTTCAGGGACCAGATAGGACCTATTCTGGATTCCCTGCTGTTATAAAATAGTGTACATCAAAGGTACAAGGTAGTTACCATGAAATGAATGAATACAGAGGTGGCAGATCAAGCTCATCCTTTGGGGGCCCACTGCAGAGCCACCTGCCGGCTCCTTTGTGAGAGAATACCGAGCAAGAAGCCACCACACCAGGCAAGCAGGACAGAGCTGAGTTGTTTCTTCTGGTATCAGAGAGGCGGCAGCTGGCGCACACTCTGCTCCCCAGGCCCTCACAGATCATCCGCATGCTTGAGGGAACAAGGGGCTCTGAAGAACCCCAACACATGATTCTCACTCCAGGGGTTCCTTCTAGCAGCAAGGCCATTGGACACAGGCTGTGTGGAAAGGGGCCCTGGGCAAGAGAGCCTCAGCTTAGCCACCTAGCCCCCTGGGCCTCAGGAAAGGCCAGCACCTCCAGGCTGGGGCAGCAGCCTACTGTGGGGAGACCCCTGCCCAGCCAGGCCCAGGCTGCACCATGTTACAGGGACCTCTCACCTCTATGCACTCCCAACAGTGGAGTTGCGCTTGGCTAGACACATCTTAGGAAACGGACTTTTTACTTGGATAGTTGTGTTTGAAAAAGGGGATACCCTGGGGTCCCCCTAAGGGCTGCTACATGTGGGCTCCAACCCAAGGCAGCAAGCTGAACACCAGCGGCAAGCCACTCAGTCCCCTTAGAAGTGGCTCCCCTATGACCCTCCAGCCAAGTGAAGTCCATTCCTCTCAAGTAGGCATACCTTCTGAGGGAGACACTCCAGGACTGCTACCCCAGGGAAACACGGAATCAATGCATGTGACACCACAGCACTGGACTGCTCACCAGGGGACAGCCCAGCATGTCGCCCCCCACCCCCACCCCAGCTCAACCTGGGGTGAGCAGACTTCCTACCTGAGGAGGGAGGAGACCGTGCTAAGCCACAGGGCCTCCCTGTGTGCAGTAAGCCCAACACAGGAGCGCTCTTTGCTAGCGATCAGTTGCAGTGAGCAGTGACAATCCTACTGGACACTGTGGTCAGGAGGAATTCATTTCAGTGGATGAACACTGTCAGCAAGACACACATATCCCTTGGCTAACATTTTAAACACAGATAAACTAGTTATGAATTCAGTCACTCAGGAAAATACCTGCTGACATGAGTTTCACTACACGTGGTGAATTTGGTATTAAAATAAGACAGAGACACATATGATATGGCCATGACACACATTTGGTTTCTGAATCCCTGTTTGGGGCCAAACTGACCCTGGCTGTACAGGCAGACTCTCTGGCATGGGCCACATCTGAGGCAGGAAGCACAGCAGCCTTTGAGCAGGGGCCACCACCATGGGGGACAGCTGGCTCCCTGCAGGTGGGGCAGGGACTGGCAATCCCCAGAGTTCCCTCCTTTAAAAACATGGTCTAGAAATGCTTTCTCAGCCCCGAGGACAGAGTCCATCTCCTGTTCTGGTAACTATGTACAGCCCAGTGGGAAGGGGAGGAGCATGACCTCCACCCTGCTGTTTACCAAGAAGCCGTGGAAGGTTTCCGTTTGGCATCTGTGTAGCAGCATCTTGGGTGAGCAAGAGCAAGGCTGGGGAAGTGGGGCCAGCGCTCTCTGCACTGGGCAGGGCTGGCTGACACCCCAGGCCAGAGGAATGTCAGGATGAAGTCAACTTGCCTCTTGCCAATGATAAACCATGGGTTTAAAATTCATTAACATTCATTTGGTGATAAAAATTCCTTAGGGTGGGAGCAAAATCACATTCTCAAGCAAATATTAAACCTTCCTGAGGGAAAGGGGTACGGTTAAACATTAAATCCTCGAAACAACACGGAGCACAGGGGGGGCACCGCATGCCCCTCTGCAGGTTACACCCACAGTGACGACAGACTTGGCAGGCTCTGCAGTGACACGGTTTTCTTCATTCATCCATCAAGTTCGACAGCGACACCCACTGGGGCACAGAGGACGGGTGTCCCTCCAGGAAGAGCCAAGGAAGGCCACTTGAGGGACAAGTCCATCCTGTTAGGGTACATCATGGGATCACAGCAGAGCTCAAACAGAACTTAAAACTCTGCGAAAGACACTTTTAAAAAACATGATCTCTTGAAAAAATAAATCGCAACAATTTTCAACTTCATGCAAATCGAGGGAGGAGAGTAATGGTAAAAGGTACAGCTGAAAAAATAAACATGATTCTATTTGGGCGGAAGAAGTCTGTCTCCAAAATCTTGACCGCCATGCCCCAGCTGTCGATGTCACACTTCTAGTTTCCATCCCTCCCCGTGCCGTTCTCCTCCACGGCTTCCAGGAAGGGGGCTAAGTCTTTGGTCTCAGAATGTCGCAGGACACAGCATGGCAGACAAGCTCACACTAATGGAAGTCATGGTCAGACGGAGGCTGGGCCTCGGGAGGGGGACAGGCAAGGAGGGCCTGCGTGGATGTCCCTAGATGGTGCCTTCGCTGTGCAGGCTGTGGTTGGCCTTGCTGTGCGTCACGCAGTTCTGTTCATTGAGCAAGCTGGCTGTCTCATCTGGCAACCCGTCATGCAGCTCCGTAAGAGTCAATTCAATTTTAGTGTTTTCACTGTCTGAAGACTGAGGGGTTTTGTCCATCCGGGATGCCATCAAGGCATTTTGGTATTGCTGTCTGGAGATCTGGGGCCGGAAGATGACACAGAAAACAGACCAAGATAATGCTTATTTTTAGGTTCACTTGTCTCTGTTATATTACACCTTAAATCCCCTAAAAGGCCTGTAGCAATTTCTCTAGGGGAAAAAAAAGAATCATCCTTAAGTAGAAACTGAGCCACTTTTTAAAGTTCAAGTTGATTCTGGAGAACAAGTCAGCTCTTACTGATGTAACTGCTTCCAAGTTATTTCAAAATTTCAGAAACTAGGGCTGAAGATGTAGCCCAGTGGTAGAGCATTTGCCTAGCACTTTCAATACCCTGGATTCTATCCCAAGTACAAGCAAAAAAACAAAACAAAACAAAACAAAACAAACAAACAAACAAAAAAAAAAATCGGAGACTAAAAAATGGAGATCAGCTGTTACCAACTAAAGCTGGTTTGTTCTTGAAGATGTTTTTTATTTCACACTAAGAAAAGAACTGGTGTCCAGAGCAGAAGGTGAGAGGCAGCTCTTCCCAGCCCTCTCAGGAGGCAGAGTCTCCGCAGCCTCTGTGAGCCTCCCAACCTCAACACTTCCAGGACCAACATGGCTTACAAAAACTTTTTGAAAAAGAGTCAGTCTTTTCTGCCCTGTCTCCAGCTCCCACTCTCTGCAAAGACCACATTTTTTTGCCATTTATTGGTGGAAACACCAAGACAGATGTGCTTCCCAGCCTGAATCCTGGGCTCAGCAGAGAGATAAGAACATAGGCAGGGCCCCCGAATAGAAAGAAAGCTCAGTATAGGCGGGGGCCAAACAATCTGCTGTGAAGTTGGCATTGACCTGCAGGGTCCAGCCAAGCTGCCCTCTCTCCACTTACCTTGACAAACTGTAGGTCAGAAAGGGCTCGCACGGAGTAATCCGGGATATAGACTTGTAGGAAGGAAGAATTGAGCTGGTTATTACTGCTCCCCAGTGTTGGCGTTATTGCATCAATCCGGTCACTTCGACTGAGAGAGTCTGAGTGATTGAGACCACAGGGGCGAGGAGGTGACTTATTTTCACCTATAAGAGGAGGGAAAAGAATAAAAACCTTTAAAGTAAAGTAGATATAGCCAATAGTGAGTGCTTTATTTCTAAAGGAAAAATAATAATTGCTGCATAAGCCCAACCAGCTTACACCAGATGCCACAGGCACCCGGCTCATCATGTGGACGTCCTGCACGCAGCACGCTCGCTGGCTTCTCTTCAGCAACAGGTCACATTTGTCTCGGCCATGACAGATACAGTCCTCCTGAGTCTAATGGCAAAGGCTCTGGTGCCGTGAACCCTCGCTTGTGAGGAACACACTGAGTGCTAGGAGATGCACAGATGAGAACTGGACAAGGCCCAAGGCCAGGAAGCTGCCTGGCACCAAACCTGGGCCATGAGAAGATGGCTCTTGGCTGTTTTGCCAGGGGCAAAAACTAAGAATCACAATACTTCTGTTTGCTCATCCTCAGCCTCGACCAAATACCTCGGGCCAAACCTATTAACTACACCTCCCACCTCAACAACAGCCCCCATCAGAAAGCTGAAGGGCATCCCAGGAATTAAAGAAGGCAGATGAAACCAAGCCCTTGAGAAGTGTGGCCAAGGTGACTGATCGCCCTTACAGGAAGGCGGAAAGGAGATGTGGAGGGATCTAAGTGCGCTAGCTCTTATGGGAAGTTCCCCATAGCTTTCGATATAAATTTCACTAACAATAAAAACCTCCCCCTGCCAAGGCACTCTCCATTTTTGCTGCCTCTGGCCTCAAGCCTGTGATCCTCCCTGCCTCTGCCTCCCAAGTCACTGAGATTACAGGTGTGCGCACCCCACCTGGCTCTCATCTTTGCTTTTCTAACCAACTCTATTGCAGATATTGATTGGATGCCCACCCTGAACACATGCTGAGTTGCATAATGTTACAGGAGTAGAGGGGACCCTTCTCTCATCTGATGGATGGCTATTCTTTGCAGTGTCTGACAAATCCTCTCTCAGAGGAGCTAGCCCACTGCTCACCCTGCCCTGCGACTACTACTGGAAAGTCTGCTATTGTGGCCAAAGTCGAACTTCAAGTGGCAGTCTAGTCACCCTCTGTTCTATGGAGCGCCACCAAGCAAGTTCCATCCCTCTGCTGTTTGAAATAACCCTTGGGCATCTGAAGAGCTAACTGGGTGTGGTGGTGCATATCTGTAATCCCTGCACCCGGGAGGCTGAGGCAGGATGACTGATGCAAGCTCAAAGCCAGCCTGGGCTACACAGCACGATCCAGGTCACCCCAGGCCACACAGTAAAGACCCTGTCCCAATAAACAAAAAATAAACAACAACAAAAAAAGAGAATATGAAGAGTTATAGTATCCTGAAGTCTCTTTTCTTCCAGACCAAATACTCCAGCTGTTCTTCACCTCACATTACTGTCCCCTTAATCTATCCTGATCACTATGTTAAACTCCTTTTGGTAAATGTCTCTCTTAAAACAAGACAAGTTCAGTCAGAACACAGTATGCCACGACTCTCAGATGAAGAGTTTATTTTCACCCAAGATTTCCATGTTGATACTTTCCTGTCTGCAATTATCACATCATGGACTAGTTTCCCACTGCTAGTCAAAAAACTCATAGTAGGAGTTCCTATTGTTGCTTCTATTTACCTTCTAAGAGAACAAGGCTCCTCCTCCTCCTCCTCCTCCTCCTCCTCCTCCTCCTCCTCCTCATTTACTACTAGAGGGGTTGAAGCGAGGGCCTCACACATACTCTGGCAAGTGCTCTGCCACTGAGCTGCACTCACAGCCCCTTTTTTCTTTTTTTATCTTGAGACAGGGTCTTGCTAAATTATTCCAGCTGCCTCTGGCCTCGAACCTGCTATTCGTCTGCCTCCGCCTCCCAAGTCCCCGAGATTACAGGTGTGAGCCACCATGCCTGGCTCTTATCAATGTTTTATATTTAGCAGAATGGAACTTTGAACACATGACCTAACTTTGCTAAGTTTCAGATTTCTTATCTGTAAAATGTGCGCAATAACAGTGCCCACCTCCTAAGGTCTGAGGGTTCAAAACAAGATAACACATAAAGTGCCTAGCACAGCACCTGACACCAAGTGCCTGGTGATGCTGTTTGTTAACATGCTCCATTCTCTCCCACTAGCTTCCTCCTAGCCTGCAGCTGTAGCCCTGTGGCCTCCGATCCCGTCAGATCTCGGAAGCTAAGCAGGGTCAGGCCTGGTTAGTACCTGGATGGGAGACCGCCTGGGAACACCAGAAGCTGTAGGCTTGGGAGAAGGACCTGGCAACCCCCTCCCAAAAAGCAATCTGCCATTGAAAACCCTATGAACAGCAGAGAAGCACTGACAATAGTGTTTCCCCTGTTGTACAGAGGGT
>VMDO01001215.1:139202-172163 GCA_007922755.1 Pedetes capensis | reverse complement strand
GCTTCCTCCTAGACCTCAGCCACCATGCACCTGCCGTAAGAAGCAAGCCTGTTCACATGGTGATAATGTCACCCATGATGGCAGATCCATCAGTTCTTTGAAACGAGGACTCTCACTGTACCTCCAGGTTTTGGACACAAGTCTCATCATCTACAGATACTTTTGAAACCCTGTTTACTTAAAGTAAATGTCAAAATTGAAAGCTATAAAAGCAAGGCATCTAGAGGGATCTCTGCTTCTTGGTGAGACTCCATGTACTGTCAGGTGGAGGTCAGGGCCCCCGTTCATGACCTCTGTCCTTGCTGGATAGGCCTTCCCCTTTGCCAGGAGCCCACTGCTTCTCTAAGGGGGTTCTCTAAGACCCCCTCCACAGTGCCCCAAGTACCCACATGGTTGTCTGGGGAGATACCCCTTCACTTCAGCACACTGCTCAGCACCTCAAGTTCAGTCAGAACAATTAAAATAAGAATAATATAAGTCCACATCATTTATTCAAAGCCTTGGGGACTAGAGATGTCCTGAAATTTGGAAAGGTAATAAGGTCCACGTTCCCCACATTGTGTACACTGATCAGTGATTCTGGGCCAGTCCTGGTACCCAAATGCACTCTACCTGTGGTGAGACACCTGAAGACCCAAACCACAAAGAATAAATTCTGGAATAGCTGCTCTGTACTCGGGCTCATGCTTCATTGCCAAATTTATATGCCAAAGTTTTAATGACAATCATAACGAATAAACCTTCCATTGTGATTCTTCTTGGCCTTCTCAGCATTAGCTTTGTTTATTTCTGCTTTTTGTCTCAACTTATTTTATCCATCCTGCCTAGGAACCTTTTCTTCTTGGCAGTATGCTAGAAGACACAATAAAGAAGCGTTCTGAGCCTCCTCCTTTGGAACTACAAGTGCCTTCTGGAAGACTCAGGAAATCACTGGCTTATTCTAACTCCCATTTATGAGATACCATATTCTTGCAGTGCCAGAATCCCTAAAGTCTGGGATTCACAAAATGGATTTTTCTATTACTGGATTACATGGAGCAGGCAGAGCAAAGAAATCTAAGCTGTACGGAAAAAGTAAATACAAATGGTATTTCCATGGACTTCATCCAAACGTCATCAATTTCAGCATCTGGGACATTTTAAATAGGGGGCAAGTGCAAGCAATAAAATGGAGAGAAAAAATACAAACATACATAACGCACGTATATTCATGCACATACAAAGGGTCAAAAATGTATACACAAGAAAGGGAAAAATTGTATTAAAATCATAATACTCAATATATATCTATATAACAAAAGATGAAGACAAGTCATATTTGACGTCTGTAATTACAAAGTGGTTACCACAGCAGACAGGACTTGTTGCTGTGTGAGGCCTCTTAGACCTTCCTTTATGCATATCACATGCAGTACCATGTGTCTCAAATTTATCATGACTGTGTGCAATTGTTAGGTATGCTGGAGGTTATGTTTCACACTCACACCTCCATTGTCATTGTACTTCCAAAACATCCTTGAATTTCAATACCACTTCAAAATGGTCTTGCACTCTTCCAACGACAACTGTGCTTCCATCATTTTCTTTGTTCTGGCACCTAGTGGTGCTATTCATTTGGTTAATGTCAGGTAAGAAGCCAAAAACTCGTAAACTCAAATCGACCTTTATTGCGAAGAAACTGCAGGGGCTGTCCCTAACAAAGGAGAATGCAGCAGCCAGGAGGAAGGGGCAAGGCTTTTATGGGCTACAGGAAGGGGAAGGGGTGATCAACGTGCCACATTGGGATAGGTAGGAAGCATGTGCATGGAGAGTTCTGACAGGCTAGAAGAGGGAAAAGGAAGTAGTCATCAGTTGCCACACTGGGCAGATTTTGAGTTAGGTTTTGGCGGACTTTTTTGGCAGGCTTTTTGAGGACTGGGGCATAACAGGTAGAAGAAGGTACCACCTTATAGGAAGGTGCCATTTTGCAACAGGTCCTGCCTAATTGTCATCTTTTGAGCAAATGTCATACTACACATTGCTACCATAATTCAACTTTGAAAAGTAATATATACATACTATCTCTCAAAATGTGTATACATTTTTGACACCCCCAGTATATATATGTGGCATGTATATGTGTGGGCATTCTGATGGCTAGTTTGATTCAAATAGCTCTATGAATAATATCTTCCTCTCAAACATCCCAAACTTTAAGAGCAAAGATTTAAGGGAACATTAATTAGTTTCCTCCTAATACATGGATTGTCTCCTTCACCAAGTATCAGCATTGTAAAGTTCAGTTGAAACTGAATTATGAAATACAAATTTCATCAGTCAGGTTTAAAATAATTTTTTTTTTTTAGGCAGGGTCTCACTATGTAGCCCAGGCTGGCCTCAAACTCATGATCCTCCTGCCTCTGCCTCCTAAGTGCTGGGATTATAGGCGTGTGCCACATTCTGCCAAAGCCCAGCAACTTTAATTAAAGAAAGATTAAACCTTTTCCTTTCTTTTTAATGGCTGGACATATTAGCTAGGCACAGCCAAACCCTCCTGCAGGGAACTAATCAGCAGCTGGTTAGGAATGTGCACAATACTAATTTCAAAACAAAGAGGGAGATGGAGAGAAGCAGGGCCACTTGTTTGATGGAAACCAGAAACATATGCACCAGTTCACATGGATCTTGGAGAAAAGATTAAAAAAACTGGAAATTTGTTGGCTTCTGTGGATGGGGTGTTTTGCTTGCTAAGAAAAGTTCATAGTCCCTCAGGCTTTCACCCAATGCATTCTATAGATGAATGTGCTCTAGCATCAGGTTTTGGGGGCTTCTGGAAACTCCACACCCTGTGATTTGCTGAGGTTGGAATAAGACTGCAAAGGAGCTCCTTTGGTTGACCTGAGAATTCCAGGTCAGCAGTGTAGGTGGGAAGGGCTGGGAACACTAGTGCTGTGGGATGGTCACTCTTCCTGTCCACATTTTGTCACTGCTCATGCTCCAGAACTCCTGGCCAGCTTTCCAAACACTCTGTACCCACTGTCACTTATGTTTTCCTGGAGGGCTCACTCTTAAGTCACAGAACCTTAGAGTTTTATGGCTTTTAGGAATATGGAAAACAGCCTTTCCAAATAGAGGGGGCAGACCTGGCCAGGCAGGCTGTTGCAGGGTCAAGGGTAGGCGATCAGGAGAATTATGAAAAGGAAACATGCAGAATTACCTGGAGAACCTGCTGCTAACAACTCAGTTCTGCTGACAACAAAGGTACGAGACAGGGACAAAGGAACTGAAAAATGGAGAAAAACAGGGTGAGACCATATTGGAAGGCAGAAAGGAGACCTCTAGTCGAGAGATGGGAGTGGACACCTGTTCTCCCGAGAGGAGCACTCCATCCCAGAAGTGCAAAAGCCCAAGAGATATTACATAAATAAAAAAGCCCATGCACTGCTTTCCAGGAAGAGCAAGACATGGAGGCCACAGTGGGGAGAAATCCTATTCACACGTCCAGCAAGTGCTTAAGCTATTAACAGCCAACTGGGGTTCATAGCTGCAAAGTGTGCTATTTTTAAGGAGCTAATCAGAATTAGTCACACAAAAGGAAAGCTCAACTAATGACTGCTTTAAGAGTGTGGCCCAGGCCATGCCCCAATACACTGCATGCCCCACAAAGTTCCTCTCTGTGGCAAGCAATGAGTTATCTGATTAATTTGCATTCTCAGCCTCAAAACTTTGACCTGATGCTTTGAATTGCTTTAGAATGATTGTAAATTTCAAAATAGAGGAAAGTAAATAAAGCATGGCATGCCCAGATTCTCTGGGAATGGCTACGGTCAGCTCTTACTCTAACGGGAAGCTGCAGCCCCACCTGAGGGCAAGTCCCACAGACACACCATGCTGGGTGGGAGTGAGGTTTTCGGGGCATGTCTTGACAACCAAGGATTGTAGGTTTCTCCAGATAACCAGCTTTAATAAATAGAAACAGGCAGCTCTTTATCTGGAAATGCCTGTGCTAATTGCACCTCTCAGTGAATACATAGTATCCCAGATCCTAGTTTTAAAGCAAAGTAAAAAATTAGGCTTTGGAATCAATGAGATGCTGTTACAAACTTCCCCTTCTTTAGGGCACTCTCCAGACTTCTTAGCGCAGGGCCACTCTTCAGTTCCTTTTCCAAATGGAATTCATCCCCACACTATGGTTCAATGAACCCTGGACTAATATTTAGGTTTTAAAGAAAACAGTAACCAATAAAAATGTACAATTTACTCTTATTTCTTTTCAGAGCCACCTTATAGATCAAGGTTTGCCAACCTGGGGCTAGTTTGAGGCCAGTTGCTCAAAACAGTCACCATTATCCTTCTGTTACACAACATTTGCCCTTGTGTCTTAAAGGTCACAATACACGAGTATCACTGTACTGCATTCACCTAATAATCACAGGAGGTGCTACTATTGCATCCCCTTAAGGAGGAGGAAACTGGGGCCTTTCTCAATGTCACACAATGAGCATGTGATGGAACTGGGGCTGTGACCCAGGTCTTCTTGTGCCTAGTTACAAAACCCCCTCTGTCCAGTATGACTAAGCAGTGGACATGCAACATCACCTTCAAGTTATAACAGAGGTCAATGACCTCAGTAGGGTCAGATGAGCCCATTTTCATACTGGGTGGGTGTTGGTCAGCAGGTGACAATGGGGATGCTGGGCCCACAGGACTCTAAGACCTGCATGGAACAGTGAGAAGATACATCTGGGCCAAAGGAGGTTTATAACAATGGGAGAAACCTTTTCAGTTCACTGGCTTTCTAACTGTAACATTCCTGGGTCCCTCAGACTACTGGGTGGCACAGAATTTGAGGACCAATGGCACAAAGATGGATTTGTCCAGAGGTCTCCCCTGCCCTTTCTAGGTTGTTTTCAGAACTGACAGCTTTCCTTTTAGGATGGGCTATGTTTACACTTGAGGTTTGTAAAAGTTATCCCCCAGCACAGCATGTCCTTTGATATTCTGACCACAAGGTGGCACTCCACCACCTCTGTTTACCTGCCTGACCCGCTCTTGCCAGAGTAAGGCAAGCAGTGCAAAGGCCAATCAAGTCCCATCCCCAGGGAGAGCCAGCACAAGCAAGTATGGTTGTTCAAGATCGATCCTTCTATGATAGACATAACTTGCTGGCATCCTGGAGCCTTGTGCTTGGAGAACTTGGTCAATCCCTTATGGCATGGCCACCTTTACCTGGCCAGTTCTCTTGAAAAGGAGAACTGATTGAAGGCCATAAAGGTGCACTAACAACCTCCTTCATCCTCAGGAAGATGCAAAGTCAAACCCCAGAAGAGCTAATATTTAAGACCCAGGTGTTGGATGGGAGCAACTGGCAGTGTCACCCTGAGCAGTGGGAGTGTAACTGGTACAGCCCTTCTGGAAGCTGCTGGGCAGTGTCTACTAAAGCTGAAGAAGCACAGACATGACTACCAGCAATTCCACTTCAATGCGCACACGCACCCACCAAAAGACATGTACGAGAATGCTCGTGGCCACACAGTTCCCAGTGCCCCCAGCTGCCCCAGTGTCCGTCAGCAGTAAGAAAGGTAAGTGTATTGCTGTATATTCACACAATGGAATACTACACAGCAGGGAGAAGAAAGCATAACTCCACACAACAAAACAGTTGACTGATAAGCAGAGCACTGAGTGGAAGAGACCAATTCACAGAACACATTCTGTGTAATTCCATTTATACAAAGTTCAAGACAGTAGTTGCTTCTGGGCAACAGTGACTCAAAAGAAGCACGAAAGGAGGCTGGGATATTCTGTTACTGGATCTGGGTGCTGATTTACACAGCTGTGTTCAGTGTGTGGAAACTCATGAAGGTGTACATTTTTTATTTTGTACAGTTTTTGTATAGGATACGCCTCAACAAAATGCTCAGGAAGTAAAATAAGGGCAGCTGGCAGGGGCTGCGAGAAAACTGATGGGAGAAGGGCATGGCGTCCTAAACCATAGCCCTGCCCTGAGAGGCTGAGGGCCAAACTCACCCGGAGAGGCTGTGAGGGCCATGACACCGTAGTATGAAAAAGCACTTGCTTCGAACTTCATGCCTTCCTTCCCAGCTTCGACTTCCACTTTCCCCTGTGGGAAGAAAAGGAGGATTTTCAGTCCTACTGCATGAGTCTGTGTGCTCTACACAAAATTTGGTCCTTCTCCAGATTTGTGTCTAAATACCCTTCCCAACAACCCCAAGGAAGCAAAGCTTCAGATAATCTTGCCCCCACAAAGGAGTGACTTAATTCATCTCAAATAAGAAACTGGTCTTGATGGGAGGGGATCATAAAAGGGTGGGTCCATATCTGTGGGCCCACTTAGTATTTTCCCTGTACCCTTAGTTATTGGGTTCTGCAAGAGCCCTCCAGTGACACAGAAGCCAGAACTAGAACAGAATGAGGCCCAAGGGTCAGCATGGCTCATGGCACTGAGCAGAGAGGAGGGAACTGGCCCTGTGGCAGAGCCCATTCTTGCCTCACAAGCCTGGCATCCTGACCAACTGCCAACCCTTGGAGGGCTGGTGCCTTGTCTAGGCTCCTTGGAGGCACCGCAGCACATGGATCTTTTCCTCCCTCTCTTAGAAAACGCCTTGAGAGTCTCCTTCCAGCAGAACAAAACTCCCCTCACTTCCCCCTTTCTTCCCTTCTCTAACTTGTCTGCAACTGCTCCTCCATCACTTCTGGGACACACTGTGCCTTTTCTATCCCTGTGGCCCTGAGGGCCAACAACCTCCTTCGCAGTAGGTGCTCAACATGCATTTCCTGGGCTACCAAAATATTCTCATAGGAGTTTTACCTCTAGGTTTCCCAACCAAGGTCAGCGCCTTCTTGCTCATATCACCCATGATTTCCTGTCCTGGGGGAGGGTCTCTCCCCAAGACATCCTTTACAAGGGGTAAACCAATGGGGAGCTACCGTTTACTGAAAATAAACCATGCTAACACTGCACCATATTTTGTTAATTCATTTCATGCTCCCAATTCTGGGGAGCAAACACAATTCTCCCCTTCTTATGAATCAGGAGAGAGGGGCTCAGACAGATTCAGTAAGCAAAGAACAAGTTCAAAGAATATGTGGCACTATACCACTTACTGGTGTGAAGGCCATTATTCTGCTCATTCCCTGTTAAGTTATCCTATATTAAATCCCAATTATGGAAGACCTTTCTTTCTCAAGCCACTTCTTCAGAAAGCTAGCTGTGCCTCTCTTTTAGGTTTCCTTCACTCAATGGAGGGGCTGGGAGTTAGCTCAGTTGGTAGAGTGCTGCGCTGCAGACTCTGAGGTCCTGAGTTCAATTCCCAGCACCTCAAAAATGGGACCTGGCAATCCACTCCCAAGGCAATCCCAAAACAGCCATTGAAAACCCTATGAGGGTCGCTATGAGTCAGATACCGACTTGACGGCACGTAACAACAACAACTACTCACTCAATGGAAACAGTTTTGCCAGTCTCAATCAATTCTCTCACTGAGAAAGGAACTTAAAACTCCACCCATGATTTTGGGGGGATTTTTTAATTAGTACTGGGGATCAAACCTAGGGCCTCACATGTGCTAGGCAGCACTCTACTACTGAGCTGCACCCGAGTCTCTTCAGTCATAATTTTAAACCAACCTGCAAATGAGCGAGGCCGAAAACCCTACAGGAGGTGCTGTGAGGCTGGAGAAGCCAGTCCTGGCCTTCCGAGTCCAGTGGGTGGAGAGCACATAAACATGCCGCGGGGAGACGGAAGAATGTGCGGAGTTCAGAGAAATGTATTTGCTTCCTGGTCTTTCACAAAGGCACTTTTTGTACAGAAAGGAAGAGGTAAAGATGAGCAGGACCTGGGTAAGCCAAGAGATGGGAGTGAAGAAAGGAAGGTCCGAGGCAGGGGACAGCAGACCCGGGCTCACAGGTTTGCACAGGGAAGGGCTGAGAGGCCATTCTGGAAGGCAGTCTGGAGAGCAAGTGAGGCCACAGAGCTCCTGGAACAATGGCCAGGCAGGGCAGCTCTTGGGCAATGGAAAATAGGTTTAGGCAGATGAAGTCTAGACCAGACTAGGGTGGTAGCCACAGGCCTGGAAAGAGATTGTGATAAGCGAAGCTGTGGGTGAGGAATTACCATAATTTGGTGAAACCTTTAGGGGGAGAAATACAGGGGAGGAAGCAGCAGCCAGAAATCACAACCAAAGCCGAGGCCCTTTGAAAAGTCGGGAAAGGGCTGGGAACACAGAATAGATTCCAGCTTAGAACAAGGCCTTCTGAGGAGGAGGAGGCGGCGCCACAGGCTGCATTGGAAGGGAGGAGGTTGGGGGAAGGTCAGGACTGGAGATGGACATCCAGGGGCGAAGGAGAGAGGCAAATGGAAAGAAATAGAGAGAAAAGAACCAGCCTGCGGCCCATGACTAACAGAAGGAGGAAAACCAGAACTCAGAGTGAGGCTGACAAACAATCAGATAGAAGCCACCCTTGATAACAGTCTCACCACAGAAACCCGACGAGGAGGGGCTTGTGGTAAAGGCGGGTGGCAGCATCAACCACTCCTGGGACATGGAGGGGAGACAGCAACGGTGTGTGCTCACAAATGACAGAGTCTGGGGACCAGCAGAGTCCTCCCACCCCACAGAGGAGACAGGAACCAGGCGGCAGGCCTGCGAGGGTGGAATGGCCGAGGGGAGGCCGCTCAGGGCCGGGGGCCACGCGAAAGTCAGCGTGGAAGAGAAGAGGAGCCAGCAGAGAGCAAGGCCAAGGCTGGCAGGAGAGAGCAGGATGAAGTACGGTGACCACCGTTAGACATGACAAGGTCCCTCATAGAGGAGGGAAGAGAGAGGGCAGGGACACAGATGACATTCAGAGATGGAGGGCAGTAAACGGCCAGGCCTGATGGTACATCTTCTCACTTCCTTTCCCATCTCCTCCTGTACTAATCTTGGTTTGAACTGAGGGTTGAGACATACATACGTACGCGCTCTCTTTTTTCTTTTTTAGTTCTGGGGATAGATCCCAGGGTCTAATGTATGCTAGGGAAGTGCTGACCACTGAGTCCCATTTTTATTTTGTGGATAGGGTCTTGGTCACGCACGCTGCCTCTGGCCTCCAACTTGTGATCCTCCTGCCTCAGTCTCCCAAGTACCTGGGATTATAGGTGTGTGCCACGGCACCAGGCTCTCTACCTGAACTTCTGTACAGAGAATCAAAAGTGACAGCGCTTCACAACAATCTCTGACTCCAGTGGATCCAGGAGCTTGTTTTACAAGTTACAGTACCTCTGTGTTGTGTCTTTGTAAACGGGTGTCAGTTCCCACTTCTCCTGTGACAGACCTTCAGACCCGGCAGGGCAATGGTCCCTACCAGAACAAGATTGTGGAAACAACCCCAGGCCGCCTCTGGGAAGGAAGTATTCCTGGGCAAGGACCCACCCACTGCTTCCTAGAAGCTCAAACATGGAGCTTCCCAATGCTGGCCTCCAGCTCCCACTCCCGGGCACTTCTTCCAGTTCTCACATTCTATGATTTTACAATTGCAAGAGTTTTAAAAACTGCCCAACGCCATCATCCCCTATAGGAGTGGTGCTCTTCTGACAGGCAAGTTTTAGAACCTAGTAAGCGCTCCTATTCATTTGCGTGTCAGTGGTTCTAAAAAGAGATCATTTTCAAATAAGCCCACAAGTATGCAGATTAGGGCCATCCCCATTAAGAGCTAATTTAACAGGTTCAAAATCAATTACATATTTTCTCAGATAACTTTTTCCATAAGGAGGGAGCCATATATCAATTCTACTTTGAAATCTTCATTAATCTTTTATACCACACACACACACACACACAAATCAGGACAGGACATGATGGACTCTATGCATTCCCCAAGGGAACGAGGGCTTTCTGTTTATAAACTGGCACATTAGGAAGGGGGCCTACCAGTGCCTAGCAAAGTGTCCTTCCTGAGTGAGAATTCTAGGACAGCAGCCCACCTTCCTGCAAATGAGGGCAGAAGATTACCTCCTATCAAAGTCTCAGTGCCCATGTGTACTACAGGCTGCCACCCCTGACCTCAAAGAGGGATCCTGCGCTATCCCAGTTGATGTGGCACAGCCGTCCATGAAGCAGATAACAATGAGAGGTCAGCATGGCCAGGCCGCTGCAGGCTGAAGACTTCCTCAGATCCCCCAAGCCAGCAGCCACTGGCCTCCCACTCAGTCTTGAGCTGAAGCCTTTCTGTGCTTTGCCTGGCTGCTGGTTTTCAGATGGCCATCTCAAAGCAATCAGCAAAGCTTGACATCAGAAAGGAGGTAAGTAGATGCCAGGGGCATGAACATGAGGAAGTCAACAGCAGTCCCCCACAAGAGGAGAACTGCCACCCAAAGGTGCATGTCCATGTCTTGTTTGACTCTGGTACTCACAAGCTATCTGCCCATGGCTTTCCATCTGGAGGCTGTTGAGGTAGGCCTGAGACTCCTCAAGTTAATTTCATAAAACTGTGGTGGTCAAAATTTATACTCATATTTAACCATCTGGCTGACCATCACCTAACCAAGTACTGTCACCGGATGTCAGTGCCATCACGCTCATGACTACATTGGTGCCAAGTTGTATGACTTGAATCATGTAGGCTAAGCCTTGCTACTCAAACAACTAGGGGCTTGTTAGAAATGCAGCACATCAGGATCTGCATTTAACAAGATCCGCAGGGATTCCAGGGAACACTGCAGTGTGAGAAACACTGAGCCAGAGAGAAAGTGGGAGTCATGGGGAAATAACTCAGCCACACCCAGTGGAAGCCAAATAACAGCCCAACATGCTGTACAAACATCCAAAGAAGCTCAGATTCAGCAAGGGATCAAGGGGTCTGCCATCCAGACACCCGGAGGCCCAGGAGTGCTGGATGCAAAGGAGCTTACACTCTGGCATCCCAGCCACCAGACGTAACACATGAGCTTCCCAATGGGCCAAGTGTTATTGTTTCCACATTCCAAATTAAATACTAACTTGCAAATTTGATTTATAGTTGTAAATGAGAGTTCTAAACAAAAGGACTTTCTATCTAGTTTTGTATTTATAATACTTACATAGCATAATTTTAAAAAATGATTCACTGCTGGGTGTCCAAGCAATGTTTTTCTTTAAAATGTGTGTGTTATCTGTACTTGACTCAAGACTACAGATTCGTTGTTACTCTGAAACGCACAGACCCTGTCACTGACAACTCCGTGGAAGGTTTGGTGTTAAGAGTTTAAATTCTTCTCTGAATAGCAGATGAAGCCATACTAAATATTGTCAAGGGCTCTGTGAATTCTAAGATGCCACCTGCCACTTCCTCAAAAGAACAATTCCCACTTTATGGAAAAATGTCTTTAGAATCCATATCAGAAGCTGTAAAAAGTATAGATGGGAGAGTTTAAAAAAAGAAAAAAGAAAAAAAGCATATTAATCTGAAACATGAAATCAAGAACAAAATAATTCCAGAGGGATAGGAATGTACTTCTTTAAATTACACAACTGGCAAAGAAAATGACTATTCTTTCTGTTTCCCTGTTACCCCTTGTGTTCACTAAAGTCATAATCTGGTTATGTGCTGAGGAAGAGCAATCACACTATTTTTCATTTGTTTATTTAGACATTGTACTCCTCAAAGGACCAACAAATCCTTCATTGTAAAACACCAATCGTATAAATTACACAGTGATCTATTACATTTTGCCTGTTTTTATTAGGAAAACAATTTACAGCAGTTATAATTACTGTGCATATACAATTTTTTAACTTGACATACTTTTATATATACTTTCCACATCTTTGTTGTTGCTGTTAGGTGTCGAGTCGGTGTCCGACTCATAGCAACCCTCCGTACAACAGGCGAAACACTTTTGTCAGTGCTTCTCTGCTATTCATAAAGTTTTTCAACGGCAGATTGATTTTTGGGAGTGAGTTGCCAGGTCCTTCTCCCAAGCCTACAGCACCTGGTACTCCCAGGTGGTCTCCCATCCAAGTACTAACCAGGCCCAACCCTCCTTAGCTTCTGAGACCTAACAGGATCAGACACCAGAGTGCTATGGCTACGGGCTCCACATCTTTAATTACTATATAATGTTCCCTCAAATTATGTCTCATTTTTATTAGCTATTAGACATGTGAACTATTTCTACTACTTTATAATAGATTTTCTGTAAGGATATTTGTATCTTTTTATAAAATAATGATTTATTGAGGTGTGAGACTGCTAATTTAAGGATATGATTAGTTAATAGCATCTTTATAGTTTACTTTTTAAAGCAAAACTTGTTTTCTAAAGTCAAGAAAGGATGTTTGTTTTCTCTCATATGTGAAGGAAAAAACAAACCTGAAAGTAGAAGAGGAAGAGGGACTAACAGGGAAAGGCTGCAAGAGAGGAGAGGGTATAAAAGGGTATTTATGAAGGTTGGATTTGGTGAAAGCACATTTATGCTTGTATGGAAATGTCACAGTGAAATCCATTTATCTGTACAACCTGAGCTAATAGTTATAAAAAAAAAAATGGAAAAAAACAGTGGATGCTTAACTTCGTCAAATGCCTTCCTGGAATCTATTGATAAAAAAAGGCATAGGGCTTTTTTTTTTTTACTACTTTTCTAATTAATATGGCATATTTTAGTGCTGTTGCCTTTATATTAAACTAGCTTTTCATTCTAAAATAAACCAAATTCAGTCAGTTATAATGAATAACGCTTTGGGTATAATGTTACTCTTTGTAATCTTTTTACTTTGAAATTCTACATCAATATTGACAAGTGAGGCTGGCCCATAATCTTATTAGGTTTTAGGATTAAGCCTCTATTAGTCTTAAAGAACACATTTGACTATCATATTCTATTTACATAATAAAAATGATGAGTTATTTAAAGCTCTACTTGTATAATACAGAATTTGAGTTCTTTAAAGTTTTTTCCTCTTACCAAATCTTTTATTCCAGCTGTTTTGAGGGCACATTTTTCCCCCTTCTTTATCACATTAATAATTATGCCAGGACTACTGATTTTGTTAATCTTTTAAAAGAGCCAAATTTTGACTTTATTGGTTGTAAGGCTTTTTCATTTGAGTTTACTTTTATATTAACTTTTATTATTTAATCTAGTTTTAGTTTATTGTTTTTTTCTTTTTGAGATAATTATAGTTCTCTCTCTCTTTCTTTTTAATTTAAGTGCTTGTTGTGGTGGCTCTTAGGTGGTCTGACTCATAGTGACCCTATGTACAACAGAAGGAAACAACCCCCAATACTCTGCCATACCTGGCACTATTGTCAGTGCCTCTTTGCTTTTCATAGGGTTTTCAATAACGGATTGTTTTGGGAGTGGATTGCCAGGTCTTTCCCCCTGGCATTTCCAGGAGGTCTCCCATCCAACAACTAACCAGGCAACTCTGCTTAGCTTCTGAGACCAGGCAGAATTGGATGGCAGGGTGCTATGTCTATAGACATTTAAGTACTTTCAGGAATAAATTTTTTGAAACTTTGATACAGATTTCTAGTATTTACATTAGTTAATAATAGTCCTTTATGATACACTATATATTTTAAGATATTCTATATATTTTCTTCCTAACTTAATAACTATTTAGTGTCTTTAGTTTGCCATTACTGATAGTTCTATTTTTTAGTTGTGTATTTAAATAGGTAGCACATGCACATGGTAAGAAATCCAAACTATATGGGGGAAAATACCCCCTTCTGCTCTATTTCCAGCTCTCCAAGAGTCCTCTTGAAAGGAAATAATTTTTATCAGTTTCTTGAGTAAATTTAAGAGAAACTCCATGTAAACATACTTATATGAAAGATAGCCCACAACTGTACCACTGTAGCATCCAATCCTGTCAGATCTCAGAAACTAAGTAGGGTTGAGCCTGGTTAGTACTTGGATGGGAGACTGCCTGGGAATACCAGGTGCTATGGGCTTAGGAGAAGGACCTGGCAACCCACTCCCAAAAAACAATCAGTCACTGAAAACTCAAACAATCTTGTTTTGCTTATTGTACATAGGGTTGCTATGAGTTGGACACTGATTCGATGGCCCCTAACAACAACAACATATGAAAGATAAGTATTTTTTTTCTTTTACACAAATGTGAACATATATACATTCTTCTGTGCCTTACATATAAACCTAAGAGAATTTATCACAATTTTAGTATGGTTTAGTACTCTTCAATTATGTGTTTTTGCTCCTAATTTCCTTATGATCTATGCAGGTAGTTTTATGTAATTTCTATCTTTTTGTATTTATTAGAATGTATGCTGTGACACAGTAAATGATAATTTTTATGAGTCACTTTTTGTGTGTGCATGTGATGCTGGGGATTGAACCCAGGGCCTCAATGCATGCTAAGCAAGCACTCTGCCACCTGGGCTAAATTTCTAGCACAAAATTTTTTAACAGTGTATTTCTCTGACTTTTATGTTTGATTTTCTCCAAATCTGTTAATTTTATTTTACTAGTTATACAACTTACAACAAGTGTGTAATTTTTCTTAAAAAGTTAGTGCACAATTTTTCTTGATATGCTTGCTCTTTTATGATAGTGGGAAAAAATACTTTCATGAAAATTATGTTCCTATTCATTTCTTTTTTGTTGTTATGTTTTTGCATCTTAGGGGGGCAGGGCTTGAACTTAGGTCCTCATGCATACTTTATAAGTGCTCTACTACTGAGCTGAACCCACCTGGCCTATGTTTTGAGACAGTCTCACTAAGCTGCACAGGATAGATACATCTAGAATTGAACCCATGTTTCTCCTGCCTCTTGTCCCCCTCCCCCTAGTCACTAGGATGGCAGGCTTGTGCCACCATGCCCCATTTCATTTCTACTTTAAATATACACTGTTAAGTTATTTAGGCATATGGAACCATTACAGATTTTGTCATGATTTAGTGTGCTTTTATCATTACCCCTATTAATCTCTCAAAACATTTTAAACATCTTTTTTTGGATAAAACAAAGTTTTATCTTTTTATGCATATGTAGTGGGAAGTATGTACTTGGCATTATGTAACTTACAAAAGTATTTTTTAAATTTACATAAATCATTTGCTTTGAATAAATTGTTGCTGTTGGTAGGTGCCCTCGAGTCAGGTCCAACTCACAGAGACCCTCCAAGGGTTTTCAATGGCTGATTGTTCAGGATTGCTTCAGAAGTGGATTGCCACATCCTTCTCCCATTTTTTGAGGTGCTGGAGGGCTGGGGATTGAACCCAGGTCCTCAGAGAGTATAGAGCAGCACTCTACCTACTGAGCTAAACCCCAACCCTTGAACAAATTAGACTACCTCATTTAGGACTTAAACTAAAAGATGATGTGTTTCTATGTATAATTC
This sequence comes from Pedetes capensis, assembly GCA_007922755.1. Classification (NCBI taxonomy): domain Eukaryota; kingdom Metazoa; phylum Chordata; class Mammalia; order Rodentia; family Pedetidae; genus Pedetes; species Pedetes capensis. The sequence continues at coordinate 156,832 of VMDO01001215.1, read as the reverse complement.
TAGACCCAACCTCAATTACTTAAAGAATTTTGCTGGAGGTGCAGAAGAGGGGCTTTCACTATATGGAGGCCAGGAGCAGAAAGCAGATGCTATGCTGCTTCCTTCTGACCACATGGTCCTGAAATGCAGGGTGCATGCACCATAACTTGGCAGGAAGTTCCAGGGTTGGACTGGTGGCATTTCAGGGTGGAATGTACTTGGCAAATGACGATCGCTATGCCAGATGGTGAGGGGTGTCAGGGCATTTCATTCTGTTATTCTCTGGGTGCCTTGGGTAATTGGCTGGTCTGTAAGAATATGACTTTTTGGCAAACTCTACAGTTAAACACCTACGTAGCCCTGTTTATCAAGCACACACACTATTTACAAAACCCCCACAACATCTTCAGTTCAATAAATTTGACACATTTATATAAATATCCACCATGAAGAGGTATTCAAATATGGTAACCTACACATATATGACTTATCAAAAATATTATTTAAGCTAGGCATGGTGGCATACACCTATTAATCCCAGAAACTCAGAAGGTGGAGGAGGGAGGATAATAGGTTCGAAGCCAGAGGCAATTTGCATAACTTAGCAAGACCGTGTCTCAAAATATAAAAATAAAAAAGGGGGCTGGGAGTGTGGCTCTGTGACAGAGCACTTGCCTAGCAGGCATGAGGCCCTGGGTTCACTCCCAGCACTGGGGGGAATAAAAGGGGAAAAAAAATGTGTATATATATATAATACATACATACATACATATATATATATATATATATATATATATATATATATATATATATACATATACACACACACATAAATATTTATATATATACATCTTTATTTAAAAGACTTACTTGTAAATGAACAGGGATTATAAAGTCCCTTTTCCATAAAATTTAAGATCCACAGCTTTCTTATAAGGCAAGAGTGATTACCAAGTTACAGCTAAGTAAACACAAACTATATAAAAACGGACAATTGAAAGCCAACCACTGAAATTCACAATATGAATCCTCAAACTTCTCTTAATAACAGTCTTTAATGTAATTCATCTAGGCTTAAGAAATAGTCACATCCAGCTTTTGTGAGAACTATGAATGTTTTGTTCTCTCATTGCAATAAATAAACTCCCTACAGGACCCTCAGAGTTTTGAGCTTGTATGTTTTCAGAGAAAAGGCAAAAACAACTGAATAAGACTAAAGTTAACAGGAGAATCACAGCACTGAATTAGTCTGAAAACAGAAGTTTCTAATGAAGCCTATAAGGCATATCACCTGTTAATCCAGGTGCTTTTCTACCCTCCACTCTCTCCAGACACTGCAATACTGTCCAGATGTGGGCCTCAAGTGCACACAGCATCTCCCAGAGTTCCTGATATCTACATATTCAAGGAGATATATAGACAACTGGGCCTTTACTAAACTTGTGTAAGTTTTAGGGCCTACTGAATACTAATTACACTTTTGTGATGGTACCTCCAGTTCACAACCAGGAAGTATCCAAAAAACATGAGAAAGCTTGAGGGGCTAATATTCTTATATTAAAATAAACTCAGATTTCCTGAAAAAGTGATTCATCAATAAAGAGGTATAACAAGTTCATCAAAGTAGGATTTTATTCAGTGTAATACCCATTTTGGCCTCCATGCCCGGGGCAGCACCTGTTATGTGCAACTATGATGTAACAAGGCCTCCTGTCAACTCAACTACCAAAGTCCCTCTGAGAGGGCTCAGATGGTATAGTCTTCTGACCTTGTGTGGGGGATTATGTTACATTTATGAGAAGGAATCAGTTACTACTGCCTCAAGGGGCTGTCATCATTATATCAGCTCTTTTTCAGTCTAATTAGTAATCAGGAATAAAAACAATTATTTTCATGGAGTTGACATAAGAGATATTAAGATATGGTGAGAATGGAAGAGTTACTAAGATATCTCTTGGTCACTATAAGACCATGTCCTAATGAGAGATGAAAACAAAAGATGATATAAAGATGACCATAAAAATTTCAAAGACCCACTGACATTTGGAGAGGGATAGGTACTTCCCCAAACTCTTCAAGAAATCTTAACAAAATTCACCATTCTTCACTTGACTTAATGTCTCAGAAATCACTTGACTTAATGTCTCAGAAATCACTTTTGGTATTGGAAATTAAAGTAACTAATGGCATTGTTTTCTATTAGAATTAGTTCACAGACATAAAAACAGATGAAAATCTCTCCTCATGCAAAAGGTTACATATGTAAGCCTTGACACCCATTCACCTACACCAGGCCTCCTCGGAGCTGAAAAGATGGTACTCAGTGAGAGCAAACAACTGTTGAATAATCCCTCTGACCTGCAGAATGAGCACGAAGTAGTCTACAGGTTTGTTTCGCTGGTAGAGGTAGTACTCTGGGGCTTTCTTGTTCTTCTCATCATACTTCAGTTCCTGGATGACATTGGGGTGCTTTAGCAGCCTTAGAAGGATCTTCTCTGACATCTGGGATGGGCTAAATGCTTCTACTTCTATAGACATAAACACAACTTGACATTACACTTCAAACGGATGGAAAAGACCATGCTAGTAATTAAGGCGTTCAGATAGTAAGAATACTTGGCATCAAAGTGATATAACATGGATGAACGAGACTTCCATCTGGTGGTCCACTGGGGACAGATTACCTGAGAGAAATTAGAAAATGCTGAATGCTCATACTTGTTCCTTTTTAATTTCTCCTTTTCAACCTGTCATTGATTCCCATCTCATGAAAGTGTCTTACGTTTCTGACTGATGGAAATGAAAACCAACCAGCAGCAGGCTCCTTGAGCGCCAGGACACCCTCCAACAAGCCACAACAGTCTGACTGTCCAACAACAGCCCAGGGAGGAAGCCAAGGTTGGGAAGCACTGAGGATGGGTTAGTACCAGTGCACAGACACAGGGCTCCACCTCTCACTATCCTGAAGAATTCTGGGGACCAATGAGGGAGAGACTGGAATAAAGCAAGGCCGTGCACACATCAACATGCACTCCAAATTGCCAACAAAAAAAAGTAATGTTGGTCAGCATTTACAAAGATAGGAACTTTATTTAAAAACAACAAAAATCAAAATTACTGACGTAAGGGTGTTATTGTAAAAGTGGACGTCATGATTTCTCAGAGGCAGAGTAGGATAACATTCAGTTTTAACATATGGTTCTTCAGTGGTGAGGAACAATATCAGAATTAGGCAAAGAATAATAAGCAAGTTAAAAATATTGTTTATTTTTTATTCCTTAAATTAGATGCTATATATGAAAGCTATAAATTCTGCATTCACTTCTGTGACTTTTTTGTAATAAGATAGTACATTGCTGAAATTTTGGAAAATACAAAAAAAGATAAAGAAAATAAAAATTATCTATAAACCAGTTGGTTAATCATCCAGAGCAATTTGGTGAGTATTTCTTTCCAGCGCTTTGCCTAGGCATGTGTACTTATGAACGTGTGCATACACATAAAACCACAACTATAACCTTAACATACACATATTTCTATAGCCTGGGTTTTCCCACTTTACATTAAGTCATGGACACTTTCCCCATGACATGAGTATTAGTTTTGAGCATTTCCATATATCTGAAAACATGATTTGAAAGCGTAGGTAACATCCCATCGTGTAGTTGCTGTTGGCCTTCTTTTCAAAATATTGTAAGTATACTGCATGAAGTTGAGAGGTACTGGCTGCCATGTTGGAAACAGACGTCTTCTACAAGCCTCTGGGTACCTTCAGATTTTCTCACACTTCCCCTGGCCAACAGAGCTCACCCTTCATCTAGAGGGCCATCTGGGGATGTGAGGGGGTTAGTCAGTCTCTTAAGTCCATTCAACCTTGACCTTCTGAGAGCAGTCAGTGCCAGCTGGGCTGGTGGCTTTAATAATGTGACCACTTGCTTCCTGGAATGGGCCCAAGTTAACAATCTGATTTGAAGAAGCCACCAGGAAATCCATGTCAAAGTCCTTAGAATCTCTCACTTCATCAAAACCATAAAAGACAGAGATTTAATTCTGAAAATCTATTGTTCTTCTTTGCAAATCATAGCACCTGTATTACCACTGATGTCCAACTGTTCTTCCAAGGCAAGCTGAAGAGAGAATTACTCAACTGTCCAATCAAACGAGGTGGTGTCTGGTTTGCACTGTCAGCCTACTCCGCCAGCTGGCTCTCCCATGGACTTAGCTGCAAGAGGATGACCTGGCCTACCATACACATGCAGTGTGGCACTAACATTCATCCTTACCTTTCAGACCAATTTTAAGTTACTGGTCCACCCCTGGTAAATGTCTCAGAGGGTTCATGCCGACACTGAACACAGGAGAGGAGAGAATTTAAAGAGAAAAAAACAAAACAAAACAAACAAACAAAAAAAAACAAAAAACAAAACACAAAAGTGGCATTACTTATCACCCCATTTCCCAGTCTCCACCCCCAGCCCCCCAGTCAGCAGTGGTGAGAAACTGCTCCAGGGCTGGCAGCGATCTCAAACTGTGATAAGCGCACTTGCCTGTTGCTAGGAAACGGTGCATGGCCAGGAGAAGCTGTGGTGATATTTTAACCTTCATCTCACTGTCTGTCTGCTTAAAGGCAGAAAAGTCTTGCTTCCTTTCACGGTGGGCCACTTTCTTTTTTGTTCTGTTATCAGCTGAGGGAAGAATGGGAAAAGAAAAAGTAATAATAATAAGGAAATGCAGTCCGTTGGAGCAGGGCTCTTTTTGGATGAAAAAGACAAAACACACTGGCAAGACTAGACTCTCTCCAGGGGTGGGCACTGCCTACAAATACCCTATGCAGAGAAGAAGGGGAGAAGTCTCTCCCATTAGGCACAGCCACCTCTCTGTCTGCAGTAAGTCATAGCAGGTAACATAATCAGACCTCACAAAGGTTCTTAGAGAGCCTTTACAAGGCATGATGGGGCAGACAGGGGGGCCAAACCCCTCCCAGAACTGACAGAATCACACACACAGCTGCAGCCTAAATGGCCTGAAGTGTACACACGTTCTCCTGAAACTAAAGTCACCGTGTTCCAGTGAAGGACTCCCACCAGGCTACATATGAGGGAAGTTGTCCCTACCTTCAATAGGTCCCCTAAACCCAGCTGAAAGGAAATTCACACAAACAAGGCCCTGCAGGAAACAAATAAGAAGGCATTTACAGAATACAATTTTAATAATCTGTTTGCTTCATTTCTGTTGTTGACCATGAGATCCTCAAGGTCAAGCAAACATGAAGAATGTGATCCAGAATAGAGGCCAGCAAACTTCCTCCAGAAAGGGCCAAAGAGTAAATATATTTGGCTCTGTGGGCTATACAGTTTCTGTTGCTCTTCAGCAAAAGCAGCCATGCATAAGTGAACGAATACAGCTATACTCCAACAAAACTTTACTTACGGACTTGGAAATTTTAATTTAATTTCTACATGGCACAAAGTAATTATTTTTTCTCTGATTTTTTCAATTCAAAAATGTGAAAAAAACATTCTTAAGCTTGCCATACAAAAACAAGTGGCTAGTACTCACAGGCTGTGGTTTGCCAACCCCTGGTCTAGAAGGAATCTGATGCAAATCCACTTTCCAAGTATTTTTCTCGATAGGGTAATGATCAAGAAGAAAACTGGCTTAAAGGACAGAATGATTACTGGGCTTTTCATGGTGAGTAGGCAATCACAACTTACCCTTTTCTTCTGTCTCAAATTCTTCTGACAATCAGACAGTGTAAATCAATACAAAATCTAAAAATAATTTTCTACTGGCAATGGCTGTCATCATCCCTGATCTCCTATCTAGATCAAGAATACACCAGAAACCATAAGGTCAGCATTTTGTACCAGAAAGTCATGGTAGGCAATACTACTGTATAAGATCAGTCCAATCAAGGTTTAAAAGAACATGTCTATGACACCAAGGTATATAAAATCTTAAATGTTTAAATGGTCTTTCTAATGACAAGTGCTACTCCTGGGAAAGCAGAAATATAGAGAGACACACTTGATATTAAAAGTGGCTTGTGAGGAAGGATGAAAAGAATGTAAACACACAAATGGTATTCTTTGTTATGAACCCTCTGACTACCCCCAAGTATCAAAAGTATAAAACAGACATGGGAAAGAGTATCTTTAAGAACTCCATACAGATGTGAGAAAAACAAGGATGCATCTTTTGAAGATAATCATGAACAAAATATAAAATTCATTCTCTCCAAGGTGCATGGAAAACTTTATTAATTTTAAAATGAGGAATGCTCCCTTCCAGACAGACTGAATAAAACTGCTCTACTTTGAGCAAGGCAGGTTTTGCCCTGAGTGCCCCAGCCTGTTGGGAAGGTTCATGCCCTGCCCTGCAGCGAGGTTTTAAAGCCAAAAGGAAAAACAGAGCCCAGATGTTCTTTCTCTGGTCCACCCCCGACAGCCCCCAGCCTCTCAGGCCTTGGGCCCTCCTTGATATTATGGGCTCCTGAAAGAGCCTTCCAGGTTAACAGTGGGGCTGAGGAAGAGGATGAAGCTCCCTAGTCCAGCAAGCCGGTGTGTACTTTAACGAGACATGCGGCAGGCCCAATATTTAGCCCAGGGTCAACTCCATGCTTAGGTAGAGGAGGTGTGGGTGCTTGCCTCCCCCTGCCCTGATCCAAGCCACAACTCATCCCCACCTTCCCCCCAAAACAAGGCCGAAAAACAGAATAGTAAAAACACATTCTATGTGCCCTACTCAGTCCTACTTCCTATGCTTCACCTACCCACTGCCCCAGCCAACTATGCCTGTATGCCTCACCTGTACCCCTGACCCATGTGGTCTGGAGCAAGGAAATTTAATCAGCTATCATCCACCAAGTTAACAAACTCTATCCACCTTCTGCCTGCAGCCGTAGCACTGTGGTATCCGATACCATCAGATCTCAGAAGCTAAGCAGGGCTGGGCCTGGTTAGTACTTGGATGGCGACCCCCTGAGAACACCAGATACTGTAGGCTTGGGAGACGGACCCAGCAACCTGCTTGCAAAAATCAAACCGCCTTTGAAAACCCTATGAATAGCAGAGAAGCACTGACAATAGTGTTTTGCCTCTTGTACATAGGGTCCCTATGAGTCGGATACCAACTCGATGGCACCTAACATCATCATTCATCTTCTGAATACGTGAATTCTAACCTTAGGAAGAAATGGAAATTTGAAAACACTTTGCCTCATTGTGTAAAATAAAAATTTAGCACAGAATGGTGTAAAATACATTTGAAAACCAAGAGCAGAATTTCCTATTTGGGGCAAGTAATGTGCAGATTCATGGTCAGGACTTTTCAAAAGAACACTGCCACTTGATGTTACAGAATCTGCTTTTTCTTCCTCTTCAATAAAAGGGCTGGAATACAATGAGAGGCTGTACCCACATCATGCATAATTATAAACAGAGGTGCACAACACTAGGGGAGAAATGTCAGATGACTCACGTCATGATGGAAAAAGCAAAGATTTCAGGAACTTATGCTCAGGCACTGCTACTCACTGTATAAATCTGTTTCATCCAGGATCTCAGATTTGATGATTTCTTCAATCACATCTTCTAAGGTAACAATTCCCAGAACTTCATAAAATGGATCTCCTTCTCCCTCATTGTTTACTCGTTGTACAATGGCCAGGTGAGACTTACCTTTAAAGAAAAGAAAATAGAGTTTATGAGGTAATTTTCTGGATTTCCCCAAATGATGTCTTAGATGGGATTGTTGTAAAAGGGCAGCAAATCTTTTGCAGCAAAATTTTGCTACTAAATTATTAAAGGGGTTGGGTTCAGCTCAGTTGATAGAGTGCTGCTCTGTGCTCTCTGAGGCCCTGGGCTCAATCCCTAGCACCGCAAAAATGGGAGGAAAAACCTGGCAGCCCACTCCTGAAACAATCACCCATTGAAAACCCTTTAAGTAGCTGGGTATGGCACAGTGTCGGGGAGTGTTTTGTTCTGTTCTACATAGGGTCACTATGAGTTGGAAATGATGTCACCCAACAACAACAAAAACAAATTATTAAAGTCTGTGTTTCAGCTTTTTTCTTTTCTTTTTCTTTTTTGCAGTACTGAGGAGCAGGGCCTCGTGCATACTTTGTAAACACCCTACCACTGAGCTAAACACACACACACACTCTTTTTTTTTTTTTTTTTTTTTTTTGGTTTATTTTGAGGCTTGCTAATTTACACAGGCTGCTTCTGGCCTGGAACTTCTGATCCTCTTGCCTCAGCCTCCTGAGTCTCTGAGATTATAGCTGTGTGTCACAGCACCTGGCAGTTTCAGCATTTTAAAATGGGATGGAAATGCCATAGCCAAATGGAAAAGCTGCCCTGTTAGTCAAAAGTAGGAAAGTTGAGCCAGAAGAGCAACATTTTCTCCACATTGTTCCACATCCCAGTTCTTTGCTTCCTAATGGATGTTCTCAGCACCATCTGCCCTTCTTCTGTGACACTTCAGCAATTGTCACATGACTTGAACAGAGCAGAGGTCCATATACCTCCAGGAATCCTCAAGACCTCTAAGAGCTTGGTAAGGTCACACTACTTCCCTAAGAATATTAAAAGGTTATTGGCCTTTTCCACTATGCTAATACTTGAATTGATGTTGTAAAGGCATCTTACTTGGCCCAATGCAAGGCCGTGGAAGCCAATGGAAATAAGGGTCAACATTCACCACCACAAACTTACAGTCAGAGGTAAGAGTCCATGTCCCTTAAGAATGTCTTTGATAAAGCAACACAAATTATTAAATCCATTAGATCTTTACCCTGATGCTGTCTTGAAGAAGGGCACTTGTGTGACCGAGCTGTAAGCCATATTAGCATTCTTTTTTTTTTTCTCTTTTGGTGTGTACTAAGGGGTTGACCACAGCCTTGCACAAACTAGGCAGGTGCTCTACCAATGAGCTGCACCTTCAGCCCATTTTTGTTTGTTTGTTTGTTTTTGAGACAGGGTCTAAATTGTATAAGCTGCCTCTGGTCCTTTTTTTCTTTTCTTTAAACCAAGCTGGTGCTTGAACCCAGGGACTCATGCATGCTAGGTAAGCATTCTACTGCTGAGCAACACCCATAGCCCAAGCTACTTTTTTCACTGAATGTCATTTTTACTTAAAAGAATGACTACCTGATAAACTATGATTATTTAGATGTGGGTATATGGCATACATTTTCACAAAAATTAACAAAATGAGCGCATCACATTGGGAATCAAGGAAAACTATGGGCAGTGTTTGCTGCCGATGATAAAAACTGAGATTTCAACAGAAAATTAGAATTTTGGGAATCTCATATCTACCACAGTGAGCTTGACAGCTTCTCAACAATGAAAGACCTTGAGGGAATAGGTGGTGATATTAATGAGTGCAACTTTTAAAATACTGGATACTGCAATGTGTCAACTTTTTGGTGATTTGCACAATTCAGTGAACCAGTATTTTTCAAATGACTATGGCAATGATGCTACAAAATCATGCATGGGTAAATGATCCATTGAGAGTGAAAGACACAACAATGGATATTTTTGTGAAGAAAAGAAACATTAATTTTTAGACTTACAGAAATTTGCAAAGACAGTGCAGAGCATTACTACAGCTCTTCATCCAGTCTCTCCATTGTTCCATCTTTTAGTACCATGACGTATTTGTCAAACTAAGAAACTGACTTTGACCCATCACTCTTAAACTTAAGACTTTAGTTGGATTTCATTAGTTTTGCCAAAAATATCCTCTGTTTCATTATCCAATCCAGAGTACCGCACTGCATTTAGCTGTCACATCTCTCCAGGCTCCCCTAGCCTGACAGCTTCTGGGTCTTCCCTTGTTTTTTATGATGTTGACAATCTTTTTTCTTTTCCTCCCAGTGATCTTTTTTTTTTTTTTTTTTTTTGGTATGGTACTGGGCTTCAGCCAGGGCCTCACACAGACTTTGCAAGTGCTCTAGCACTGAGCTGCACCCCTCAGCCCATTTTTAACTTTTGTATTTTAAGATAAGGTCTGGCTAAATTATGCAGGCTGCCTCTGGCCTCAAACTTGTGTACCTCCTGCCTCCACCTCCTGGGTTGCTGGATTACAGGTGTGCACCACCTGCCACCCGCACCACTGCACCAGGTGCCCTTGTGATTCATTTGCACAGGCTGTCCTTGAACTTGCGCCAGTCCTCCTGTCTCAGCCTCCCTAGTGTTGGGATTACAGGCATGCTAATCATACCCTGTGATGTTGACAGTCTTAAGGAGTACTGGTCAGGTCTCCTGTAAATGGCCCTCCAACTTGGGTTTGTTTGATGTATTTTCTTAGGATTAGCCTGGATTATGGGTTTTCCCATTCCATCACATCAGGGGTTACATGACACCCTCCTGCATCACTGGTGGTTCACCTTCCTCACAGCATTAAGATGGCATTTCCCCAGTTTCTCCCCTGTAAAGACATTCATTTTTCCCTTGCTCCAATTTTTTTTTTTTTTTTTTTTTGGAAGAAAGTCACTACTATGTCTAACCCACCCTCAAGGAAGGGGTGAGTAGCAATTAAGCTCTATTTCCTGGAGTTAGAGGTGGTCTGCATATATTATTTAGAGAGGAAAGTATCTACATATATTCCGCAGGATTCTTTGTAAAGATGATTTCAGACCAAAGGATTTTAATGGAACAGAGTATCACAAGTCCACTGGTATGATTCTAGATTCTACAATGTAATAAATCTTTAAGAAATACCACTTATGGAGTTTTGATGCAGTATCAAAGGAGAATATCTATAGCTGTCCACAAAGGCTACTAAAATACACCCTCCCTTTTCCAAATACATATCTGTGAGACCAGATTTTCTTCATATACTTCAACTACACATAATATTGTACAGCTGAATACAGAAGATATAAGAATTCTGTTGCCTTCATTTAACTAGATAATAGAGACATATGCAAAAAAGGTAAACAGCTCTTCCTGCTATTTTCTGTTTTGGAAAATATGTTTAATTTTAAAAGTTACCTAACATGTAATGGATTTATTGCTGGCCTTTAAAATGAGTTAATAAAGCCAGGTGCCATGGCAGAGACCAGTAATCCCAGTGAATCAAGAGGCTGGCTGAGGCAGCATTTCAAGTTTAAAGCCAGAGATTGCCTCCACAACTTAACAAGACCCTGTCTCAAAAAAAAAAAAAAAAAAAAAAAAAAAAGAAAAAGGAAAAGAAAAGAAATATAAATAAGTATATTTTAAATTTTTCTGTTTTAAATACAGTAAATATCAAAATATATAATTCATACATGTTCAAGGGTCCACAATACTTTTTAGTAGTTTAAAAGGACCCTAAGACAAAAAAGTTTTAAGAATTGTTGCTTTAGGCCACAGGAAGAACATGAGCTCATAAGTTTAAGTCTTGGGGGTAAACTCCATCATTGCCACTTATTAGCCATTACTAAGCAGGATGATAGGGGCTAGGATTTAGCTCAGTTGGTAGAGCGCCACTCTGTAGTCTCTGAGGTCCCGAGTTCGATTCCCAGCACCGCAGAAATGGGAGAAGGACGTGGTAACCCACTCCCAAGGCAATCCCGAAACAATCTGCCATTGAAAACCCTATGAGGGTCACTATGAGTTGGACACGACTTGACGGCACCTAACAACAAGCAGGATGATACGCCAACTACAGAACATTTTTGAACTTTAGTTGCTTCATCTCTAAAACTAGGCTAATGGTAATTGCCATTGCACAGGGTTATTGTAAGGATCACAGGTAATGCTGGTACCCAGAAGAGAAAGATCCACTGGACGATCAATAAATGGTAATGCTCCATATATATATATATATATATATATATATATATATATACATATATACTTTTTTTTAATTTTTATTTTTTTTGTAGGATTGGGAGTTGAATCCAGAGTCTCGCGCTTGCATGCTCTGCAGTTCTAACTTATTATCAGCTTAGGGGGAAGGGGAAAAAAAAAACCATTACATTGGGGTTGGGGATTTAGCTCAATGGTAGTGCGCTTGCCTTGCAAGTGCAAAGCCCTGGGTTTGGTCCTCAGCACAGGAAAAAAAAAAGAAAAAAAAGAAAAAGAAAAGAAAAAAGAAAAAAAAATTTTTAACCAGATTAAAAAACCTACAGTGATTAAAACAAAACAAAACAAAACAAAAAAAACACCAGTATCAGAAACCAAGAATTTAAATAGTAAAATACACCCCTTAAACACTAATACTGGTTTTCCCAATCTAAGGTATCTTAACTTATCCATAAATTACGCCAAGATAGATATGATATGGAAACTTCATAATCAGTTAACAGTGATATTACTTTTTAAATAATATGACATTGGCAGGGGTGGGTGGCTTAGACAAAAACCTAGTTAATACTTTAAGTGGGGTGCGTTCTGCCAAATTAAAAACATTCTCTGAGGGCCAGGTCTGCTCAAGTTCCTAGAACTACCTTGGACACTGGCTTTGCTTCTGTAGGTTTCCTGGCAATCTGTTTCTACCCTGCCTCAGACCCCTGTGCAAGCAGCAAGGTTTTTAGGCCTAGAAATTTGGATTGTTAGACAATTAGGCATCCTAACAATTTTCATCTCTAGCATGCTTATGCTCAAAGAATGAAAAATATTTTGAGCAAAGAAGACTAGGAGGGAAACTTATCAGCCACAGATATAAACCCTGCCGCAGGTCAAGTCAATTTACATCTAGTCAATCCCATCCAGTAAGTTTCTCACATCTGCCTTCCCAAGGACCCAACATAAGCAGTTAAAAATTCTTGGTGAATGCTGTCTGTCGAAAGTTAAATTCTTTTGCTATTCCCAGCTTGTGATCATTTAAAAGGAATTTTCCAAAGCAAGGTCTAATATTAGACTCAAAATGAAGTTTCCATTCCACTGAGGCGCTATTCTCACCAAAGTAACTACCACATAATCAGATTGTCTTGGAGCAATTCGTTTAAATGCAGATGTACATACTTGAAATACCAGCTCAAAAACACCACAGATCTGGAAAGAGCCTTACACCAGGAGAAACCACTCATGTGAATTAGACTTCTTAGATTGAAAATCATTAAATTTTCCTCCCAGCTCTCTTATACCCATTCACACCTTCACCTCTAGCATTGAAACTTCGGCATCAACCCCAGAATCACTTTCTTTTACCTTCAGAATTTCTAGTGAGAAGTTCTGCTTTCTGAATCTATTTCCTAGTGTGCAGCACCAATAAACAACCAACCAACCAACCAGCCTTCTCTACCCAGACCTTTAGAGACCAGTGATTCCAGATACCTGCCCCACTTAACCATTCACTGCAGGGACCTGAATCTTAGGTCTCATCCAGGAATCAGAAGAAAAACAAACTTTCCAGTATAGAATTTCTTTTTTTTTTTTTTTTTTTTTTTTTTTTTTTTTTTTTTTGTGGTGCTGGGGGTTGAACCCAGGGCCTCACACTTGTATGCTTGTTAAGTACTGTACCACTGAGCTGCACTCCAGCTCATTTTTTTTTACTTTTTGAGACAGGGTCTCGCTAAAATACACAGACTGCCTCTGGTCTTGAACTTGCGATCCTCCTGCTTCTAACTCCCAATTCGCTAGGATTATAGGCGTGCGCCACTGTGCCTGGCACTTTAAAAAGTGACCATAAACAAGGCCTTTCTTAATCTCAATGCTGGAGGAATTAAGTCAGAATGGAAAGCAGAAAAACAACTTTGAGAGAAATAAAACATTAATAAACCAAACATGAAAATATAAACTGACAGATTCCTGAAAATATAATGATCAGCAAAATATATGATTATTAAATAACAACAAGACCTCTAAATATACATAGGCTAAATATGATAATGGGAGAAGGACCTGGCAACCTACTCTCAAAAATCAATCTGCCATTGAAAACCCTATGAACAGCAGAGAACCACTGACAATAGTGTTTCACCTGATGTATGTAGGGTCGCTATGAGTCGGATACTGACTCGACGGCACCTAACAACAACAACAAATATGATAAACTGCACACAAAACGTAAATTACTATCATGATTAGGATTGACTAATTATATAAAGTCCTTTAACTACCCTGCTATTTAAACTGCCAGTCTCTCTCCTTCTAGTCTAGTCCTAGAAGTGTCAGAAAATGAGATCACTAAGCTGGGTCAAAGATAATCTAAGCAGATCTGTTTTCAGAGTTCAGGGCTCTGTATCTCCACTCCAATTCAGAATCATAAGAAGTTATTATGAAATAATAACCTAGATTGTTCTGTAACTGCCATCTGCCCAAGGCAGGGCCCAGATGGAATTATAAGAACCAAGTAACTCAAATCTATACAAAGTAGAATTAGGATCAAATTTTTCTCTCCATTGCCCCACAAGTAATGTTTCTCATTTGTGTATTCTCTGTGGACTGGTAAACCAGCCCAGAATGGTATCAGGTTGCCACATTTGCATACTTCTAGGCTCAAACTTTATCAAAATACAAATGGAATCTGTCAATCAGCAAATATCAATAACCAACACGAGAGCAATCAGACTGGCAAGAGTACATCTCACTGCCAGATGAAAATACCAACTTTTTTGCCATCATACAACATTGCTGGAATGACAAGAAATAGAATGACGGGCAGACTAACTGGAACACCTGAGGAAGAGAGCAAAGAGGCTGGAGGAAGTAGACCAAATTAGGAATGACCTGACACTGCTGTGCTAATAAGAAAATGTGACATACAGTAGTCAAAAAAACCTAAAAATGTGAGCACAAGGCAAAGGGAGCTGGTTGAGTCCTAACATGCCATTCAAACCACAGGAAGAAAGCAAACAGAAGATCCAACAAGAAAAACAAGTTGACATTTTTCATTCGCCATCACTGCCGTGTTCCACAGCTCCAAGGGTACCACTAACACAGAAGCAATGTTTCCTCATGTGATGTCGTGGCCCCCTCACTTAACAAGGATAGAGCAAATGAAATGTTTGGATATGCCTTGTTTTAAGTGGGCTTCTAGGTTTGCTAACAGAAAATTATAATAATTTAATAAGTAGGGATCAATAAAGTTCCCACAAGGAAGTTCTATGGAACAGGTGATAAACAAATGTAGCTGGGCACAGTGGCACACACCTCTAGTCCCAACAACTTGGTTGAGGCAAGAAGATTGTGAGTTTGAGGCCAGAGGCAGCCTGTGTAATTTAGTGAGACCTTGACTCAAAAAAAAAAAAAAAAAAAAAAAAAAATGGGCTGGGGGGTGCAGCCCAGTGGTAAAGCACTTACAAAGTATGTGCAAGGTCCTGAGTTCAACCCTCAAGTACTGAAGGGGAAACAAACAAACAAACAAACAAAAAAACCCAAAAAAACAAAAAACACCAAAAAAATTGAAAACACCAAATGCTCTCCAGGTTAAAACTAGGACCCATATAACAAACAAAATTGGGTGGAAGATGTTATGATTTAAATCTGAATGTCTCCCAAAGGTCATGGGTTTAAACACTTCATCCCCAAGTGGTGTCACTGTTTGTGGGGGTCATCAAACTTTGGGAGGTAGAATTCTTGGTTTGTGGAAGTGGCTCCTTGGGGGGAGGTCATTGGAGCTTTTTTACCTGGATCCATGGTCCCACTCACTCTCTGCCTCCTGCCTCATAAGGTCATCTGACATAGGTCCTGCCTCTGCCACCACCATACCTATCCTGTCGCCATTATGGACTGATCCTCTAACTGTGAGCTTCCAGTAAACCTTTCTCTCCATGTTTGTTTGAGTCGGTTTTTCTGCTACACGGGTGACGACTGTCTAATACAAAAGATGTATCTTAATGTCCATAGTTGAGATCTCCCATGGAAACTAGCTTGCATATTAGTCAAGGAAATCAATGCACTTTAAGTATAATTAGAATTAGATGTGATTTGATTTACAAGTGAACAAACTGATCATGTGAGAGATGTATATAAACCTAATTTATAAGCCATAAAATGCTTTGCTATTCAAGTTTCACCACCCTCTGTATTATCACAAATTTATTTATTCATTCAGTAAATATTCAGTGACTACCTACTATGTGCTAGGCTTATACCACAGAGAACAAAAACAATCTCTGCCTCTTGAGGAACATTCTAGCAGGGAGGCAGATACTAAGAGAAACAGACCAAATCACATGTCAGGTTGTGTTAGATGGGCTTTGAGGAACAAAAAGGCAGGAGCAGAATCAGTTTAATATAAGATGGTCAGAGAGGCCTGCCTACAAAGGCGACATCTGAGCAAAGCTGGAGGATGTGAAGTAGCCAAAGGAAGCATGTGGGCTAGGTTGGCTGTTTCTGGTAGAGGAACAACAGGGTCCCGGAGATGGAGATGCTTGCTGTCCTAGAGGAAAACAGGTGTGGACAGTGTGGCTGGAACAGAGCCAGCAGACGGAAAGGGGTAAAGATGCACTGCATGGGGGTGAGTGGAGCTTGCAGATCAGGAAACCATGATAAAGATTTCAGCTTTTAATCGAGGATGGCAAGTCACTGGAAGGCTCTGAGCAGAAGAAGGATGTGAGCTACACACTGTTTTCAGGGGTCACTTGGGCTGCTGTGTTGCAAGAAGCCTCAGCAGACCCTGGGAAGAGGGCAGTGAGGCATGGCTGAAACAGGGAGGCCCATGAGGAAGCTATTTCTATGACCCAACTGAGAGAGGGTGGTGGTAATAGTAGAGGCAAAAGTACTTGGATTCTGGACACATACACACACACACACACACACACACACACACACACACACACACACACACAATGTATATATATATACATGTTGGTAGTTGTTGGTAGGTGCCGTCAAGTCAGTATCCGACTCATAGTGACCCCCATAGGGTTTTCAATGGCAACTACATCGGGATTGCCTTGGGAGTGGATGGCCAGGCCCTTCTCCCATTTTTGCGGTGCTGGGAATTGAACTCGGGACCTCAGAGACTGCAGCACAGCGCTCTGCCAACTGAGCTAAATCCCAGCCCCTATATATATACATACATTGTTGTTATTGTTAGGTGTCATCCAGTCAGTATCCAACTCATAGTGACCCTACGTACAACAGGCGAAACACTATTGTCAGTGTTTTTCTGCTGTTCATAGGGTTTGTAATGATGGATTGATTTTTGGGAGTGCGTTGCTGGGTCTGTCTCCCAAGCCTACAGCATCTGGTGCTCCCAAGAAGTTTCCCATCCAAGTACTAACCAGGCTGGAGCCTGCTTAGCTTCCAGGATCCGATGGGATCGGATGCCACAGGGCTATGGCTGCAGGCTCATACACACACACACACATACACACATATACATAAATAGCCTGCAGCCATAGCCCTGTGGTGTCCAAACCTGTCAGATGTTGGAAGCTAAGCAGGGTTGGGCCTAGTCAGTACTTGGATGGAAGACCACCTGGAAACACCAAGTGCTATAGGCTTGGGAGAAGGACCTGGCAACCCACTCCCAAAAAATCAATCCATCATTGAAAACCCTATGAAGAGCAGAGAAGCACTGTTGTTGTTGTTGTTGTTGTTGTTAGGTGCCATCGAGTTGGTTTCCAACTCATAGCGACCCTCATGGGGTTTTCAATGGCTGACTGTTTCGGGATTGCCTTGGGAGTGGATTGCCAGGCCCTTCTCCCATTTTTGCGGTGCTGGGAATTGAACTCGGGACCTCAGAGACTGCAGCGCAGCGCTCTA
>VMDO01001215.1:60546-139102 GCA_007922755.1 Pedetes capensis | reverse complement strand
ATCTGAGATACCGGTGGCATAGCTTTCAGCCTCATCATAACACACAAGCCCCCACAGTGCAGCAAATTGACAGACGTGTGGGACATCAATCCCTGGAAAAAGACATCATGTTTGGGAGAGTGGCAGGTCAAGGCAAAAAAGGAAAGCCCTCCACCAGATGGATTGACACAGCATCTGCAACAATGAGCTTAAACATAAATAAGATCATGTGCCTGGCACAGATTCAGGAAGTGTTTTGATCTGCTGTACATAAGGTCTCTAGGAGTTGGACTCGACTCAACGGCATCTAA
This sequence comes from Pedetes capensis, assembly GCA_007922755.1. Lineage (NCBI taxonomy): Eukaryota > Metazoa > Chordata > Mammalia > Rodentia > Pedetidae > Pedetes > Pedetes capensis. Next base: position 138,812 of record VMDO01001215.1, on the reverse strand, counting down.
CAACAATAACATATATACATTTGTGTGTGTGTGTGTGTGTGTGTGTGTGTGTGTTTTAATTCCTCTCTTTTTCTTCTTCTTCTTTGAGACAAGGTCTCACTACGTTGCCCAGGCTGGCCTCAAACCCCTAGGCTCAAGAGATACTCCTGCCTAAGCCTCTCAAGTAGCTGAGACTATAGGCATGCAACATGACAGCCAGCTTTGAAAATATATTTTAAGTAGGCCATCAAGATTTGCTGATGGAGGGAAGTAGGGCAGAAGACAAGAGAATTTCTGCTCTGGCAATGAAAAGCACAGAGCTGCCATTACTGAGAGATTTGCAGAAGGTGTATGTTTGGAAGGCAGAAATCAGTCCAGTTTTAGACAAGGTAATAACTTTGAGATCCCTAACAGATATGCTACTGGAAATGTCAAATAGGGAACTAGGTACACAAATCCAGAATTCAAGTGAGAGAGAGACATGGGGCCGTCATCTAAGGATGGATGGCAGTATAGCCAGACACTCTGTGAGACCCCTTAGGGAGTGAATAGAGAAAAGTGCTACTGCTGAGCCTGGGACCTGGCAAAGGTTCAAAGGTTAGGGAGTTGAGATATAACCAGAAAGGAGATCGGGGAGTGACCAAGAAGGTAAGGAAAGAATAAAAAGAATGGTGTTTTGGAAACCTTTTTTTGTGTGTGTGGTTCTGGGGAGTTGAACACAAGCTCTCATACATACTTTCTGCAACCAAGTGCTCAACCACTGAGGCACACCCCCACCCCATTTTTTACTTTTTATTTTTGAGACAGGATCTTGCTGTTACACAGGCTGCCTCTGGCCTCGAACTTGTGATCCTCCTGCCTCTGCCCTCTGAGCTGCTGGGATTAAAGGCATGTGCCACTGCGCCTGGCAAGAAGCCAATTACTGTTTAAACACCATTACAAGAAGCAGAGAGCAGTCAAAAATATCAGATGCAGCCATAGGATCATGAAAGACAAAGTATGTTCAAGATAAAGAAGGCTGCAGATGAAGGATCTGAGAACTACAGTTTAAGGAGAAGCCCAAGACCCCAGGAGTTTCTGTGCAACATGATTCTCCCACCATCCTGGCTGTTCCTACAGGAGACAGACAGCCTGCTCTGGCCAGGCAGCCTGAACCAGTAGGCCTCTGTAGGGCAGAGTTGGACTTGTTCTCTCCAAAATAACACCTCCTTGTCTAGAAATGACCACCATTAGATTTCCATTCACCTAGGCTTAACATCTTGACATCATCTTTATTTTTTCTCTCCCTCTTTTTAATGAAGAGTGAACAAACACATGAAGTCCATAAGATGCACAGCCCAGTGAAACTCTACACGCGTATAATGCAGAACTATCACCCTGGGAGGGCCAGTGGGAGCTGGAGCATTTACACTGCCAGCGGGGTGAGGGAGGCAGGGGATGGGGCTGGCAAAGGAGCAGGGAAGAGGGAACAGGGGGGGACAAGAGAATCAGCCAAGTAGGTTAGGCAGACTGCAGGCTCCCAGGGGAAGACAGCCTATATGTAGCCTGTTCTGCAGGACCAGAATCTTCTCCCCGACTATGTCTTTTTGTTGACAAGACAAGTCACATGGTGGCTCAACAACATATGTCACAACTGAGTGGCAATACAACTTCAGAACAAAGGAAGCAGTTCTCCTACAGTGAGCCATAGCTGTGCTCAGGTCTGGGACTTGCTCTTTATAAGAGTCAAGCTAAGGAAAGAGGCTGTGAGATATACAAACTATGTCCATGAGAAACAATTAACAAAGCCAGGGGCATTGAGTCAGAAGAGAAACTTGGGCAGGGATAAGACACAACCACAGCCTTCAAATATCTGAAGTGAAAGGCAATCGTTTGGTTCTTTGCTCTTTCTTTACCCAATAGTCTGTCATGATCAGGAACTCCTGACTCATCTTAATAGGGGGCTCCTTCCCTACCCAACAGTCCCTGTCAAATCTAGCATGACACCTAACATCCCTCTTTGCTCTTATATTCACAAAGAAATGCTTACTAGACCATAATCTAGTCAGTATTCAGTTCCTGTCAATGACCAAATTAAGGAGAAAACTTGTGAGAGTAGACCATCATAATCCCAAGTCCCCCAAATGCCCTATCCTTCTATCTTTTTATTTATTTATTTATTTATTTATTTATTTATTTATTTATTTTTTGTATTACTGGGGGGTTGAACCCAGGGCCTTGCGCACACTTTGCAAGCACTCTACCACTGAGCTACACCACCAGCCCCTTTATCTTCAGTCAGGGTCTTGCTAGATTATACCAGCTGACTCTGGCCTCAAACTCACAATTCTCCTGCCTCAGACTTGAGAGTCACTGGGATTATAGGCATGTGACACTGTGCCCAGCTCTCTATGCTTTTTTATGCTCTGATGGTCCAGGTGACTTAACTATCCCCATGAGGACCTTCTCCTGCTTGCAAGGCTTTCCTCACCATCTTCAGTCTTTTTAATTCTTTGTAACATTGTCCTGAGGGAGAAGGACCCAGCAGCCTACTCGTGAAACAATCAGACATTGAAAACCCTATGAATAGCAGAGAAGCACTGTCAAATATAGTGGCAGTAAATAAGCCCCCCAGATAGAAAGGCATTCAAGAAATGACTGGGGAAGAGGTGCCTCCTCAAATAAAGTCAGGAATGGAGTAATGCTCCTGGAACTTCCTTTTGCTGATGTGGCATGACTCAAAATGAGAAGAAACACAGTGACTGCAACAATGGGCTCAAACATAAAAAGATTGTGTGGGGGGCACAGTGTTGGGTAGTGTTTCATTCTGTTGTACTTAGGGTTGCTATGAGTTAGAGCCAACTCAACAGCATCTAACAACAGCATTGTCCTTAATTTATAACTTTACTCAAAATATCACCTGTATCAGAAATCCTTTCCTTTTCCCCCAAAGGTAGCAATGATCTTTCGTATTTTTGATCTTGGAGAGCACAAATTCCTTCTTCTAAGACATCTGGGCTCTTTCTGCCTCACAGTTTGTGTTCTCCTTCCTTCACTGGAACCCCCTTGTTTTGCAACCTTCTCCCAGAGCAACCTTGCTTGATGCTCACCCTCCACACAGGTCAGAAGGAGAAAGGGTCAGCAATCACAGAACCCCAGCCCCTCACTGCCCTACCACAACCATACCTAGGCTATGGGGTGCCTGGGTCTCCTAAGCCACATTACTCAACATACACATGTCCCTGCCTTATCCATTTCCCTCTAAACCCAACAGCTGCAAAGATCAAAAGAAAAATAAACCTTGAATTACAAGCCATATACATAAACACACAAAACTGTTTTTCATAAATTTTTATAATGAATACACAGATCAACGCTTACATATGCTTTGTAGGTACTGACTGCTACAGTGACTGAGCTAGTATTTATAAAATGAACTACAATGGTTAAATTTGCCAAAGAAGAAGCAACACAATTTCATTTAGGAAGTTATTACCTAGCTATTTCTGCACTACTTAAAGCTAAGATTTAAAAAAACAAAACAAAACAAAACAAAAAAAACATGTTTTTTTAAAAGTACTTATTTTACCTTATCATCTCTACCAGAGTTAAGTGAATTTTTTCCAACTGAATTTTCCCACCATAAAATAACCAGAAAAATGTGACACAGATTTTAAAATAGTCCTATATAAATAATATGTGGGTATATATATAGAAGCACTTGCTGTATATAGAAATCACTGGGTTTAAATGATGATAACTATTTCTATTCTAGGAGACAAAAGCCTCCTTTTACTGAAAGCTTTACTACTTCCAAACATTCCACAGGCTGACCAGTAAGCAGCTGCTCAATCTCCCCCCTAGCACAGCTCCTCCACTCCCACCACCCACGACCCACTCTCATTCCATGAGGCCTGACCTGACGTGGCCGCCCTGAGGTTTACTGGGATGGAAGAAGGGATTCTGGTTTCCAAAATACGTGGAAATCTAAGATTTTTTGGTGCGGGTAGAGGTTTATTTGATGTGGATCCTATTTCTGATAAGAGCCTATCACAGATAGGACTCTGAAGTTAGGTACTAACACATGCAGTGGAGTGGAACCATTTTCAGGGAGCAGGCTTACTGCTGCTCTTTAGCCACTGGAACAACTTTGAAAGTAGAGAGGTGTCTACTCACTGAGATGGTCAGTTTCTGTGGAATTTTTTTTTCTTTTAAAGGAGAAACAGAGGCAGAGGGGATGGTTCAGTAGTAGTGTGCCTTTGCCCGACATGCACAAAGCCCTGTGTTTGATCCCTAGCACCACAAAAAGAACCCCAATAAGCAAAACAAAAACTAAAGAGAAGCAAAGCAGACAAGTCTATTCCATTAGTGGCTGAACACTCTTAGGCACAGCGCTGGGGCAACCCGAAGTTAGAGTGTCTAGGCCACTTTGCCAGGGCCCAGCCCTACCATCTCACCACCCAGAGGAAACCTCTCACATTGTCCCAGACTTCTATTTGCTATAAATACTTGTTTCTTAATATTGAATCAAAGTTTGATCCCATCTTCTCATTCTTTCCCATAGTTTCTCATTCTATGTCCCTAAAATTAGTGGAAAAATGGAATATGAAATTCACATTGAAAATACATTTGGACTGTATGTGTGTGTGTGCTCATATGCGTATGGGGCTGGGGCTCAAACTCAGGGCCTTACACACATTAGTTAAGTGCTCTACCACTGAGTTCAGTTTCCAGTCCTGAAAACACCTTAAGACAATTAATGTTTAACAGAACTATTTTTGTAGATTTTTGAAAATATTTTTAAATTTACTGATTAAATTTTACTTCTCCATAAAAATTCCTATATAGTAAAATCAGGAATATCATACCTTGAGAAAAACTACTCCAGGTATTTCTCAGATTTTATGATTATATCAATGGAAATGTGGGAAAGGTATCAGCTACCTTCAGGGATGCCAATATTCTCAAGCTAGGAGAATTCTTAAAATATATTAAAACTATAGCTACTGCCTGGCACACTATAGGCATGCAAATATTTAAATGGATGTATCTACAAATCCTAAATTTGTCAAAACCCCTTGAATATGCTTTCATTTCTGGGCTAAATTTCATTTGTCCAAAAACTTCCTCTGTACATTTTTAGAGGTTTCCTCTGGACTCAGAGTTTATCTGGTATTTTTTTAGATTATAATCATATATTACCTTCGTTTATTACAGTGAAGACTCCATCTTTTTGTAATGTGCCCAAAATTTCATCTGAGAATTTGACCTTGCTCTTTACAGACACTTCCACTACATTCAACTGTCACCTACAATTTCCCCACCAGGCACACTTTCTTCCATTCAGATATATACTGAGTATATATACTTTATTCCCAGCACAGGGTTAAGTATATTCAGATGTCTACCTCCTTAAGAAAATATGACTAAAAAACAAAGGATGAGTTAGAAAAAGACTGTTCTTATTATGAAAGGATTCTTTCGTTTACAAAGTGGACTTTTAAGATAATTGTATATTCATAAACAGTTGTAAGGAACAACAGAAAGATCCCACATATTTTTCCCCAGGATCCTATGTACTTTTATCCAGTTTCCTCCAATAGTAACATCTTGCAAAATGATCACAGCATCATAATCAGGATGTTGGCATTGGTACAGTCGGCATTGGTACAGAAACTCCCCATTGCCATGGAGCCCTCCTATGCCCCTTTTACAGCCACACCTGATTCCCTCCAATCCCCTCCCTTTCCCTCAAAAGATAATTTTAACGGTTTATCTGGCAAAATAAGTGCTTAGTTTTCTATCGGCAGTGGCTCTTAAGCTATAGCTTTTATGTTTTTTTTTTTTTTTTTTGAGGGTACTGGGGTTTGAACCCAGGGCCTCACACTTGCATGCTTTGCGAGTGCTGTATGACTGAGCTGCAGCCCCAGCCCATTTTTTTTTTTACTTTGTTTTTTGAGATAGCATCTTGCTCAATTACACAGACTGCCTCTGATCTCAACTTGTGATCCTCCTGCCTCTGCCACCTGAGTTGCTGGGATTACAGGCATGCACCAACATGCCCGGCTCAGTTTTTATGTTTAAACAAAAAGCACTCACAAAATGGCAATTAATAGGAAAACAACTTTCAATCAACAAGAATTTGTTTTATATGCAACTTTTTTCTTGAGATGTAATCTTGCTATGTTGCCTACGCTGGCCCACAAACTCCTCAGCTCAAGTGATTCTCCCACCTCAGTCTCTTGAGTTGCTGGGACTATGAGCACCCTCAGCTAAACGCAATTCTTGAAAACCCAACAACAGGGTCCAATTCAGACAAGATTGGCCAACTATGCTTCCCTGGCTGAGGAACACAGTGGGTACTTACAAAACTGAAGTCTCAGATAGGCTGCTTTTAGAGAGCAGCAGAGACCCAAGCCTTCATTGGATGAATGTCTGCAGAGGCATCTCTGTGGCAATATTAGTTTTATTTTCTGGGCAGCTATACTTTGGCTTCTCTCTATGTGATGGATGTAAGAGTCCTCACTAATTCAGTTAAACACCAATCCAGGGGATGCTCTGAAGCGATTCTGCAGATGTAACTAGAGTCCCTGATGGGTAGATTAACTGAGGAAGATTATGTTGAGTGGGTCTCAGTCCACCACATGGAAGGCTTTCTGCAGGCAAGAAGACAGTTCACCTGCAGAGAGCAGCTTTCATGCTACACCTATGTGTTCCAGCCTACTAGCAATCCTCCCTTCCCGGGGCTAGCCCTCCACAAATCAAACTAGTTCCTTATAACAAATCCTAGGATGAATGGGTACTGGTTCTGTTTCTCTGGTTGAACCTTGATAGACTCAGGATCTACACCACAAAAGGAATTACAAAACGGCAAAGGAAAACTAGGCTTAGATCAACTCCTCACTTCCCAAAGCCAAGACAATGAATAACAGGTCATCTATGAAGACAAGCTAATGTGTGCGTTACATAAGACAGACCTGCTCAATGAACTGCCCAGAGGAAACAGTGGACATAGCAAGTAACTTTTTTGAACAAAAAATTAACCTAGAGTACACTGTGTTTGTGTTTAAAAGACAAGAAGCCAGATCACTTTACTACCGTCCTCTCAAAGCCCTCTGGCCTCCACACCTAAGTCAGGCTTCCAGGCAGCAAGCAAGGGATGGGCTCACATTCCCACACCACCAGCAGCTTGCTCTCTCCTTTGCTTATTCTTTAGTCTTGCTGCCAGATACTTTAGCCAGAAACCCAAAGTGAGGCAATTAATAGAAAATTCCAGTCATTATGTGACTTGCTTAATGGCCCATCGAAATGATTTGTGAGAAAATCTCATGAACCAACAGAAGAGAGACTGAAGAGGTTTTTTCCATTATTTCTCTCTCCCAGAGTATTTAAAGACTTTGATTTTCCCATCTTTTGAGGAAATGTTTTCTTATAAATAGTGAGGCATGCTGGGCATCTCCATTTCATCTTTTTTGGTGGTATGTAACATTCACTGTATACTCACTGGAATGTTTTCCTAGGAAATGATTAGCAATGGAAAACAGGGCTGGGACAAAGGATGGCTTCTGGGCCAAGATGATGGGAACCTTCTCAACTTTCCCCAGAGATAGGTAGTCCTTCTATAGAACTGAGGGGTTTATTTTAGAACCAGAGTCTATTTTTGTCTTCACTTCAGACTTGCAGCTTTGGTACCGATGATAAGTGAAGACTAGACTAGTTAGGTAAGAATCCAACAGATTAGTAATAGTCGAACATATCCAATTACAGATTTCTAGAGGAGTAGTATACTTCTGAAGACCAAATATTAGTGCTTTAATTTCTGATTTGCTCTTTTGTTCCTTCCTTTAGGTTTTAGTTTTGGATCAATAATTATTTAGTATTTTGTGATTTACACTTCTTGATTTCAACTAAACTAACTTCTTGGGTGATATCTATAGCACAAGTAGGGGAGATCAGTAATTGTACAAAGTCATGCACAAATATAGGTCCTATGATATTCACAGTGAACCAAAATTACCTAAACCCAGGTATCATACTAAAGATTACTACAGACTCAACCACACCATACATTTGAGGTATACAGCAGGTATTTTAAGGAGAGGGTGGGGAAGTCATTAGTTCTTTATAATCTGCCTAAGGGGAGGGCTGGGGGCATTGCTCAGGGCCAGAGAGCTTGTCTAGAAAATGCAAGGTCTTGGATTCAATAGAGAGAAAGCTAAAGAACAAGAAAGATCTTATCCTCTTTCCTCACTCAAGTTTCCTCTTTCTAGGAAGTTCTTCCTGAAGAATGCAATTTCGAAGGAAAAGGTGGAATTACTATTATGTTATCCCACAGTTATAGAGGGGCCTGGGATTTAGCTCAGTATGTAGAGCACTGCTCTGCAGTCTTTGAGGTCCTGGGTTTGATTCCTAGCACCTCGAAAATGGGAAAAGGACGTGGCAATCCACTCCCAAGGCAATCCTGAAACAATAAGCCATTAAAAACCCTTGAGGGTGGCTACAAGTCAGACATGACTCCACGGCACCTAACAACAACAACAGTTATAGAAGTTATATATAATTATATAGCTAATAATCATGTGATAAAGGAAAAAGCTACCAAAATTATCAAAAATCACTGAATACTAGAGTTATAAAGAAAATTAAGTCATCAAATTCAAATTCTTATCTAACATATTCATCTCTTCTGCAAATCTGTACAAATAATCAACTTGAAAAATTGAAGAGTAAAAATATTTCAAGGTTTTTCTCATTGTCCTGAGATAAGTCCCAGCCTTTATTCTTTTGTTTCCCGTCCCCAGAAACCTCTAGTGCTTCATTGTCATTATACAGGAGAAAAGAAGATATAATCAGATGACTTTCAAAACCTAACACTTTCTACTAGAAATTCCTTCTATCACTTCCCCCAACATCTTTCAAAGTGTGTAGGAGATTGTTAAGGTTTGGATCTAAAATGTTGCCAAAGACCACACGTTGGGAGGCTTGGTCAGTGGGGTAGCCATGTTCAAAGGCGTGGCTTCTGGGAAGTGACTGAATCATGAGAGCTCTGACCCCCTCAGTGGGTTAATACAGTAATGAGACCATAATTTGACAGGCTATTGGGAAGTGATGGAAACTGAGGAGGTAGGACCTAGTTGAAAGGAATGGGCCCCTGGGAGTGTCCCCAGCCCCATCCTCTGGCTCAAGTCTGCCATGAAGCAAGCTGCTTTCCTCTATCACATGCCCCCTGTTATGTTCTGATTCACCACGGGCCCAGGAGCAATGGATCCCAGTGACCATGGACGGAAATCTGTAAACTTTAAACCAAAATAAAAGTTTCCTTCTGTCAGCTGATTTTCTCAAATATTTTGTCACAGTAATGGAAAGGTAACACAGATAAAAGAAGTTTTTCTGTTTCTATGAGGAAACCTACACATCCATCAAAAGAACTCTGGTTAAACTGGGCACTGTGGTACATGCCTGTAATCCCAATGACTTGGGAGGTGGAGGCAGAAGGATCTCAAGTTCAAGGCCAGAGGCAGCCTGTATAACTTAGCAGGACCTGACCCTAGACAACCACCACCACCATAAAAAATAAAAAAATAAAAAAAAAAAAGAGAGAGACCCTGGTTTAATAAATTCTAGTACATCAATAAGAAGTCTTTCTAATTCTATGAGGAAAAAAAATGTCTTCTATATGTCCATCAAAAGAAGCCTGGTTAAATAAATTTTAGTTCATTTGTGCAAAAGAATACTATGCAGCTATTAAAAAAGCATCAAAATAAAGCTATATAAGCTGTTATGAAAAGCTACCCAGAATGCATTAAGAAAAAACCTATAGAAATATTATCCATATGATAATCATATTTGCATTAGTTGTACATGGTTAGAAAAATTATACAAACAGTTAACAGACTGAAATTTTGGCTGAATTGTTTGTGGGTGTTCTGGGTTTTGTTTTTTTGTTTTTGGAGACAAGGTCTCACTGTGTAGCCCAGGCTGGCCTAGCACTAGCATCAATCCTCCTGTCTTAGCCTCCCAAGTGCTCGGATTACAGGTGTATGCCACCATGCCCGGCTTTATTTAAAACTTATAAGTTTGTGTTCTACAGAGTAATGCTTATAGTCTACTTTTTGTGATTCTCTTTAAAAAGAAAAATGTAGACATGACTGTGTACACTCTATTATTGTGTATAATCCTAACAACACTAGGAATGAGAATAGAATCCTCTGTCAATCCTGGACCCCTCTTCAGAGTCCACTTCAAATCTTCTAGGTCCCCTCCAGTACTGCAGTGACCAGCTGCACATGGAGGGGACTCACTTCATGCTCACGCCATCAGCACAAACTGATTCCACCCCATAGGTTCAGCTCAATGTTCCTCTAGCCTCCTGCCTTGGGATTTCTCTGGAAACCTGCTATAGGGTGCATACAGACCCAGAAACAAGGCAGAACACACCCATAGAAGGAGCATTTCCCACTAGTGCTCATGCAGACAGCTCTGCAAGCATTGCATGTTGTTGTTGTTGTTAGGTGCCCTCAAGTCAGTGTCCAACTCACAGCAATCCTACATACAACAGGCAAAACGCTATTGTCAGTGCTTCTCTGCTATTCACAGGGTGTTCAATGGTAGATTGATTTTAGGAGTGGGTTGCTGGGTCCTTCTCCCATCGGGCATTGCATACGCTCCTGCAAAAGACTGAGCATTTGTTCTGCCTGTAGCCAATGCACTATCACATCTTCGAATTTTCTTTCCCTCTCTCTCATTTCTCTTTCCTTGCCCCAAAGGCCTGCTCCCTGGGATTGCATTCCATACAAACTATCCTGCGTAGGCTTCTCTATTAGGCCAAGACATCAGGTGAGTAGAAAACTTTTCTACCAACCAGTTTTTGGCTTCACACATTTCATGTTCTTCTCCTTGCATGATGCCAGTGCCAGAGGTGTCAGGACATACTCATATGGCAACATGATGCAGGCCCTGCACTTTTCTGTCACATACCAAGTGAGCTGGCACAATGGAAAGGTACACTTCTGAATGTCACTGCTACACAGGAATGGCTAGCAATACCTATACATCCAAGTGGCTGCAAGACCCCATGAAACCCACACCAGCTGTGTCTGAGCTTACCTTCCCCATGCCTTGCACAACTCTGACACTACCAAACACAGAAGAATGGAAAGGGTAACTCAAAGCGCAAAGGATAATTGTGACCAGTTGTTAAAATATCTGGGTTTTTAAATATTTTTGTGTGTATGGTGCTTTGGATCAAACTCAGTGCCTCACATATGCTAGACAAGCACTCTACACTGACCTGTCTCCCCAGCACCCTTTCTCATTTTGAGACAGGGACTCACTAAGTTGCACAGGCTGCCTCTGGCCTCAAATTTGCAATCCTCCTGCCTCAGCCTCCAGGGTTTTTCAAATTTTACAAAGTTATTTTATGAAATATATTTAAATACATTTGCTAAAGCCCTTCCTAGGGCCTTGGAAGAGGCCCATGCATGTGAGAGGTACTTAAATCTGATTGCTGTTATGGTAAATATACTTTTTTTCCCACAATACACTAATAAAATAACTGTTACAAAGGTTGATACAATGCATAGACTGAAGGCTCTACCATTTATGTACTACCACCATCATCAGTCCAATCTTGAACTTTAGATAGAAAAATATCCCCTCTCCCTACTTGGTCTTCTTCACTTGTCCTGAGAAGATCTCAAACTTAACACATCCAAAACTAAATCTATTGTCTTCTTCCCAAACCCATTCCTCCACTCCTAATCCTGTAACAGCTCCAGCATAAGTGTGAGAGGGTGGGAATCAATTTAGATTAGATTCCTCCTCTCCCTCTAATTTCACTCTATACCACATTGGTACCAAACTGTGTTAAGTTCTAAATGTAGGACCACCTGCAGCCCTACTGAGAGCCAAAAGCCGTTAGCACCTGATCTCATCAGATCTTGGAAGCTAAGGATGGGGCCTAGTTAGTACTTGGATGGGAGACCACCTGGGAATAACAGGTGCTGCAGGCTTGGGAGAAGGACCTGGCAGCCCACTCCTGAAACAATCCACCATTGAAAAACCTATGGATAGCAGAGAAGCACTGACAACAGTGCCTGGCATGGCACAGAGTCAGGTAATGTTTCTCTGTTGTACATAGGGTTGCTATGAGTCGGACCCAACTCTATGGCACCTAACAAGAAGTATCTTTCATTTCATTTTCTCCAACCCTGTGACCAGCCCATTTTAGTTCCAGGTCTTCAGCACTTCTGAGCTCCACAACCTTCTAAGTTATCTTTCTAAAAAACAAATCCGAACACGTTACTCCCCTGCTTAAGGTTCTCTTATGCTATCCCATTCCATTTAGGAGTTTCAGTACTTCAGTATGGCCTACAATGCCAGTCACAAAAAGAAGCCTTTCTAGCCACAATGTTTACATCTTTGCTCGTTCATGCCAGAGCACACTTCCTGTAATTTTCCAAACTAGGTATGCTATTTCACTGTTCCTTTTGGGGTGAGCATGATCCTCCCCTTGGCTCCTTGAAACCCTTACTCTACCTTAAAGATGTAATTCAAGTTTTATCACCTTACCTATACCAGCTGGGTTTGGTACCCACAGAGCCTTCACTAGCTGCTAGGGCACTTACTATATCCTCTCAATCCCCTGTGAGATTCTTGAAAGCAAGGGTTGTAACATTTAAAGCCTCAGAAACTAGCACAGGGCCTGGCATAGAATAGACTCAATAAATATTGAATAGCTCAAATTAATCATAAGAAATGGAAGGGTTCATAAAGTTTCAGGGCAAAAAAAGTGGTATTATCTTTGTAAGATCTCATCATAAGAAGAGACTTTTTCTTCCACAATGCTGTAAATGAGCCCAATTAACTGGAATTCTAGCAACAGTTTCCCAGAAGAGCTATTACCTAATTGTTGTTACCTAATCTAAGGCCTTGTACATAAAAGACATTTATTTTCTATTTAATTTAATTGTACTGACTTTATTATTTTAACTACTATTGGCCCCAAATTCCAGAAAAGTAACAATAGCATTTGCCCTAGATAAAGGCAGCTTGAACAAAGGTAAAAATGAAACCCTATCCTCCTTTCTGTTGAGCTGAAGAATATCGTTGAAGGATTTTCATTGTCTTCTTAAATACACAACATAAATTCAGCCTAGACTCTAATTTTCAAATATGATGAGTTGTCGTGTTAAAAAAGATGTGCATTTTTCTGCTGAATGAATAAATGAATCAGTGAGTGACTGGTTAAGAGAACTTGATATTCATATGTTTATGTAAGAGATCTTAAAAACAGACCATCCCTCTCAGGGATATCCTCCTTGGTAAAAATGACAACCTGTTGTGAGCCCTCTGGGAGTGAGCCCCAGAGCGTCACCTTGATTCCCCGCATACCATTGAGGAGATCAAGGCTGTCCTTGGTCGCTGATCCCTCACTAAAACAGGCACAGTTTTTAGATCTCAAAAATGTATGACTGGCCCCTAGAGAATACTGTCAGTGACCAAGAGGTTAAGCTCTAAAATTAGGGCTAGGTTTGAATCCCTTGGTTTTGCTATAAACTGTGAGAGCAAGTCATTCACCCTCTCATGACCTCTCATTTTAATCATCTGTAGAACAGAGACACATCCTAAGTTTACTACCACGAACTGAAGGAAAATAATTAGAATTTAACACAGTGCCTGGCTCATAGCAAGTGCTCCATAAATGATGATGATGATTAGATTATCAGTAAGCTTTTTCTTAGGTCTGGAAGCTAAATATTATCTCCAATGTATATGTTGTTGTTGTTGTTAGGTGTCGTCAAGTCGGTATCTGACTCATAGTGACCCTCTGTACAACAGGGCAAACACTATTGTGAGTGCTTCTCTGTTGTTCATAGGGTTTTCAATGGCAGATTGATTTTTGGGAGGGGGTTGCCAGGTCCTTCTCCCAAGCCTACAACTTCTGGTGTTCCCAGGCAGTCTCCCATCCAGGTACTAACCAGGCCCGACCCTGCTTAGCTTCTGAGATCTGACAGGATCGGATGCCACAGGGCTACAGCTGCAGGCCAATGTATATGTAATACCTTTCTAATAGCTACAGAAATAGCTTGGGATCTTGGGATCATTGTAATTATCCAGCTATAGGCAGCTTTTTTTTTTTTTCCCCGTACTGAGGGTTAAACCCATGGCCTCATGCAAGTGCTCAACCACTGAGCTGCACCCTCAGCCCATTTTTTTACTTTATATTTTGAGACAGGGTCTTATTAAGTTACCCAGGCTACCTCTGGCCTTCAACTTGCGATCCTCCTGCCTCTACCTCCCAAATTGCTGGGATCACAGGCATGCGCCACCTTTAGAAATGAAAATTATAGGCCTCTAGCAAAGACCATAATTGATATCACCTGAGCATTCAATCCTAGGCAGGTTTGTTTTGAAGTTCTTCTGGATAACAACTCTATACATTGTTCACTGCTTCTTGAAAACACAGTTCTGCAGCCAGGTGGATCCCATGGAGCATGGAAGTTGTCCTCCCTCCCCTCTCACCTCCGGAAGTGGATGCTCCTGTTTACTGGATGAGGCAGTGGGGAGGGCGGCCCATGAAGGAAGCGTGTACAGCCACTGCCTTTGTCATAGTTCCTCTGTGAAGAAACAGAAGACTTCAGTTCCTGGGAATGGTTAAGCTCTAGAATAGAGAGGTAAGGAATGTCTCTGTATTTCCCTAAGAATCTCATCTTTGTGCAGAGCACCATTGCAGCAAGACTGTTAGACACTTGGCTTTGCATCTTTGTCAGAAAACTGAAATGATAATAAACACAGATAGCTTGCAATACACAATAAATGGAAGGAAGTTGGCACAGAGCAGAGAAAGCCTCAAGAACCAAGGAAATGAGAAGAGGTGAAACCAATGACAGAATGAGTTGTATATAACTACAATACCAACACTGCCATTTACAAAGGTTTCTAGACTTCAGATCAGAATTCACTGAGGTTAAATTGGCCTCCTAAGGTGCTATTCATAGGTACGTTCAACAACCACTTTTACTGAGCACTCACTATGTGGTAAGCACTGTACTAAGCACTATGCATTAAAACACAAACATATAAATAAGGTTTGTCTCTACTGCCGAAGAACTGGAAGTCTCATAGGCAAGACAGGCAAATAAGATGACAGTGCAATAGCATCTTAACTGACCTCAGTGTAAAAACTAGCTGATTCACTTACACACTCTGTCTCCCTGACAACCTCCAGAATCAGGCCCATAGCACCTCAGCAACCTACCAGCCAGAAGCCCTGTATAGTACCCCCATAGATCTAGCAGAATGACTAGAAATTGGTGATTCTTGTTCCCAAACCTATTTATGACATCTGTACCTGATACTGAAATTATATAATTCATATATTATAGAAACTTATGAGAATGAAAGGAGTTATTGTTTCTATGGACATTATAATAAATCTTCTGCAAATAATCAGTAAAATAGCTAGCTTCTAAAAAAACAAATACAAAACTGCTATTGAATGAGTGGGTAAAAGAACTATGAAAAGTGAAGGAAAATCTAGAAAGATTCTACACTTGTATCACTTTGAAAATATTCTGTATTAAGCTGGGCAACATGGCTCATGCCTGTAATTCCAGTGACATGGGAGGCAGAGGCAGGAGGATTCCAGGTTCAAGGACAGAGGTAGATTAGCAAAACCCTATCTCAAGATTAAAAAAATAATAAATGGCCTGGGCAGAGGAGGGGAGGAGGAAGAGAAGAAGGAGGAGGAGGAAGCAGAAGAGGAGGAGGAAGAAGTGGAGGAGGAAGAAGAGGTGGAGGGAGAGGAGGAGGAAGATGAGGAGGAGGAGGAGGAGGAGGAGGAGGAAAGGGAGGAGGAGGAAAAAAAGCCAAACTGAGCCAAGATTTAAAGAATTAGACAAGTTACATAATGGAAGTGGTTCACACACAATTGCACAAAACACCAGTCAGTGGGCCCACACTCAAAGACAATGTCTTGGTTCTATATCAGTAGATTGTCAATACCATCTTCCAGTGTCTGTTCAAATAAATTGATCCAGGCAAAGGGCATTAATAGCTGCTAAAGTCATAAGGGTAAAGGTTGGTGGGAAAAAAGAATATTCATATGGTGCCAAATTATCATTCCACAGTTTACTGCTAATCCCAAAGGAGAAAGGTGATCATAATGGCAATGCATGACAAATCAGTACCCAAATCAGGTGATCAGAGTTAGCCTCATTAACAGTGGATGTCCAGATTTTATGTGCCACCTGAGGTGGCACCTCCAAAGTACACTTCATCCTCCATCAAGTATACCTGCCGGAAATATCTGATTTAATTGAGATCTTGACTGTAACTTCCAGACATACAGAAGATAGAGAAATGACTTAAGTAGTTCCACGATAAAACAATTCTGCAAATCTAAAATGTAGGGCACTCTACAAAACAACAATTGGTTTCTTTAAAAAGTTAATGCCATTATTAATTTTATTTGTAACACCAATTTGGTTACATAAGAAAAAGCTATTTGTTAGAGGTATACAGGATAAAATAACATGGTGTCCTGAATTTGTTTTAAAATATTTTGGCGGAGAAAAAAGATAAATGAAGCCAACACAGCAATATCTTGATAACTACTGAACTGGCAATAGATATTTTGCAGCTCACTGTTTTCTCTACTTTTGCATATGTTTAAAACTTACCAAGAATAGAAAAGTAGGGCAATTACTCTAGGCTAAAAGAGGTATAACTAACCTTGATTGGATCCTGCATAGTAGAAAGTCAACTATAAATGACCTTTTGGAGACAATTTAAAAAATCTGAATAGGGACAGAGTATAAGTGATTGTAGGGTACTATAACTTTCATAAAAATGATAGTGGGGACAAGAGGATATAACTCAGTGGTGGAGCACTTGCTTAGCATGCACAGGTCCTGGGATTGATCCCCAGCACCAGGTTTAAAAAAAAAAAAAAAAAAGAATGTTTTTAGGATTATGTGGGAGAAACATGTTGAAACATTTCAGAATGAAGTGTATCTACAACTTTGAAGTGACTCAGGAAAAGAAAAACACTAAGAATTATCAAATCTAGGAGACAGATATGAGCATATTCATTATACTAGTCTTTCAACTTTTGCATATTTAATATTTTCATAAGTTTTAAAAATTCCCAAATGATTACAAATTTGTTTTATTTCAAATTCATATTTAAATTATGTATGTACAATTTTTAATGATTCCATACTTTAGCTAGCTTTGCTGTTAAATGAACCAACTAAGGGTAAGAGGGGAGAGGGCCCAGACAATGGTACGCTGATAAATGTTTAACTACCAGCCTTAGGAAATAGCCCTGCTTTGCCAATTGTCATGCTGTAGATATTCCTATAGTGGCCAATTCCTAGTTACTAATATGTCATCAGAGTTGGGAAGAGATGAACCAGTAGGAGCCAGTTCCAACAGACAATTGGATCTAGACCATAAGAGAAGGATGCATCAGCTGGCACAGAAGAGAAGACGACAGTTTTTAGGAACGCAAGTCAGAAGCAAGGTCATCAGCTGACAAGAGGAGGTGGAGGAGAAATGTTTACATACAGAAAATAAAGTATGATACGATCTTCCTCAAAGGATTGTTATGAACATAACAATTACATAAATTATATATAGAATAGTCAGCACAATGCTTGGTATACAATGACTAACTTACCAAAGCACCTCTTATTATGTCCTAATCTGATCCACAATCTAAAAAGGTTATTTTTGTGTGTGTGGTTCTGGGGTGCTGAACCCAGGGCCTCCTGCATACTTTCCAAGTGCTCTACCACTGGGCTGCACACTCAGCCCATTTTTTTTTTATATTATCTTGTGACTTTGTGACAGAGTCTCAATAAGTTACACAGATTGCCTCTGATCTTGAATTTGCAATCTTCCTCCTCTGCCTCCCAAATCGCTGGGATTACAGGTGTGTACCACTGCTCTTGGCAAAAGGTCATCTCTTTACACAGCAAACTGGTGGCCACCTCTGGGCAGGCAGGAACTGAATGGCTGGCAACTTACAGTTTTGAGCCCTTGAAATTCTGAAATATGTGCTGCTTTCTCAAAATAATAGATGTAATTAAATCTCTATAAATCTAAGAACGTACCTCTCTTGAAAAAGCTTTGTTCTTCTCTTACTTTAAGCCACTAACCTGATGTGGATGCTGCAATATTCTCGTTTGTGATTCCTAAGAATTTTTTTGTGTATATATGGTACTGGGGAGTTGAACCTGAGGTCTCATGTATGCTTTTTGCAAGTGCTCAACCACTGAGCCGCAGGCCCAGCCTGATTCCTAAGAATTTAAAAACAACTGCAAACCAGTAAGAAAAGTTCCAACCACATGGCTACCTGCCATGGTAGATGGTTCAGTTTCACAGGTCTGTTCGCATGTGGAGAACTCAAAATCTTAGTTGACTCTGGGCTCATGATGAAATTCACATGAAATCTTTAATCACTCAGAATGTCACATAACACTTGAAAATAATTGACTCAACAATACTGAGCACCTTCTATGTATTTGGGCCTAGTGATACTGAGATAAATACAACTCTCTGTGACCTTCAGGAGTTCAATGGCCTTTGCAAGTCTCCTTTACTCAGAGGCAAATCCTCAGGCTGAAATTACCATCAATGCACACCAAGGACACAAAAGCAGCAATTCTTAGACAATACTTTCTTACAGCTTTGCTAAAAAGCATACTTTGTTAAGCAAATCCTGTTTTGAAATCATCAATTAGAGCTGTATTCTTCTGGGGGGAAAAGGCCCATAGAAAAAGGATAACAGTGACAATGATTGTTAGATGATAAGCAATGGTAAGTCAACTCTCCACAAGATTCCTCACCCCCAGCAGGGCAGCAGGGTGAAGCAGCAGAATTCAAGAGGGATGGCTGGAGAAAGACTGCTCCTCTGCAGTCTCATTCGTTAGAACTCTACACTTCTGGCAAGACCACTTCTGTCCCTCCCCTTCTATACTCAAGTCTTTCACCACTGTCTGCCTTGGAACCCTGGAGACTAATTCCATTTACTCTAATTCCATTTACTCACCACAAGAAGCCAGGCTGCAAGTCCATCCCTTATCTTTCTGCCAGCCTTAGTGGCTACACACACACTCTCACTCTCACTCTCACACTCTCTCTCAACTATACTCTATTGAAGACCTGAGAGCCTTTGCAGATCTCTGGAGCTCGCTCTCCTCCAATATTCAGTGAATTATCGACGCACTGGCCTTCCTGAATTCTCAGTTTGGTTTCCTACACTTGAAGGGACCCAAGGGCTCTGTTCTGGCTGCCTGTGCACCATGACAGGACCGTAAGTCCGGCTGATCACTGGGCAGGCCTTCTCTCCTACATTGCCTGATGTCTAATGTCTGGGAATTTTTGCTTCAATAATCTGGGTCCTATTACTCCTTCATGGGCAGAAACAGAAGATTTTTATTTTTGAGACAAGGTCTTGCTTTGTAGCCCAGTCTGGCCTCGGAAACCATGATCCTTCTGCACCAGGCTCCAGAGTGCTGGGATTACCAGAAGTCTTTTCTAATGTTATTTTCCATCCTCAAGTAGTCCCTTTCTTCCTTGATCACTCCCTTGACCTTGACATTCGCAATTACTATAACTTCTTCATTATCTCAATTCCAGACATTCGCTCTCCTGGGACCTCCTGCCTGTCCAGATCACTTCTGCTAGAGCCCCATTTCCAATCATCCTCTGCCATGCTTTGGTCCACTGTTCCTTCTAATCTTCTGTTCTCAATCCCTGTCTAACTTTAATTTATCCCACTGTCAATCATTTTAACCAGACCCTCAATTTCCTTGCCTCCTTACCTCTCCTAATTGTTTAGCTGAACCACAACCAGGGCTAAATCCTCCTCACAACCTATGAAAGAGTACATTTTTTTTTTAACCTTATTGGTTTATATCCCTCTAGAAAGCAAGCTCTGTGAGGGCACGGATTCCTATCTGCTTTGTTTATTGTTGTATTTTCAAAGCTTAAAACGGTCTCTACCACATGGAAGAAACCCACTAGACATTTGTTGAATGGATTAATAAACCCAATGATCAAAATAATTCAAATGAAAATATGAATAGTAAAAGCACATCACTGTATTTAGAACATCAAACTGACTACTTCTTGAAGAGGCCATTTAAAAAGAGTGTGAGCTGGGGATGTGGCTCACTGATAGAGCACCTACCTAGAATGCATAGTTCAATCCCTAGTACCACACACACACAAAGTATATTTCATTACTGCTTACTTATTAACCTCTCTTTTGCTGAATAAAAAAAAAAGTTATACAGAGTTTGACAAGATGGCAAGCTAGAGTGCGCTCTCCACACGATCTTGAGGGTTCCAGATACAGGCAAATGAAACTGTGAAACTGTTGGTGGGTTTAGGGTGCTGTACCCCAAGGTTACTGCCTGCCTTGAGGACTTCCCTTTCTTGGGATCTGCACTCAGGGGAGATGTCGGGTCCTTGTTTCAGTCACTGAAAAGAAGTTCAGGATGAAACAGAGAAGTGGAGCTGAGTTTTGGGTTTATTAGATAAAGGGTGAGAGAGAGCACACGCTTCAGAGTGAAGCACAGGCATTTAGAAAGAAAGAGATGTGGGAAGCAGGTCCAAAGGAGGAAGCATGGGCCCAGAACGCCAGCAGCAGGCACATCCTTCCCTGGCAGCAACATTACCTTCCCCTCCCTGGCAGCAGCTACCTGGGTTTGTCTGCTTCCCCATATAAAAGAATCCACAGGAAACACAGAAATCAGAGTATAGAGTATGCTGTTGTCATCAGGTGCGTCAAGTAGGGAGGCTCTGACTCATAGTGACCCCATGTACAAGAGAATGAAACACTCCCCAGCACTGCCATGTCCAGCACCATGTCAGTGCTTCTCTGCTATTTGTAGGGTTTTTAATAGCTGATTGTTTTGAGAATTGTTTTGGGAGTGGGCTGCCAGCTCTTTCTCCCATTCTTGCAGTGCTGGAGATGGAACCCAGGTCCTTAGAACGTGCAGAGGAGCACTCTACCCCACCTCAGTATAGAGTACAGGCTAAGTTTATTAAAGGTATAGATTACAGCTTACACCTTCCAGAGGTGAAGGCAAGCAGCAGGAAAGAGCTACTGCTGCATTGAGCTAAGGGTATGTGTGTGATTTTTATAGTGGGAGGGTTGAGCCTCCAGGGGAAGGAAAGAAATATTTTACATCTGGGGCCTGTGCCCTAAAGGTTAATGGATTCCCAGGGTCTTCAAAAGGCAGGGCTCAGAGGTGGGCATTTCAAAAGGGTATAGAAATCCAGGCCACTACTGGTCTTGATAATAGAGCAGAATTTACTAAACAACTAGTATGTCTCATATCTTATTATCCTTCCTAGAAGAACGTAGAAATGAGGAGTGATTTTAATTCTGTTTCCTCCTAGCAATTATGTTGTTTGTAAGGGTATTATCTATCAAGGAAGCACACACCACCAGGCCAAAGCCTTTGTTCCACAAGAGGCTTCTATTGATATTCAAATTACAGGTGGCAGAGAAGCACAAGGCTAGGCTGGGAGGTGGCTGGCTGCGAGCCCTCTCTTCTCTCTCTTCCTGTCTATTACCCTCTAACAAAATTAGCATAGAAACAGAGACAAACCTCAGGCAACCACAGGCAGGTGGGTCTCTGCTGATGAGAAAAGACCCAGGCTGCTCCAGAGCAGGTGCCAAGGAGGAAAAAGGGAAGTGGGTGGGTCTCTTTTCCCTCCCCATACTGTTCACTGTCCCGTCAGCTTACAGCACTCATTTGCTCTGTCAGCTTGAACAGTTTGACCATAGCCTGGTCAAGGGGGTGGGCTGGAGAGCAGTTAAACAGGTACAAGCAACTGCACAACCCCTCCATGTACCTTTGCCTCCATACACATGCTCATGACCCAAGTGTA
This sequence comes from Pedetes capensis, assembly GCA_007922755.1. Taxonomy (NCBI): domain Eukaryota; kingdom Metazoa; phylum Chordata; class Mammalia; order Rodentia; family Pedetidae; genus Pedetes; species Pedetes capensis. The sequence goes on along the minus strand of VMDO01001215.1, from coordinate 116,942 downwards.
AGGTGATGATAACTGTCAGAGAAAGCTCTTAAAGGCACAAGCTGGGGCCTAGGGAAGCTTAAGAGTCAAAGAACACACCTACAGGTAAGATGGTTAATGGCCCAGAGGAAAAGGAGCTCAGAGAGAAACATGGGAACATCTCAGGGGCACATAACCAAACAAACCATCTATACTGGCCAAAAGCAAGCTAATGGATCAGTATGGAAAAGAAGCAAAAGTAGTAAAAGTCTTCAAAGATAAGAGACCACACCTGGAGCCATGAAGCAGGAACAGGAAGTATTAATTAAATAAGAACCAACTAGCCAACACTGGACACTGAGCCTGCAGCCGTTGCCCTATGGCATCCCATCCCGTCAGACCCGTCAGATCTTGGAAGCTAAGCAGGGTCAGCCCTAGTTAGTACTTGGATGGGAGACTGCCTGGGAACACCAGGTGCTGCAGGCTGCAGGCTTGGCAGATGGACCTGGCAACCCACTCCCAAAAATCAATCTGCCATTGAAAACCCTATGAACAGCAGAGAAGCACTGACAATAGTGTCTCGCCTGTTGTGCGCAGGGTAGCTATGAGTCGGATGCCAACTTGATGGCACCTAACAACAACAACAAGCTGACACTGAGGTGCACACCTGTGATCACCACGAATCTGTAATCACCTCGACTAGGGAGGCAGAGGCAGGAAGATTAGAAGTTGAGGCCAGAGGCAGCCTGCATATCTCAGGGAGACCCTAAATATAGTTTAGGTTGGAGATGTTGATGTGATGGTGGCTCAGCCAGACAACAATCTTTTCTTTCAAAATACCCAGAGCCAAAAGGGAGAGCCCAGGAGCTGTTAATCAGGATCAGATCATCCCATCCCCTGAAAGTTGATATGCCAATGTCTGGATTTCGGACCGTTCCTTCTCCTTTTGTTTTCATGGATGGCAACTATCTACAGAAGATGGACAGCTGGGTGCAGTGGCACATGCCTGTAATCCCAACAAGTCAGGAAGAGGCAGGAGGATCACAGGTTTGAGGCCAGAGGCAGCCTGTGTAATTTAGGAAGATGCTGTCTCAAAATGATAAAAAGGGGGCTGGGGGTGCAGTTCAGTGATAGACTGCTTGTAAATAATGTGTGAGGCCCAGGTTCAACCCCCACCCCACACAACAAAAACAAACAAGAACTAGAGTTAATGGTATGATGATTTTAAAAGCTGAAATGAAGACTCAATGGCTGGGCTGAACAGGTGATCTGGCCGAGGAACTCTTCTAGGAAACGTGAGGAAGGGGGAAATGAGAAATATGAAGAAGCATCGAGAGACAGGAACACTGGAGCTGGGGCCCGAGGTCAGTGGGAGAATGCCTGCTTAGCATGTCCAAGGCCCTGAGTCTGATCCCCAGTACCAAAATAATTAATTAATAAAGAGAAAGGAGGACTGAAATGGAAGTATCAATATACCTATATGATGGGAGTCCAGAGGAGAGGAAGGGGGGAAAACTGGAGACAATATTTGAAAAAAAAAGTAACAGATTTCTCTGATTTAAAAAGACCTCAGATCATAAGGGCTCATAGAAAGTGAGCAAGAAAAAAAAATATTGACTCATCACAAAACGAAAAAAGAAAGGGAAAATCCCTAAAGTTTAGAGAGAGAAAGAGCAAACCATCAGAAAGGAAAAAAGAAGAGTCAGACTGACTCCAGAATTCAGAGCCAATACAAGATATACAAAAGCAAAGGAGTAGTTATTTTCACAGCCATAAAGGAAAAAAACTTCACACTTAAGGTTTCTATGCAGCTAAAACTGTCACTCAAACACAAGGGTAAAATAAAGACATTTCAGGCATACGAGACCTCAGAAATCTCACCATGTGAGATCTTCTTGAAGTATTCTAGCAAGAATACATATTCTGAAATACACTATGAAAATGGAAAGAGTAACTTCAGTTTATTAACTCAAAGAAGTATAACAATGCAGAACTACAACTCCTTAAAAATAGTACTTTTTTGAGGGGTAGGAGAAGGGAAATGAAAACATCTAAAATACATCTAAGATATAATTTTTTTTGAAGGGAGGATACATAAAGAGGTTTTAAAAAAATTAGTAAGAAAAACTAACATACAGATATTATCAAATGGTTAAAGACAACTGTAAGAAGCAAATCGAAATGTATCACTTTCGAACTAGGGGAGATTTGAATTATCCAATAGATGGTCAGAAAAGAAGGGAAGCAAAAAATGAAAACCTACAATAAAATGGCTAAAAAGTCAAAATTTAGAAATATTTTATGATTGATGTAAACAGGTTAAGCTCACCAATATACTAAGTATGACTTTTTTTTTAAAAAGATGTAAGTCATACATGGTGACTGTAGAGAAAACATGGTTGAGTAATTTGAAAGACAATCAAGTTCAGTGAAGAAACTGGCAATCATCCATAGTCCCAGTTATTATTTATTATCTTTCCATATTATTATTATGTGGTACTGAACAGGAGCCCAGGGCCTCATGTGTGCGAGGCAAGCCCTCTGCTGCTGAGCTACCCCCAAGCATCAGTTGTTTCTAGTGCTTTGCTCTTCCCCCTGATGTGTGATGCTTGCTCCTGGTGAAACTCTCCCTTCCCTAACTGCCACCTCCACCTCCCCAGGACTCAGGAGGCTCAGAGAAAGGCTGGTAAGCTTCCCCTTCCCTCACTGGACTCTCTCTCTCTATTGGTTCATTCCATTACTGCACTAAAAGGCTGAGGTATCTCCATCTTTGAAAACAGAAAACTCCTGGTTTCCATTTCATTCCGGAGTCACTCCCTTTTGGCACTTCTTACAACCAAATCCTTGAAATAGCTGTCTCTATTCACTGCCTCCAATCTCTGCAATGTTCATTTCTCTTCACCATGTGCCAAACTCGTCTTGCCTGAGGAAGACATTCTTGTGCAGATTTCCAATGACCAATTCTTAGCCCTCATCTTATGCAATTTTTGACTAGTCCTTTCTCGAAACAATGTCACTTGGATTCCACCACATATCCCTGATTTTTCTCCCTAATGGCTACTCCATCTCAGTCTTCTTGTCAAGTCCTGTCATTCCTGCCACTTCTAGAAATCAGAGTACCCTTGGCCTCCACCTTGGTTCTCTCCTCTTTCTATACATACTCTCTTGCCCTCATTTAGTCTTGAAATTTTAAGTATTATTTAAGTATCTGCTCATAACCTAGCCTGTTTACATCTCCACCCAGATTGGTCCTCTCAAGTTCACATGTACATGCAGTTGCCTACTTAACGTCTCCTCTAGACCTTCTACCAAGCATAGCATGCCTTATTTCATTCACTGAATCTGCTGTTCCCTTGAATGGGTGTGTGGAATGCACTGGGATTCGCCCAGTTGCTCAAGCACAAAATCTAGGTCTCATCTTTAACCTTTCTCTTTTTCTATCCAGAATTTGACCTTTTCTCACCATCTCTACCACTGCCCCTCTGCTGGTCCAAGTCACCACTACCTTTGTCCTGAGTCAGTACAGCCAAGCTTACTAACTCATCTCTCCACTTTCCTCTTGCTCTCCACAGTAAGTTCTTTGGAGAACAGCCAAAGTAACCCTTTGTTTTTCTGTTTTGTTTTGTTCTGTTTTGGGGGTACTTTGGGGTTGAACTCAGGGTCTCGCACATACTTTGCAAGGGCTCTACCACTGGGCTGCACTCATAGCCCATTTTTTTTATTTTTTATTTTGAGATAGGGTCTCACTAAGTTATGCAGGCTGCCTCTGGCATCAGACTTGTGATCTTCCCACCTCTGCCTCCAGAGTCACTGGGATTACAAGTATTACAGGTGTGTGCCACTACTCTAGGCCAAAGTAACCCTTTTTTAAAAGGTAACTAAGATTTTGTCACTTTCTTACTCAAAATACTCCAATAACTCCTCACATCCAGTTAAAAACAAACCCCTGGGGGTGTGGCTCAGTGGTAGGGCCCTTGCTTGGCACGCCCAAGGCCCACTGAGTTAGATCCCTAGCACCACAAAACCACACCCCCTCAAAAAAAAAAAAAATGCCCTTAGCCCCACCTGTAGAGCCTTGCTGGTGTCACTCACATTTATGTCTTCATCTCCTACCACTCTTGCCTTGGCTTGCTCTTCTCTAGACACTTCTTGCTGCTCCTTAAATACACCAAACATATTCCTGTCTAAAGGTCTTTGCTCTTCCTATCCCCACTCTGGATAACCCTTACCCAATTTTCACATTACTTACTCCTCTGTTCATTCAGGTTTCTGCTCAAGTGTCTGTAACCTGCTCTGAGGCCTTCACTGACCATCCTGTCTAGAAAAGCTCCCCTTGCCTCATCACTAAGCCTCATGCTGTGCCATATACACCCCCTAACAGTACCTGGCGGTATATTTTGTATTTATTTACTCACTTCATCTGTTCCCTACTTAGATACAGAATACACAAAGGCAGGAATATCTTATTCACTGATGTTCCCTCCATGCCTGGAACACTGGCATGTAGTGGACACCTTGTTAATGTTTTCCTGGTGAGTACAGACAGACATCCGCAGTCTCACATCTTTATGCAATCTGTCTACTAAATGCTAATGATCACCTGCTCTACTCTTCTAAAATTAAGAGTAAGAGAATAACTAAAAAAATGACAAAATGTTTTAAACAAAACAAATAGTGTAAGAGAAAACAAACATCCATGCACATATCACTCAGCTTAAGGAAGGGGACACTGAGACGCAGCTCAGTGGTACAGCACTTGTCTAACACGTGCAAGGCTCTGGGTTCTATCCCCAGCACTGCAAACAAAAACCAAAAACAGCAAAACAGGCATGATGGTACATGCCTATAATCCCAGTGCTCAGGAGGTGGGGGCAGGAGGATCACAAGTTTAAGGCCAGCCTGGACTATTTAGTGAGACCCTCCCTAAAAAACAAAAAGTATATACAATGTATAACATATCTATCTAATTGAGTCACATGAATACTCATTCCACTGTGGTAACTTAGTGCAGTATCTAGTTTGACCAAAAAAACCTGGAAGAGAGTAAAAATAGAAAATAAAACTATGTCACCAAAGGTAAGAAGGAAAAAGATAGATAAAAACCCAAGAGACCCTTGTTGCAGTGAGACTGAGGGTTCTGGAAGGAAGAAGCCAACAACAGGGAAGTTGATGGGAAACAACACAGACCTGGTGGGTTCATGAGCAACACCAAGTAGTGGCAGCTGCCCACCAGGGAGGGTAATATTAGGAACTGGTGTCTGTCTGTCTATCTTCCTGCTGAATATCTGGTTACAGATGGGTCAAGGAGGCAGAGAATGACTGCAAACAAAGCCAGGCTGCAGGGTTAGGACCTGATCAGAGACATGTTCAAATACATCACAGAATGTCTGGGTGACACTAGAATCACAGTTTGGCACAACAGCACATAACAACACTGGTAAGCAAATGCTGCCAATGACAGAGGAGAAAGAAGTATGTGGCTCAAAAGTAAGATAGGTGGAAAATCTGTTTGATTAGAATATTTTTAAGGACTTAACTAAAGTTGAACTGCAAACACCATGACCCATTACAGAGTTCTTTTGGAGCTCTGTTATCTAAAGCATTATCAAAAATCCAACTATGTGCTATGTAATCAAATGTCTTATATACCTAATAGTGTCTAACACTATTCTGGAGCAAAAGTAACTGGCTCCATAAAGATAGTTGGTTCTCATCTTGAAAGAAGGGGAAAAAAGTCAAGAAAGGGCTCGAAGATCTTGTTTTTGCCAGAAAGTCTACTAAGGAGCAAGTTTAAAAGGTCAAATGGCGCTGGGTGTGATGGCACATGGTTGTAATGCCAACACTTGGGAAGCTGAGGTGGGAGGATCCATAAGTTCAAGGTCAGCCTGGTCTACATAGAGAGTTCCAGACTAGCCTAGGCTACACAGTGAGATATTGCTTAAAAAGAAAAAATTTGAAAAATAAAAAAGCTCAAATGGCAAATTTGCCCTTGAAAATCTATGAGTCTTAGTGGTACAAAAGAAGGTAAAATCTTATGAGCTATGGAGTAACTGTGAGGAAGTGGGCAAGTGGAGGTTAGAATCTAGCCAGGCTCTACAAGCAGCACTTTGAGCCTTGACTTGGGGCTTTTTCATAATGCATCTACTTAAAGGAACACTTTTCTCTTAACTCACACAAAGGTACTGCTTGTGCTAGACATGGTCCTACATATGGGATTACGGTATGCATGAGTTTCCAATAATATTTATAAGAAGTGTTACATCAGTCAACCCAAATTAACAGCTATGAGTATTGCACAAAGTTCGATCAATGCAAATTAAACAATAAAGATGCAGTCTGGGTAGGGTCTGCAGAATCCTGTCACCTCTAAAATGGGTAAGAGATTGTGATCAGAATTTGGGTAAGCCCAACTTTAATAGTCCTGGAAATAATTATAATAGCACCAATAATACCAAAGAATGGTAATAATACAGATGAGCTAGAAAATTCATGTAATAGTACTGACAATGTAAAAAGATAGTTCACTACAGAAAAAGTTTCCATCTTAAACAAATTGGGATCCAAGGATATACAGAAAAATATTATCACAAAAAGACAAGCAAATGGAAGAGAGGTCTTTGGTAGAAGGGGACGGGGCGGGGGAGGAAGTGCACAAGAGGGTAAGGGGGAACTTATCTGTGCAATGTGCAACAAAATGCATATATGGAAATGTCACAATGAAATGCATGTAAGAATGAATCACATTAAGTTGTACATTAAAAATTTCCAATTTAAAAAAAAAAGAAACTGGGTTAATACAAGACACAAAAAGAAGAAGCCAGGGGTTATTTCCCTCAGCTGTAATTCCAGCGACTTGGGACGCTGAGGCAGGAGGATCATGAGTTCAAGGCCAGAGGCAGCCTGCACAACTTAGTGAGACTTTGTCTCCAAATAAAAAGCAAAAATGGGGCTGAGGGTACAGCTCAGTCGGTGGTAGAGCGCTCGCCTAGCATGTGCAAGGCCTTGGGTTAAACCCCTAGTACTGGAGGAGGTTTAAAAAAAAAAAGGTATTGCTAGGTGTGATAGCACACACCTGGAATCTCTGCCCTTTTGAAGCTGTGGCAGATAGTTCACACGGAGTTCAAAGCCAATCTGGGTTACACAGTGAGTTCAAGGCCAGCCTTACTGACATAGTGTGACCCTGACTCAAAACAAGAAAACCAAGCCAACAACAAAAAAAGGGCACAGGCTTGGAAAATCCCACTGTTATAAAGGGTTTAGCCCGATAAAACAAGCCCGGGCAGCATTACTGGCCTAGTCCTAAAGACCCAATCCCAAACTCTAGAGAAGGTCTGGAGTGGTAATTTTGCCCACCTTGGTTGGGTAAATAAAGTTGTAACCACTGAGTAAATGGTAGTGATATTTTTCTAAACACACAGGTATAGCAATTGTTTGTATAATCATTATGCTCATTTGTATATGCTTTGGTTTTTAATACTTAAAATTCCTAAGACTATTTGACTTATTAAAGTTGTACATTTCACTTATTAGAAGTTTAGAGAATTGGAAGATATTAGATACATTAAATTTCTAACTAGGGTTTGAAATGTCTAAAGGAACTATAATCAAATTTGTGAGGTATTTAAGAAGGAGAGTTGTATCTGTCAAATTTATAAGCACTGAAGCAAAAATCAAGCAAATATCAACTTTTAATATTAACACAAATAGCTAAATTTTCCAGTGCACTTTTAAGTTGCACTTAAGATTAAAAGAAAAGTAGGGTTTTTAAAATCCTAGCTTTAATGAGCTAAGCTCTGACCTAAGCACTAGTAACTCGGGTTAGCTGGCATGGCAGAATCAGAAAGCCTAGATTCAAATTCTCACTCAATCATTTGACCTTAGGCAAGTTACTTGAATTTTGTACCTTAGAGTCTCCATCTGTGTTAGTCAGTTTTTCTGTCTCTGTGACAAACACCTGAGAGGAAACAACTTCCAGAAAGACAGATTTATTTTGACTCTTGGCTTCAGAGGCCTCAGTCTATGGTTGCTTGGCCCCTATCGCTGTGGGCCTGTGGTGAGGCAGAACCTCATGGTGGACACGGGATAGACTACAGCTGCTCACTACATGGAAGGGAAGAAGCAGGGGAAAGGGAAAGAGGAAATGAGAATGAACTTCCTCCAGCTACGGCCCACCTCAAGTTTCAACCACTTCCCAAAATAGTGCCAATACCTGGGCACCAAGCCTTCAACAAATAAGCCCTTAAGGGCACTTTATATCTACACCATAATACCATCTATAAGATTAAATAATAGTATCTGCATCAAAACCATTGTGAGGATTGGGTTAATATACAAAAAAGCACTAAGACTAGTTATGGGCTGGGGTTTAGCTCAGTTGGTAGAGTGCTGCTCTGTGCATTCTGAGGCCCTGGGTTCGATCCTCAGCACTGCAAAAATGGGAGAAGGACCTGGAAGCTCACTCCCAGAACAATCCCAGAAAAATCAGCAGAGAAGCAATGACACAGTGCTGGGCATGGCACAGTGTCAGGGAGTATTTTGTTGTGCTGTATATAGGGTCACTATGAGTTGGACCCAACTCAACAGCACCTAAAAACAAGACTAGTTATAGAGCAAGTTATAAATGCTTTATTAATGTTAGCTATAATTATCATTGTTGTTGTTAGGTGCCGTTGAGTTGGTATCCGACTCATAGCGACCCTCATAGGGTTTTCAATGGCTGAGTGCTTCGGGATTGCCTTGGGAGTGGATTGCCAGGCCCTTCTCCCATTTTTGTGGTGCTGGGAATTGAACTCGGGTCCTCAGAGACTGCAGCGCAGCGCTCTACCCACTGAGGATCTGCTGTACATAGGGTTGCTATGAGTCGGACTTGACTCGACAGCACCCAACAACAACAACAAATAATTATCATTACTATCATAATCATCTGTTGAGACTACAAACACCTTGATGGCAAAGAGTGTTTTGTTGTCTATTCCCAATGTATAACACACTGTCTGGTACCCAACAGGTACACTAATGGACTAGTGTAAAATTCTAGCTAGCAGCTTACAGGTTGTAGTGCATGAAGGGAACCAGCATAATAAATGTCAGGGGCAAAAGTAAGTAGGCCAATTTAAAAAAAACAACAACAAGATTTTATAGAGTCAAAAAACACTATTTCATGGAATGACTTTTACTTATGAGTTTCTCAAGGACAAAACTGCATTAAGGGAATTTATGTTGAGATTGGATGGTAACAGAAGACCAAAATCTCCACCCCAGATCTAGAATTACACAGATTTAATATAGAATTTGAGATTTCCCCCTCCAATAAATTTAATCTAACACAGTTTACTCTAGCATTACTTTAATTTTTTTCCAACCACCAAAACTTGTTTGTGAATTAAAAAGTACAACACAACCTTAACTCATTCAATACAGGCATCCTTTTTATTTTCCATTGCTCTTGCAATTTTCCAGCAGTTTAGTCCCATCTGGGTTAATTACCAGTCCTCCAGATGGAAACTTTTCGGGGTAGGTTGTTCCATTCATAGCCATTTAGAAAGCAGTGCTTGCGTCAGACTCTGCTTTCTGGTTGGATAAAGGGGACTGTTACTTCAAACCCATTTTTTTCTTGGCGTCCTGCAGTCACACCTCACTGAGTGCACCTTGTACATGCTTTCTACTGATGACCTTTCAAAGCAAACACTTTATCTAGCCCACCAAGTTAGATTTACCTTTCCTTTCAGTACTAATGAAGGCCATGCAGGCTCCAATTCCTTCAGACATCCAAGGACTGTGGTAATAATAATAATGCACAATTATCGAAGGTGCTGTACATGCCACTGTGTTTATGTATCTTATTTAATTATTCAAAGAACCCCATGACAATGAAAGTATTATCAATCCCATTTTACATGTCACAAAACTGAGATTTTTAAAAGGTAGCTAATATTCCCTGGGTTTCGAGCCTCCTTTCCTTCAAAGGATTCTCATAAAGTTTTGTTTTGTTTTGTTTTAAATAGAATAGGACTGTATAAACTACTATCCTGCTGCTATAAATTAAGAAATCGGGGGTGGGGTGTAATTCAGTGGTAGACTACTTGCCTGGCATGCATGAGGTCCTGGGTTTCGTCCCCTGTACCACAAAATAAAAATTAAACCAAATCAAAGATTATATACCAAAGAATTAAATAGAACTAGCATACAGGTGTGATGCCAAATTATAATATTGCTGTGCTAGCTATATAATTTAATAAGGCTTTTCATAGAACTCCCTTCCTTTCCAGCCAAGGAAAGAAAAATCTGCCTAATGAGGTTCTAATTTATTCATAATATGCTTCTTGTTTTATGTATGAAGAAAGATGAGGATAAAGGAAAAAGAAAGGAAAGGCTATGGCAAACTTTATCTCCAAAGAGGCTTAAATTCTTCTCTAAACAGACTGCACCAAACTTACTAGAGTCACAGTGAACTGTAAATACTGAATTTTTTTGCAGGTGGTGAGCCAGACTGGCCTCAAATTTATGATCTTCCTCACTCAGCCTCCTGAGTGCTGGGATTACATGCGTGCACAACCATGCCTGGCATAGTGAATCCTTTCTAGAACACTCCCCAACCATTTCAAATGTTCAGTAATTTGTTTAGCTTGCAATTTCAACTTTTTTTTGCAAATCAAGATTTTTAAAAATACATATACCAAGTATCATACACTGCTCTACTCAGCTCAGTTTTTGTTTTAATTTCTTTGTTTTTGAGACAGGGTCTCACTATATTGCCCAGGTTGGCCCCAAATTCCCGGGCTCAACCAATCCTGCTTCAGCTCCCATGTAGCTGGGATGATAGGCACTACCATGCCAGGCTTTCTGCTCAGTTTAGATTGATGAACTTTTACTCACTCATGTTTTGATGAAGTTTTACTCATCTTTAAAGACTCTCATTCTATAATTCTTATCAGTAAAACTAAATTCAATTATACCGGATTCTTTTTTTTTTTTTTTTTTTTGGTACTAGGGATTGAACCCAGCACCTCGCACCTGCGTGCCCTGCAAGTGCTGGACCACTGAGCTGCACCCTCAGCCCATTTTTTTACTTTTTGAGACAGGGTCTTGCTAAGTGATGCAGACTGCCTCTGGTCTCGAACTTGCAATCCTCCCACCTCCAAGCCACTGGGATTATAGGCGTGCGCCACCGCACCTGGCTCACAGGATTATTTCTTAATGATGGTATCTCTAGCTGGGTGTCTTGGGTTTTTTGTTGTTGTTCAGTTGGCTTTTGTTTTGCAGGTTTGTATTTTTTTATTTTCTCCTTTATTAGTAAATGATGATGGGCTACAGAGTAATATAGTATTGACTTTTTCCATTACGCATCCTTTATATCACTTCTAGCAATATTTATTTATTTTCTCAGTACATGGGGGTTGAATCCAGGCCCTTGTATATACTTTCCAAGTGTTCTACCACTGGGCTGCACCCCCACCTCATTTTTAAATTTTGAGTCAGAGTCTCGCTCAATTATGCAGGCTGCCTCTAGCCTTGAACTCATGAGCCTCCTGGCTCTGCCTCCCAAATTGCTGGGATTACAGGCATGCACCACTACACTGAGATTTTTAAAAATGAGCTTAGAACATTTGTGTATTTAGAAAATTTTAAACCCTCATGTCACTAAACATATCCAACTAGACAACTATATTAATATTCCTGATCTGAAATGTACATTACACGTTATAATTTAATCTTATACAAAAAAGTACAAGAGCATCAAATTTATGGCTTTAGTAATACAAAATTGAGCCCTAATAATGTCCTCATCATATAAAGTAGCACGTCTGTCAGTTTGTCACGCTGTGGGCACTTGCGTGTTGCTATGATGATAACAGCTATGACACCAGTATTTCAGTACAAAGATGTGCTTTCAAGAAACTAAGACATATTGTAGAAGCAAAAAGGAAAAGCATAGAAATATACATTCAGTAAGATATCATATGTAATACAGGAAAAGAGTAAATACATTATTTGTTTCTGGAAGGACATGTAAGAGTTAGTAACATTGGTTGCCTCCACAGAGAGAGTGCCAGTAGTAGTGGGAAGAATTTTCACTTCAAATATTATCACACTTTAAAAACTTTATACAAAGCCAGGCATGGTGTTGCATACCTGTAAGGCTAGCACTCCTTGGAGCTGTAACATTGTGGCATCTGATCCCATCAGATCTTGGAAGCTAAGAAGCATTGGGCCTGATTAGTACTTGGATGGGAGACCACCTGGGAACATCAAGTGCTGTAGGCTTGGGAGAAGGATCCAGCAACCCACTCCCAAAAAACAATCAGCCATTGAAAACTCTATGAATAGCAGAGAAGCACTAATAATACTATTTGGCCTGTAGTATGTAGGGTTGCTATGAGTTGGACACCAACTTGATGGCACCTAACAACAACAACAACAGTGGCAGTACTTGGGAAGCTGAAGAGGATCACAAGTTTCAGGTCAGCCTGGGCTACATAGTGAGACCATATACTAAATATATACTGAGAAAAGTATTGCCTATGCAAAACAACAAAAAGAACAACAAATCCAACCTGGGCAGTAATGTAACAAGTTGCTTTCTTAATTCTTTTTCTAATTTATTTCTGCCTGACAATAGCCATGTTTCATTTAATTCTTGCACTATTTTTATAATATATCCTTTCATAAAATAGCTTATTTTACTTTGCTAGTAGCCATAGAAGGCTTTCTTTAAGCAAAGATGAGGTATTCACTGGCACATAACCTTTCTACAGTATGTGCAAATATTTGCTAGGTATCTTCCATGTGCCAAGCATTGGGGGAGATGCTACAAATAAAAGGAGATATAGTCCCTGCCTAAAGTTATGTCACTATTATTACATTTTTTCAAGATGAAATCCCATCATGAGTCACTTAACAAGAATAACTTCTTAGAAATGTATCCTTAAGAGGTTTTTATCATTGTGTGAACATTAGACCCTGCAACTCAGACTGTCCTAACACAAACCTAGGTAGTATAGGTCAACCACTCAATATGGCCTCTTGATGCAACCAAGAGATGCGGTAATGGTATGTATGAGCCTGCTGCTGGAGTAATACAGCAGGTGGCTTTACACTCTGACAACAGAAAACACAGTAAATACATACACCAATAACACAATCGTTAAGTATCAAATATTACATTATCAAGCATGCTACACTTTTATACAACTGGCAGTACAGTACGTTTGTTTACATGAGTGATGCATTGTACTATGCATGACAGGTATGATATCACTAGGTAACATGCAGTATGGTCTCATGAGGCCACTGTTGTATATGCAGTCTGTCCTTAAGGAAATCATCACCTGGCATATGACCACAGTTTCTTCTCTCATCATAAAAAAATAATGTAGGCCTGTTGGTTTTTTTTAAAGTACAAGACAAAATAATGTAAAACATAAAATGAAAATCATGTTTAATTTTACTACCAAGAGATAATAACATTTAAGAGTTTATCTTCCCCACTTTTTTCATTTCACTTGCATCATTTAACAAAAATGGTCATATTATCAATTCTATTTTGGAATGTACATTTTCTTGTGGAATATGTGAATGTTGTCTTATATTATTTAAAAGGGTAATAAAATGTTAAATTTTGTTTTAAATCTGAGTAATATGTACATGACTAAACATCCTTCTACTTATTTCCTCTAATATATTCTGGCTTTTTTCCCCTAGTTAAAATATTTTATATATTTTTAATAATAAATGTTAGTGTGGTACAAAATAGTAAATCTTTGCTATTCTGACTTCTTTTAGCGGCTTTTTTTTCACTCATAAGCAACACTGTAATAAGCATTCTGATACTCATCTTGTAAATCTGTCTAGGTTTTTCTTTAAAATAAATTCTTTGAAGCGAAATTTTCTGGGTGAAAGTCATCTTATAAGGCCAAATGATTTTGTAAAAAGATTTTAGTAGTAGTAGGACATGTGGATTACTTTTAGAGATTAATTTTATTTTTTATTATTTAAAAAAATTTTTGAGACAGGGTTTTACTATGTAGCCTAGTCTGGCCTCAAATTCATGATCCTCCAGTCTCAGCCTCCCAAGTGGCTGGAATTGCAATATTTGAAAACTTAAACAGGTAAAGCAGTGAGCCCATATAAAATTAAAAAGAAAGTTATATAGTTTCAATGTACAATGGCATAGAGTAAATATTCCCAGGCCAAAAGGGAGGAACAGAGGCATACAAAGGAGAGATAGGACCAAAGCAAAACCAAAACCAGAATCCAGCAGGGCAAACAAATTCTTTAGTTCCATGTTAGCCATTCAGGATAGATGGTAGCATGATGGGAGCTTCAAAGGGCTTGAGTAGCCCTTGCCCCTATGGCCTGGCCATTTGCCAGCCCACATGGCCTCTTTCTTGGGCTAGCTCTACTTGCTGCCTGGAGCTTTCCTCAGCAGATATTCCATGTTCTTGGCACCTCTAACATCCTGGGGTCTCCACTGCACCTTCAGCTTTTCCATCACAGTTTCATACAGGAATCCTGACCCTACCACATACTGACTGGTTTCCCAGGCCTTTGTTTGAAATCTGGATGGAAGCCTCCATGACTCCATAACTCTTGCATCCTATATACATGCAAAACCAGCATTATATGGTCAACTAAGCACTGCTACCAAGTGTGAAGCAGTAGCTGGTCTCCCCTGGAACATCGCTATAGCAGCCTCTGAGTGCCTGAGCAGCTAAGTATGATGGAAAGAACCCTAGGGAAACAACTCCCTAGGCTTCTCTGTGCAAGCAAGGTTCCCTAGAGCTCTATTCTCAAAGTAAAGTCTTTCAGCTGAAATTACTCCTTTATACCCCTGTGCTTGTGATGGGTTGTGGTTGTTGTTGTTGTTGTTGTTGTTGTTAGGTGCTGTTGATTTGAGTCTAACTCATAGTGACCATAGGACTTACATTGGCTGTTTGGGGATTGCTTCAGGTGTGGATTGTCATGTCCTTCTCTCATTTTTGCAGTGCTGGGGATCAAACCCAGGGGCCTTAGCATAGAACAGCACTCCACCAACTAAGCTAAGGGCCTAGTCAATTTCTGAAATGCCCCCGATGCATCTTTCCTATTGTTCTTTTGTAAAGTACATGGCTTATTAGTGGGATTAATTTCTTCAGCAACCACGCCTTTCTTGGCCTCAATTTCATACATGCTTCTTTTCCTGGCAAAATGCAGGAAGAGCTTTTTTCTAAACAAATCACACTTATGCTCTGCATTTTGCTCCCAGTTCTCACTATAAACCTGGCTAAAAGCATCCAGAAATAAACACGTCACAGCCTGAGTGCTAGACTTCCTTGAAATATCTTCTACCAAGTTAGTCTATCCACCTTTAAACTCAACCTCCTACAAAGTCTTGGGGCATGAACAAAATGTAAACAAATTCTATTGCCACAATATAACATGAACAGCCTCTAGTCCAATTTCCAATAGAGTCCCTGTATCCATCTGAAACCTTGTGGGCACGGTCTTTACTGTTCACATTCCTATCGGCAGTCTGGTCTTCTGAGTTCCCACCACAATTGACCATTAAGCTCTGCTTACAGCATTCTAGGGCTGGGATTTAGCTCAGTTGGTAGAGCGCTGTGCTGCAGTCTCTGAGGTCCCGAGTTCGATTCCCAGCACCTCAAAAAATGGGAGAAGGACCTGGCAACCCACTCCCAAGGCAATCCCGAAACAGGCAGCCATTGAAAACCCTATGAGGGTCGCTCGGCACCTAACAACAACAACAGCATTCTAAGCTTCTTCTAGACTGTGTCTGCAAACATTTCCAAATTCTTTTCCCAAACCAGTTCCAAAGACTTAAGAACCACACGGTCAGGTTTCATCATAGCAGTGACCCCACTCCAGGCACCAATTTTCTATATTAGTCAGTTTCTCATCACTGTGACAAAATACCCAACATAAACAACTTAAGGGAGGAAAGATTTATTTTGGCTCATAGTTTCAGAAATTTTAATCCATCACGATAGGGAGGGCATGGCAGAGAAGAGCAGCTTACATCATGGAGGCCAGGAAGCAAAGAGAGAAAATGCCTGCACTAGTGGACTTTCTTAATTTTCTCCTTTTATTCCATCCAAACCCCCAACCTATGGGATTCAGGGTGGATCCACATTCGGGATGGATCTTCCCTCCTTAGTTAATCCTCTCTAGAAATGCCCTCACAGAAACACCACCCAGAGGTATGCTTTACTAACCTCCTAGGTAATTCTCAATCCAATCAAGATGACAATCAAGATGAACCACCACAAGGTTCTTAAAATATTAACCAACCAATTCAGATATGTATTCCTGCAATATATATTGTATTCCTGCAGTGGGTTTAATTTAGTTGGGATATATTATATCATATATGAGAAATTAAAACACTGCAGGAATACAATACAAGGTTGGTTCAACATTTAAGAATTAATGTAATTCATCATATTAACAGAGTTAAGTACAAAAGGTCACATAATCATCTCAAAAAGGAGTGCTACCATTTGACAAGATTCAGTACATGGACATGAATAAAACAAAAATGAAAAGACCTTTTTTAGCAAATTTAGGAACAGAAGTCTTTTAATCTGGTGAAAGGCATCTACGTAAAATTTAACCAAACACACTTAATAGTGAAATACTAAAAGCTTTTCCCTTGCAATAGGAAATCAGACAAGGATGTTCACTATCACTTTAGTTCAACATCATACTGGAGATCTTACAGAATAAGAACACAGTATAAGGTTTTGGAGGAAAAAATAGAATTCATTATTTCCATATACTGTGTTCACAATAAAATCCTGAAGAATCTACATATAAACAATGAAAATTAGTGAATTTATCAATATTGCTTTGATTAAATCAACTATATTTCTATACATCACCAAAAATTATTAAATAGAAAACTTAGAACAAGACTACTGAAAATAGCATTCACAAAACAAATGCTTAAAAATGAACTAGCAAGATAAAACTTCTATACAGAAAGTTAAATGTACTAGTGGAAATGGGAAGAAATTAAAGTGGAAGAAATTAAAGACCATATCCTTAACGGAGAGTTATATACTATCATTTTCAGAGGTTGGGACATTATAAAAATATCAATTCTTTCTCAAATTAACCTATGGATTCATTGCAACCAACAAAAATTCTAGCATATTTTGTATGGAAACTTATATTAATAATATAGATGAAAATGGAAAGGTCTAAGGGAAGCTGAGACAATCTTGAAGAAATACAAAGTTTGAGAGAAACAGATTCCAACATAAACAGATGAATTCCATACATTGCTAGTAGGAAAGGAAGTTGGCAATTACTTTGGACAACTGGCATTATTTACTAAAACTGAATACAAGCTTATCTTCTGATCTTGATACTTAAAGTGGGTTCCACAACCAGAACAACTAGCATCCCCTTGAGCTTGTTGGAAATGTAGACACTCAAGCTGCATCCCAGAGATGCTGAAGCAGAAATTGCATTCTACTGTGATCCCCAGGTGACTGATGCATCCTCTTCAGCTTGAGAGGCACAGCCCTATGACCCAGCTCCCTGGTACACAATGATCAGAACCGTACATAACATCCACAAAGACATGTCCAAAAATGTTCATACTATTCATAACAGCCAAAAGAGAAAGCTACCAAGATGCTCAATGACAAACAGAATAACCTGCGGTATAATTACATAATGAAGGACTACTCAGCAATGAGAATGAACACTCTACAACTATGACTCACAAATCTAACAGTGTGTGTGAAAACAAACCAAAAGAATACATCATATATGTTTTCATTCACATAAACTACAAAAATGGGGAAAAACAATGTTGTTAAAGTCAGAGCAACCTTTAGGGGATAGAGTAACAACCAATGTTGTTAAAGTCAGAGCAACCTTTAGGAGATAGAGTAATACGAGGGAGTAACTAATGCTGCTACTTTTTGATATGCAGTTTTATACAGATGAGAAAACTCATCAAGCCATTTACTCACATACTTTTTTTTTTTTGGTAGTGGTGCTCTGGGTTGAACCCAGAGCCTTGCTCATGCTAGGCAAGTACTCTACCACCAAGCTATATCCCCAGCTCTCATGTACTTTTTGTATACTTTTCTGTACACATATTATACTACAATTAAAAAGTCCTAGAAGGACAGGCAGGTGCTGGGGCACATGCCTGTAATCCCAGTGATTTGGGATGCTGGGACAGGAAGATCGCAAGTTCAAGGCCAGAAGCAGCCTGCATAACTTAGTGAGACCCTATCTCAAAAAAAAAAAAAAAAAAAAAAATTAAGTGGAGCTGGGAGTACATCTCAGTGGTGGAGCATTTGCCTAATATAATCAGCATAACTAAGGACCTGGGTTCAACCCCCAGTACCACATACCCACAAAAAAGTATTAGAAGGAAATATACCAAAGTCCTAAAAATAGCTATCTCTGAGCCAAGTGCAGTGGCATATGCCTGTAATTCTACCTCCCAGTGGTGGCATACACCTGTAATCTTGCTGACTCAGAGGCGGAGACAGGAGGATTGCCAGTTTGAAGTCGGGGGAGTCTGCATCATAGCGAGACCCTGTCTCAAGATGAAAAATAAAAAGGGGGTTGGGGGTGCGGCTCAGTAGTAGAGCACTTGCCAAGTATATGCAAGGCCCTGGGTTCAACCCTCAAGTACTGCCAAAAGAAAGAAAAAGTTATCTCTGGAGGATGAGATTAATGATTTATTTATTCTAAGTTTTTCATATCATGTTTTCTAACATTATGAACACTAACTTAGTAAGTTATTTTGTTTTTGTAGAGGAAGCCTGGGAGATTACCTTAAATAGTAACCTCCCAAGGTTCAGAGAAACTTCTGAATCAGACTGGGCAGCCATTCCATTCATAAGACATTTTTAAGTTTATTTTATTTATTTATTTTATTTTTTATTTATTTTTTTTGAGACAGGATCTCGCTATCTTGCCCAGGTTGGTCTCAAATGATCCTCCTGCTTTAGCCTCCCAAATAGCTTTAGCCTCCCAAATAGCATACATGCACCTTCACCATATGGAATTGCTGGGTTAGATGGTAGTCTTATATTTACCATTTTGAGCAGCTACTAAACTGTTCTGCAGAGTAGACTCACCATTGTGCATTTCCTCTGGCAATGTGTAAAGACTCCAGTATCCTTGCCAACAAAATTTTTTTTCTTGGCAGTACTGGTAGGTTGAACTCTGAGCCTCACGCACTTTGCAAGTGCTCTATCACTGTGCTGTACCCTCAGCCCTTTGTTACTTTGAGACATGGTCTCAGTTTGTCATGTCAGAAGTTACACAGGCTGCCTCTAGCCTTAAACTTGTGATCCTCCTGCCTATACTTCCCAAATCGCTGGGATTACAGGCACGCACCACCACACCTGGCTGTCTTTTTTATTATAACCATTCTAGTGTGATCTGGTATCACATTATAGTTTTGATTTACATTTCCCTAGTGGTTAATGGTGTTGAGCATCTTCCCATTACCTATTAGCCAACAGTAAACTTTAAAAGTTTTTCTTCACAGGGCACAGTGATGCACACCTGTAATCCCAGTGGCTGAGAGGCAAAGGCAGGAGGATTGCAAGTTTGAGGCCAAACATAGCCTTCACAACTTAACAAGACCCAGTCTCAAAAAAAAAAAAAAACAAAAAAAAAAAACCAGTGGAGTTGGGGTGCAGCTAAGTGGTAGTGTGCTCACAAAGGATGCATGAGACCCTGGATTCAAACCCTTTGTTAAATAAATAAATAAAGATTCTTCTTCAAGACTGTTTTGGGTATCCTGGGAACATTGCATTTCCACATGAGTTTTAGGAATAGTTTGCCAATTTCTGGTGTGAGAAAGGGAGCTGGGATTTTGATAAGGATTGTGTTCAGTGTTTATATCAGTTTGGGAAGCAGTGCCCTTTAACAATATTAACTCTTTAGATTCATGGGTCTATGAATGCATGAACATGGGATATCTATTTAGAGCTCTAATTTTAATAATATTCTACAGTTCATAGAACATAAATTTTCTAATTCTCTTGTTAAATTCATTCCTAAGTATTTTACTCTATTGCAAACTGTCTTAATTCCATCATCAGACTGTTCACTGAAAATGTATACAAGTAATTTTTGTATATTGTTCTTACACTCTCTACTCTGCTGAACTCATTTATTAATTCTAATAGTTTTATAGGGGATTCCTTAGTATTTTCCATATACAAGATCATGTTATCTGTAAGTGGAGGTAGTTTTTAGTTCTTCCTTTTCACTCTGGGTGCTTACCTTCTCCCTTGAGGGCTATCCATTATTCATTCTATTAAAATCACATTGGTAATTTTAAAGATGATTCTGCCCAAAAGTGAGCCATTGTTTCTCAAGTTGTAGATTTGTTTACTTTGATTTGGCATATATACATGAGTGATCTATAACAAAATAGTATTGAGAAAATAATACGCTGCAGTATAATACTTACATAAAGTTGCATTTGATAGCTAAAGAAGAGAAAGTGGAAAGTACTTATCTTTAAAAGTATTGAGTAGCCTGTCAATTATGCATATTGATGTGGTTAGCCAGGTCATTCTAATTTCTTTTGCCGTCTACTAAACAAAGCCTCGAGGGGTTTTCTGCTTTAGATACAATTAAAACTTCTTGGCAAAGAGAAGAGACCAGCATTCACTGAGCACCACCACACTGTGAAGTCACAGTTGCATTAGGAGTAAGATCACCACAAATGACGCTTCCATATAATTGTGGGACAAACCCTGCTTTTACAAACCAGGATCCAAGTGCCTGTGAAAATGTTCTGAGAGCTGCCTAGGTGGGTAAAACTTAATGTGACATCAGAACATACTTTACAAACTCTATAACTTAATTGGAACTACTCAGAAACAAAAAATGGAATGAAGAATACTCATATAAAGCTATAAATCTGGCATGTTCCAAGTTCAGTGGAAGTCACATTACATACATTCCTCCTTAGTCTCCAGTAGGTATTTGTACAAATCTTCATGAAGCCTAATGCAACGTCTCTTCTTCTTTCAGTGTTTTATTCTTTTAGTTGTAACACATTATGATACAAAATCATGTTTAAAAGAGATAGGAAATGAATTATAAACTCATGCTAGAACTCTAATGGGACAGTCAAGAAAATACAAACAAACAGTATTCTTAATATTGTAGCTTTATGTAAGTATGAAATACATTATGTTTGTTCTTAATTGAAGTAAAACTTCATATAGGACCATCAATGGTAACTTTAATCTGTACTATTTGGTTCTTTTTCTCAACTGCCTTTGCATAATAAATTACACTTTACAAATATTTCAGATTTAAATATAGTTGGTCTATAACATGTAACCTCTACATTTTAGACAAATGCTGCATATAATTATTAAAAACAAGCTAAGATCTCATTTGTTTTTGCATTATATTTGTCAGCTTTTTACATATTTCTGCAGTGATAAAGTTGTGATAGGATTTTTCATAAAAAAGCTATTTGATTTGTCAAAATATATGATTTTAAATACAGTACTGATTTGGCAATATGAATTTAATAAACTTTTGTGGGCTATTCTAGAAATGTACGTATTCACTATGATACCATACCTCATCACTTGCAGCTGGGGCTGCGGCACATCCCGATAATCCTAGCAACTCAAGAGACTGAGGCAGGAGGACCACAAGCTCCAGGACAGAGGCAGTCTGTACAACTTAGCAAGATCCTATCTTTAAGTAAAAAGATAAAAAAGGAGTTGGAGGTGTGATTCAGTGGTAGAGCACTTGCCTAGCATGTGCAAAGCCCTGAGTTCACCCTCCCCCAGTACTGCAAAACAAAAACAATCACCCCAAAAATCATTTTAATATTTTGATATGGGAATAAAAGCAAAGGAAATGGACACTTTAGGAATATAACTCCTCTTCTTGACCCCTTTAGCATGACTATGACCATGTGGGAAGCAATGAGCAAAATTAAATATCCCATGAGCACACTGTGGTAATATTCATGCCATGTGTTTAATAAATTTCAGATTGCTTATATTTTTTAAATGGTATTTCAAATTCAAGCATATAAGATTATCTTTTATTTGGGGATAAGAAGATACCAATGAATTAGTTGTTGTTATTGTTGTTAGGTGCTGTGGAGTCGGTATCCAACTCATAGCGACCCTTATAGGGTTTTCAATGGCTGACTGTTTCGGGATTGCCTTGGGAGTGGATTGCCAGGTCCTTCTCCCATTTTTGCGGTGCTGGGAATTGAACTTGGGACCTCAGAGACTGCAGCGCAGCGCTCCACCAACTGAGCTAAATCCCAGCCCAATGAATTAGTAGAATGTGGATATAATAAACTATTGTGAATACATTCATTTTCCTTAGTTTGAAAAAGGCAATTACTCATCTAAAAATTTACATTTCCAATGTCCAGTGCTAGTTAATTGAGGGAGGTTTTTCACTCAAGTGACAAAAACCTTTCATGTATTTTGAATTAAACAGTAGACTTCAAAGAAGGGCATATATGCATCTAACATAACCTAAAGTATAGTCCTTTCCTCCAGATTGCTTGTGGAACTTGGATTTGCCTTAGTAATAATAGGCTACTTAGGGGTCATGGGACAGTGTTCCTTAAAAGAAGGATCAGACCTCTCGGCCTCCAGCAGTTGGCTCCTCATAGGATTGTCAGCACACCCGCCCCTCCCTTTCACCTCCTGACCTGCTCGTTTATGACTTGCCACTGCAGCTCTCCCAGGCACTTCTCTTTGCCCCTTCTTACTAAATACTCAATGTCACCTCTTTATTCATCTCTCTGCCTTACTCCCAGCCCTCAACTCTTCTCTCTGAAAGGGATCATCTGATCATACTATGTTTGTACACACTTTACTACTTTTCCATGAGTAGTAGGATCTAGAATTAAAAGCACTTCTCAGAACAATGACTCACCTGGTGGTATCATTAAAATCTGTTTCCATGCTTACACAAACGTGTTACTTTGACATAGTTGGACTTCAAACCCAGCACTGTGCTGTTCTTTTTGTAATGGAATGATATGGAGTCTAATTTCCTTCCCCTTGGGTCTAGCAGCCAATACAATAGGGCAGATTCCTTGGAGCATGTCAGAAGAACCCAAGCAGCTCCACTTGGCTCTCTTGGGTCACTTTCTGAACACTCCATATCCACAGGCTTTGTCCAAACTCTAAGAAACCAGCCACTATGCTGCAAACAAATCATCTAAAGAGGCCACATGTATGTGCTCTGGTCAACAGTCATAGCTGAGCCCAGTCTTCATTATCGCCCCACTCCAGTCATGCAACAAAAAGTCTCTAGGTGACTCCAGCCCCAACTGTCCAAGTCCTTTCCTGCCTTTCAAGCTTTCCTGAGACCCTAGACTTTGGGGTCCAGAAGCAGCCATTCTTGCCGTGCCCTATGTGAAATCTGTGGTCTCTGAACATGATAAAATGCGTGTTTTTAAACCAGTAATTTTTAGGGTAGATTGTTACATAGCAATCAATAATCATAACAGTTCTAATAGCCAAGTATGAGATGAAGAAAGAAGGAAAAGAGAAGATAGAAAGTAGTCACTTAGTAATCAAAGTAATACTTAGAAAGAACATGCATCTTCAAATTAAAATGGCCTACCAATGGCCAATATAACTTTTAAAAGATCTATTTCAAGACATCCTTGTACTCTTTCAAAATATCACTAACAGGGAAAAGATTCTAAAAAGCTTCCAGATAAATCAATCATGTACAGTGGAACAAATATTAGGCTCAATCTGGCCTTATCACTATGACTGAACTCTATTTAACTGTGATGCAATCCATAAAAATTCTAAGGGAAAATTCTCCCCAACCTAGAATTCCATTCCCAACCAGCCATCAAATGTACAGGCTGAATTAAAGGACTCAAAGTATACTTTCTCCACATCTTTCTTCAGGTTGGTCCTTAAGGATAAGTTCCATCAAAATCAGGGGGTATGCTAAGAAGGGAGAGGGTGTGGGATCCAGGAAACAACTTTGGAAAGCAAGAATGGGAAGTTGCAGGATGATAGCTGTGAAAAAGATCAAATAGGCAATCTAGTTTGAAGCAATGGTGGGCTCTGGTAAGAGGTTTAGGGATGGGAGGGAATAGAATGAAACATAATTACTGTACAATGGAAAATCTGGAAATAATTGAGGACATAAAAAGCACAAATACCTCAAGAAAGAAGAAAAGTAATTAGAAGCAAGGTGTATTGGTGCATGCCTATAACCTGAATACCCACTAAGGCAGGAGGATTTTGAGTTCAAGGCCATCGTGGGTTATACAGTGAGAATCTGTCTTAAAAAAATAGCAAATTACTATAAAAGAAATGTAATTGAGGTTCACTGCTAGAATATGAAATTAACAGTACAGTCCTTATGTATTCATAAATGACTTCCAACTTTTAGATTCAATCTTTATATAAATCAAAAAGGTTTTAATTGTTTTACATTATGTTGTTGTTAGGTGCCACTGAATCAGTGTCTGACTCATAACAACCCTACATACAACAGGAAAGTCAGTATTGTTAGTGCTTCTCTGCTATTCACTTGGTTTTCAATGGCTGATTGTTTTTTGGGAGTGGGTTGTGGGGTCCTTCTCCCAAGCCTACAGCATTTGGTATGCCCAGGCAGCCTCCGATCCAAGTACTAACCAGGCCTGACTCTGCTTAGCTTCCGAGATCTGATGGGATTGGACGCCACAGTGGTACAGCTGCAGGTTTGCGTTACAGTATAGAATAAAATTTCACCAAGTCTGGTAAGAAAGCCTTTGGTGATAAAAAGTGAAAAGAAGTATAGCAGAACTTGGAAGTATAAGAGGAGAGATGAGATAAAAATGTAAAGGAACTACTATTCTAACTACTGAACACAGAAGAATACAGAGAGGGGGAAAAATCAATGAAAGCAAACTATGGCTTTCTGAAAAAGTCAATCAAATTGATAAACCTCTAGCAAGACTAACAAAGAAAAAAGATGCAGTACAAATTACTATACTGTCAATAGTAAAAGGAGATACCACAAAAAAGGGGGATATCAGGACAAACCTCACAAACATTAAAAAGACAAAATACCACAAATAATTCTACTCACATAAATTCAACAACTTAGCTGACAGCTTGGAGTTTTTAAGAAATTGATCTATTAAAATGCATCCAAGATGGAAAAGGTAACATGAAAGGTCATATAACTAATAATGAAATTTAACTATAGTTAAAAGCCTTCTGAGGAGAAAAAAATTCCAGACTCAGTTTCAATGGTGAATTCTACCAAGTGTTAATTCTTCTTAAAAAGTCAATTAAATACAACCTCTACACGAAATGCACTTCCCAACTCATGAGGTCAGCATTAACCTGATACCAAAGCCATACAAAAACACTGTTAGGGAAACTGAAGAAAAAAAACCCTGCAGACTTGTTGTTGTTGTTGTTAGGTGCCGTCGAGTCGGTATCCAACTCATAGCGACCCTCACAGGGTTTTCAATGGCTGTTTCAGGATTGCCTTGGGAGTGGATTGCCAGGTCCTTCTCCCATTTTTGCGGTGCTGGGAATTGAACTCGGGAGCTCAGAGACTGCAGGGCAGCACTCCACCAACTGAGCTAAATCCCAGCCCCCCCTGCAGACTAGTTATCTCTTATCAATATATATGCAAATTGCTCAACAAAGTATTAGCAAATCCAGTCATACATAAAAACAACACACCATGACCAAGTGAGGTTTACTCAAGGTCTATAAGGCCTGTTTAATATTCCCACCATTTTAACAATGTAAAGAAAAGTGGCATAAGCATATCAACAGATAGAGAAAAAACATCTAATAACATCCAAAACATTCCTGATAAAAACTGTCAGCAAACTGAGTATAAGAGAACTCGATAAACCTCATAAAAGGTATCTACAAAAAAACTTAAAATTAACATCAAACTTCATGGTGACAGATTAGATGCTTACCCTGTAAAGTTCAGAATACAACAAGGATGCTCATACTCCCCACTCCTCTTCAACATGATACTTTAAAATCTCCTACGGTCCAGTAAGTTGAAATGAAAAGAGCAAGCAAGCATACATGTTGGAAACGAGAAAACAAAATTGTGCCCATTCAGATGACATGATCATGATCATCTACAGAAAATTCCTATTAACAACAATAGCAACAAACTAGAACAAATCACTGGTAGGTATAGGCTGTAACCACAAAGGGATACCAAGAGGAAGTTTTCCGGGTGATAAAATGCTCTATATCCTAGCCTTGGGAGTGGATAACCAAATCTATACCTACGTTAAAATTTATAGTATAACCACAAATCTATTTTAATGTTCTTTCCTCAATATATCATTCAATCATGCTATCTTAAATACTGTACTCTAAAAACTTGAAGTCAATGTAATGATTATCACCTTCCTACAACCTCCACCCTCACCAGATGAAACATTTCTAATAAGCTAATAAAAATGCTGTGGTAGCTTAAGCAGCTGCAAGCTAGGAATATCTAATTCTGACAATATATGAGATATAGTCCCTAAAACCTTTCCTAAAAATTCTATGTTAAATAAGCATTATTTTAAATGCAAAGTTGAGTAAGCAAAGAGGAGAAAATTGCAGGTGCTAGAAAAGAGAAAAAAAAAACAGATGCACATGTACTGCCCCTTTCCTGCCCCAGGATGGTGATGTAGATAGAGATCCTTACCCATTATATGGGGGACAGGTGTTAAAAATCAAGCGTGAATAAGAAAGAAAAAGGCAGATGACATTCAAGGTCCATTCTACTTTCTTCCAAAGGCATCTGTTCTGCACTTTGGAGGTTAGAAAGCTAAAAGCTACATTTCCCAGACCCTCCTGTACCTACAGTTCCTGGTATGATTAGGTTCCACCAATCACATGCACCAGTACAGATGTGGAAAAAGAAACTGAAGACCAGCTTGTGCTATTTTGGTGAAGAGGCACAGTTGAGGCATTTGATTTCTCTGTAGGAACCAGCTCCGTGAGTATCGAGAAGCAAGACATGGATCTTAGTGTAGATCAAAATAGATGACGACTCACTCTGGAGCCAACAATATTAGGACAGGCTTCCAGATGATAGTGGCCTCCCCTGTAGCAATGGTGGGTTTTCAACTGGTCTTTAAAACCCCAACTTAGCAGCTCTTTTGTTAGTCCAATTTTGTAGTGCAGCTGTGGGAGTTGCTCCTAAGAGGAAACCCTGCTAGAACGTACGCTCCACAAGGACAGGGACCTTTGCTCTGTTCACTAATGTGTCATCCCAAGAATCCCAAAACAGTGCCCAGCATACAATAGCTGCTCAATAAATATTTGATTGAATGAGTAAACCTAAAATCTATTTCTTCAGCCATTCCAGCAATTTTGTAAACTTTTCTTGCTTAAAGCAAGAGTAAATTCTTACAAGAGCAAACTCTTGCAAAAACAAAAAGCACTAGAAAAAAATCAAAAAAGAAAAATTTCAAAATTATCAGATAGCAGAATTCTTTGGGGGAAAGTTGTACAAAAGCTACAGCAGTCTAAAACTTTTGATTAAAGAGTGAAAATGGGAAAAACTAGTCCCTGCTAGTGTATAACTAGGAACAACAAAGGTCTTCAGCTTCTTCCTAGAAAAAAATCATTTTCAGGAAGGCAGACAGCAATCCTGAGGATGTCTGGGAAAATATGCCCAGCCAGACCAGATCAATAATCCACTGTGGCCATTGGAAATGTATAAGACACACCATCTTCATGGCAAACCTAATGTCACATAAATTTCTCAATGCATGTCATAAGCACACATAATGATAAGACAAGGTCCATATTATTGTAGGTTGAAAGGAAAGAATGTATCATCTTTTCATTCAATTAATACTTTCTGAGTATCAATATCTACAAGCCAGTTACAAAAACAAGACAGGGGCCAAAACTCCACTCTGGAGAGAAAACAGAGTTATGTATGCTATTCCCCTGGTCTAAGGCCTCTTTTAGGCAGAGTGATTGTACAAGGTAGATAGTAAACTGATCTACTTATTTAGCAGGGCAGGAATCCAATTTACTACTATCAAAAGTCCCTCCTGAACATGCACACCCTGGTGAAGCTGTAATTATGACCCCCATTTCCTACATGGGGCAACTGAAGCTAGGAGAGATTAATTTCATTTGCCCATAGCTGGAAATGACAGAGTTGAAGTTCAATTCCACAGTCGACTCCAAGATCGACGGTGGTACTGAGGCAAGTTCAGACTCAGTGCCAGGCATGGCATCCCATTCCAGCTCATAGTACGCAGCTCAATCTCCCAGCATCCTTCACATGTATTCCCTCTGTCCTCACAAGCACCCCAATTAGAAAGGAACTGGAGATATAAACCAGTAAAAGGCGTTGTTGTTGTTGTTGTTGTTGTTGTTGTTGTTGTTAGTAGGTGACATCGAGTTGGGTCCGACTCATAGCGACCCTCATAGGGGTATTCAATAGCTGTTTTCAGGATTGCTTCAGGAGTGGATTGCCACATCCTTCTGTTTCTGTGGTGCTGGGGATCAAATCCGGGTACTCAGAGATTGTGGAGCAGCACTCTACCAACTGAGCTAAACTCCAGCCTCAGTAAAAGGCTACCACCACTAAAGAGTATTTAGACAGTCATTGGCAGATGTGTTTACTGTGGCAACAAGGAAAAGAATACCAAAGTATGCAATTCCTGCCCCCATAAAGCTTAGTCTAGTTCATACCCAAGATTATTTGCTCAGATTGATCACAAATATGTACTTTTCTTAGGGACTGTAATACATAATTGCACATATATCAACATGTACGTACAGGTGATTTAACAGTTACATAAATGCCTATATAGAAAGAGGGGAAAGCTGAATTTTCTCTTTAAAAAATGGTTCCTAGTAGCTGTATTTATTTATAACATAATACCTCATGTCCCTGAGCTAAATTTACCTTCAAGTTGTTTACTAAACCTTTTTTCTCCATAGATAAGAGTTTAAGACATTAAGGGTTACTGGTTACATTTAAGAACTCTTTCTAAGTAGCCTCAAACACTTAGAGGCATCTGTTTGCTACGTTAACTGCAAATTCTTTAAGACTAATCTTATATAACATATTGTGGTCTGAGTCTTTAATGTATACATGTAAATGATTATTCCTTGAAAGCTACTCTGTATTTAAGATCTTTTGCTGATTTTGCCTTCCCTCTATTGCCTCAGCTATTTCAAATTAGTATGGCATTATTTCAGATGATAGAATTTAAGAAATTTTTTAAAAATCAAAATTCTAGGACTTAAGCAAATTACATATGAAAAAGTGGGGGAAATTAGATAATACAGTTTAAATCCTGAGATCATATGCCATTAGCATATTATACCAAAATAAGGCAAGGAAGTAATCCAACAGTAATATTAATAAAGCTAAATATCCATTTTGATCAATGTCTTACTTTCCTCCATTAATTATTTCCATCCCTTGTTGGTGAGGAAGGAGTTCATGAGGAGGGTGAAGAGGAGACAGCACACTCTTTCAAAATTAATGTCCTAGAACCAAGTAGAAAATATAAACATGGGGTCTCATTCTTAAGGAGTGATTTCTCTATTCCATACTCTCTCAATTACAGTCAAAGTTCTCCATTTACACTGGGGAGAGGGGTTTAAAAAAAAAAACCTGAGGTAAATTAACATGGAGACTTTGAAGTTCCACATTTCAAATAATCAGTCAAAGCACAGAGCACTAAGGCAGGGACAAACACCTCTCCCTGCATGCCTCGAAACACAAGGGGGAGAGGAGAGAAAGATCATCAAAATGACCTCAAGAACTGTTTCACCTAGAAGGAAATTATGTCATTTGCAGGAAAATGGATGGCACTGGAAATCATATTAAGTGAAATAAGCCAGACTCTGAAAGACAAATATCACATGCTCTCTTGCATATGTGGTATCTAAATGTGAGAAAAAGAAGGGAAAAAACCCTTTGAGACTTAGAACTAAAAAGGAGACTGGAGCAGGGAATACTGGAGCGGGAGGGCTGAGGAAACAAGTCGGGGGTGAGATGGTGAAAAAGAACAAAGTACATGTTATATGAAAACGCTATAATAAAACTCATTATATAGTACACTAATTAAACTTTAAAAAAAATTCTTATTCAGAACCATGCACCTTGGTACATACCTATAATCCCAACAACTAGGGAGACTGAGGCAGGAGGATCACAGGTTTAAGGTCAGAGGCTGTCAGGGCAACTTAGCAAGACCCTGACAAAAAAAAAAAGCTTCACCTCATCACAAAAATCACAACAGAGAGGCAGTGTCAAGTGCTTGGGATTAGGATGCAGGCTTGTTCCACCCCCAGTCCCCTTGCACTGGTCATGTACCTCCTGTACGTGAAAGTGTAATAGACATGAATGGAAGGGGATGACATGATTGTTACTGAAAAATGATACCATTCTTACAAATGCTAGTCACCTTCGAAGCACCAGACGCCCCATACTAAACTCAGTGAAGATGACACTTAAAAATCCCATTTTTTTGGAGTAAGGGACTTGGGGGTGAAACCCAGGGCTTCATGCATGCTTCACAAGCCTCTACCACTGAGCTGCACCCATACATTTTTTATTTTTTTATTTTGAGACAGGGGCTCCCTAAGTTCTACGTCTGGCCTCAAACTTGCAACCCTCCTACCTCAGCCTCCCAAGTCATTGGAATTAAAAGGTATGCACCACAGGATGTGGCAAGAAAAAATAGAAAAAGGAAGAAAAAATGGAAAAAAACTCACTATTTTTTAAAGGATCATTTTTTTAGTGCAGTTAGTCATGATTCACTTTAATTAAGAACCCACATTAAAGGCAGGCATGGTGACATATACCTACAATCCCAGCAACCTGAGAGGTAGATGCAGGAGGATTATGGATTCAAGGCCAAATGTAGCCTATGTAATTTAGCCAGACCCTGTCTCAAGATAAAAAAATAGAAAACGATCTGAGGGTGTAGCCCAGTGGTAGGACACTTGCAAAGTTTGTGCAAGGTACTGAGTTCCCTCCAGTCCCTCCCATGTACTGCAAATAATCATAGTAATAATAAATGGGCTGAGGGTACAGTCCAGTGGTAGGGCACTTGCAAAGTATGTGTGAGGCTCTGAGTTCAACCTCAAAGTACTGAAGAAAAAACCTACATAGAGCAAATATTTTTCAATATATGAGGCAAGTTTAAAAATAACAAAAACCTTTATTTGCTGAAGTAGTCCTCCCTAACCCCCCTGCAAAGGAGAAAAAGTTCATATCTAAGTCTTTAGAAAAGACCAAAGTTACTTACTGATGAGTAATTTACCTTTGATTAAAAGGCCAAAGAAAATGTTGCCTGAATTCTTTAGGAACCGTTAGGGATGGCTGAAAAGATAATGGAAGGTTCCCCTCCTCCTCCTGACACATTGCCAGGGCTTAGGAACGGTAGGTTGCTTATCTATGTAGACAGAAGGTACTCATGGTTGTGGACTTACTTACTCCTGTCTGCCCAGTAGAACTCGATATTCAGAATTAAAATTGGACCTGTCTTGTATATAAAGGAAGACAAAAGAATAACAAGAAGCAAAGGTCAATTATTCAAAATGAAGTTGTTGTTGTTGTTAGGTGCCGTCAAGTCGGTATCCGACTCATAGTGACCCTCTGTACCACAGGGGAAACACTATTGTCAGTGCTTCTCTGTTGTTCATAGGGTTTTCAATGGCAGACTGATTTTTGGGAGGGGGTTGCCAGGTCCTTCTCCCAAGCCTACAACTTCTGGTGTTCCCAGGCCGTCTCCCATCAGGTACTAACCAGGCCCGACCCTGCTTAGCTTCTGAGATCTGACGGGATCGGATGCCACAGGGATATGGCTGCAGGCATTCAAAATGAAGAGCCATTATAAAAGCCAATGTAATCTAACAACTAAGGTTGCTGTTGAGAACTTACTCTGAATCTTATACTCAGGGCCCCTAAATCTGCTTAAATTTTTAGAAGTCAAAACCTTTGCCTTGCAGAGAGCGGTGGCACACACCTGTAATCCCAGTGGCTCAGGAGGCGGAGGCAGGAGGATCGCAAGTTGGAGACCAGAAGCAGTATGCATAACTTAGCAAGTCCCTGTTTCCAAAAGTAAAAAAATGGGCTGGAGGTGACAGCTCAGTGGTCCAGTACTTGCAGAGCATGCAAGCACAAGGCCCTGGGTTCAACCCAGTACCACAAAAAAACAAAACAAACAACAACGACAAAAGAAAACCTTTGCTTTGAAAGCACTCATCACAAGTGACTCCCAGAACAAGTGAGGAAAAGGTAAATTGGCCACAAAAATCATTAAGCCTCTCTTCCTGAAGAACAATCTCATTGGCTGAAGCACCATATTTTTCATACTAGACTCAAGAATCTTACCTCCATGGTGGGCACTATGGCACATGCCCATAATCCCAGCAACTGGGGAGGGTGAGGCAGGAAGACTGAGTTCAAGACCAAAGGCAGCTTGAGCAATTTAGCAACAATCTGTCTCCAAAAAAAAAAAAAAAAAAGCAGGAGTTGGCTGGGATGAAGTTCAGTGATAGAGCATTTGTTTTGCATGCACAAGGCCTGGGTTCAAACCCCCAGAACTGGAGGGGTGGGGAGGGAGAGGGAGAAAGAGAGAGAAAGAGAGAGAGAGAGATGGAGGGAGAGAGAGAAAGATAGATCTTACCTTTAAATTATGGATGATTACTTTTCTTCATGCTAGTTTTAGGTACAGTTAGCTGAAGGAAAAAAAAAAAAAACAGGGGAAAGGGTAGCAGAACATGGTGACACAAGCCTATAATCCTAGTATGTGGGAGCCTGAGGCAGGAGGATCACAAGTTTGAAGCTGGCCCGGGCTATATAGCAAGTTCCAGCTGGCCTGGGATACATAGCACGGCTCTGTTTAAAAAAAAAAAAAAAGTGGGGAGAATTTTACAAAGGAAGAGAATTTCAACTCATCTGACCTTGGTGATGTTAGTAAATCGTGGGCTGAGGTCACTAGATGCTCTAGGTAGGCTGCAGAACCTAGATACTCCCTAAAATGGTATGATACATGCCTGTGCTCATGCTTGCACAACAAAGTGCATTTTTTTTGGCGAAAGGTACATGCTTTGTGTAAGACTCTCAGTGATACAAGATATGTAAACAAAATTCTCTATGAAGCGCAGATTAAGAGGATATTTTTGTTATCAAATGAAAGCACTTTCACAACATGTTATGTTATTAACCTCCATTTGCACTAGTGAGTCCAAAGGTATTAACACTGCTGAGTACAATAAGGATTTGGGGGCCATATCATTGTCCAATACCTTTTTAATTTCCCACATCACTTAAGTAAGCCAGTTTCACTCCAGTTAATGTGCCTCATCTTCTCTTCACCTCTTGGGCATTTTTTCCCCTGGAGTGAAATGCTCAGCTCACTACTTCACCTTCTCATTCTGGCTCATTCACACAAACAAGGGATATCATTTCCCTGGGTTGAAGGAAAGAGTAAAGGATATTATGAAATACTAATAATTTTATATTTCTATTTTTCATCCTGTCACATGAATATAGCAATCATCTTTGTAAATTTGCAAAGCACCATACAACTATGGTAAGATTTAAAAAAAACTCACCACCAATTAACTCATAAATCCTAATAATGAAGCTGGCCATCCACTGAGTCATCAATGACATAAAATATTTTGCTTCTCCAAACCAGAAAAATCAAACTCAGTTTTCATCATGTTACTCACATACTGAAGCACCTATCGAAGGTCTTTAGTTATCAGATGAACAAATCCTGCAGCTTACAATTTTCAAGACTCTCCAACTTTATCTTTCAGAAACACACACACACACACGCACACACACACACACACACACACCTACCTGTACTCATCTTTTTCTAGTGGGTTCTTCCACTCAGATTTCCCCTTCAATCACATTTGCCTGGTTCACTCCCATCTGTAGATGCTAATGCTGAGGGCCTCCCCTTCTCCTCTCAAGAGCAATCCTTTTCTATCTTCTGGCATTCACTATACTCTGAGACGGTGGGCATCTCCTTTTTAAAGGAAAGGCCTTTCTAACTTATCTACGAATCTCCAGTGATCTGGCATAGACAGGCACTCAATGTTTGTGCCGTTATTGTTAAGGACAGAAAAAGAATAATTTTGCTAATAATTCAGAACATGAAGCAGAAATAAGGGAAAAATCTTTCTGCAGTAGGCAGACAAAATTTCTACTTTGTGTAGGAAACCTTGGCAGGTTACAACTGGGTCAGTAAGCAACTTCATAATAAATGGAGAAAAGAGTGAGGATGTCTAAGATTTTGTCTTATGTGGTTATATAAACACCACCCATAGAAGAAGCAGTCAAGAAATCAAAAGACACATTGCATGGGGAAAAGGTGTTGCAAAAGACCCCTTTAAAGTGTTGAAACGTAAAGATGTCACATTGAAGACAAAGGTGCACCTGACTCATGCTATGGTATTTTCAGTCACATCATGTGCTTGTTAAAGCTGGATATTGAATGAGGGAGATGGAAGAATTGATGCTTTTGAATTATGATACTGGGAATGAATACTGAATATACCACGGACTGCCAAAAGAACCAACAGATCCATCCTAGACAATGTATATCCAGAGTGCTCCTTGGAAGCAAGGATGGTTAGATTGCAGCTTATGTATTTTAGACATGTTGTCAGAAGTGACCAATCCCTGGAGAAGGACATAATGTTTGGGAGAGTGGCAGGTCAATGAAACAAAGGAAGACTCTCAACTAGATGGATTGACACAGTGGCTGCAACAATGGGATTAAACATAAAAGACTGTGTGCCAGACACAGTGTCGGTTAGTGTTTCATTCTGTTATACACAAGGTTTCTATGAGTCGGACCCAACTCAATAGCACCTAACAACAAGAGCAGCCAATAACTACTGGAGAATCTGAAGTAGTGCAGGGTGACACATCAGCCAAGAACACACCCAGAGAATACAAATGAGACCATGGTCTTCTGGCCAGTTGAAGGGCCCCAGACTTCCCATATCCAGCTGTCAATAATGAAGAGCTTGGGAGGTAAGATGCTTTGAGAGTTTTTAGTGGTGTCCAAAGAATTTTGGCTATTATCAAACCAGGAGGACACAGAGGAGATATCTAAAACATGAAGGTGAGAAGGGGAGAACGTGTTTCAGATGGAAAGGAAAAGAATCAACCATTCAAACTGTTTTGAGAGAAAAAAAAGACAAAACAATCCAGATCAATTTAGAATTTTCAAAGCCTGCCAAGATTTCCTACACAAAGTAGAAATTTTGTCTGCCAGCAGGGTGTGATGGCGCACACCTGTAATCCCAGCGACTCGGGAGGCAGAGGCGGGAGGATCGCAAATTCGAGACCAGAGGCAGTCTGCATAATTTAGCGAGACCCTCTCAAAAAAGTAAAAAAAAAAAAAAAAAAAAATGGACTGAGGGTGCAGCTCAGTGGTACAGCACTTTGCAAAGCATGCGAGTGCAAGGCTCTGGTTTCAATTCCCAGTACTGAAAAAAAAAATGCAAAAAACAACAAAAAAAACCCCTTTGCCTACTGCAGAAAGATCTTTCCTTTATTCAGCTTCATGTTAGGAATTATTAGCAAAATTGTTTTTTCTATCCTTAATAGACTGTGGAATTAAAAAAAAAAAAAAAGAATACTTGTCAAAGAAATACCTGGTTATAGAGGGAGTACTTTCTTGTTTTTGCTTTGTGGTGCTGGGGATAGAACCCAGAGCCTTGCACATGCTTAGGAAAATGTTCTACCACTTCATTATACTCCTGGCCCTAAGAGAACTTCCTAAGCTTTTACATAAACTTCTTTAAAATTGCTAGTAACAATTTTCTTATAAGAACCTTGTACATATAAAGATTGGGAGCCATTGTTATACTTTAAAAATTAGAATTCCCCTCCTTAATTGCTATTGGGAAGTACAATCAAAATTGTGTTGTTTCTCTGATTCTATCCACAGATAACACTTTAAAGTCACCTTTACCATTCTTAAATGCCTGGTTTAGCCATGGCTATTCTGCTAATTGGGCCGGGATTTAGCTCAGTTGGTAGAGCGCCACTCTGCAGTCTCTGTGGTTCTGCATTCGATTCCCAGCAACACAAAAAATGGAAGAAGAATGTGGCAATCCACCCGAGGCAACCCTGAAACAATCAACTATTGAAAACCCGATGAGGGTCACTATGAGTCGGACAGGAGTCCAGGGGCACCTAACAACAATAACAACAATTCTGCTAATTGATCTATGACCACAGAATTTTTTATTTTTTTATTTTTTGCAGTACTGGGGAGTTGAACCCCGGCCTCATACTTGCATGTTTTGCAAGTACTGTACCCCAGAGCTGTATCACCAGCCTTTGTTTGTTTTTTAAAAAACTTTATTTTGAGACAAGGTCTTGCTAAATTACGCAGACTGCCTCTGGTCTCGAACTTGCAATCTTCTTGCCTCCACCTCCCAAGTCACTAAGACGTGAGCCACCACACCGGCTTCTATGAACACAGAAGTTTTTAATCTCTCTGGGCTTCAGTCTTTATTTATAATAACATTCATTCATCCACTCACTCAACAAATATTTACTCAGTAACTACCATTAACCAGCAACCTTAAAATTTACAATCTAGGAGCTAGGGATGTAGCTCAGTGATAGAGCACTTGCCTAGCATGCTCAAGGCCCTGGATTCCATCCCCACCACCACAAAAACACAAATTTACAGTCTAGGTGTTATATAAAATGATATTGTCCCTTTAAGATCTCAACTTCCATAAGTATATAACACATATGCATATTTAGTACTTTATTAGATCAAAAAAGAAAAAATTAAAAGCTTATTAAAAGCCAGGCATGGTGGCATGCACCTGTAATCCCAGTGACCTGGGGGGTAGAGGTAGGAGGATCGCTAAATTTGAGACCAGAGTCAGTCTGCATAATTTAGTGAGACCTTGTCTCAGAAAACAGAGAAAAGAGAAAAGAGAAATGGAGAAAAGAAAAAAGGAGAAAAGAGAAAAGAAAAACTTATTAACAATAATAAGAAATAGAAGGGCTGGGTATATTGGTGTACAT
The DNA here is from genome assembly GCA_007922755.1 of Pedetes capensis. NCBI lineage: Eukaryota > Metazoa > Chordata > Mammalia > Rodentia > Pedetidae > Pedetes > Pedetes capensis. The sequence continues at coordinate 79,940 of VMDO01001215.1, read as the reverse complement.
CTGTAATCTCAGCACTTGGCACACAGGAAGCAGAGATAAGGAAGACTACATGTTCAAAGCCAGCATGGGCTACAGATCAAGACTCTCCTCAAAAAGATAAAATAAAATAAAACATTAGCTTGTCTAGCAGGCTCGAGACTTGGGTTTGATCCCCAGTACAGGGGGAGGCATCCTAAGCAAGCTCATATCTAAGGAACAATTTAAGCTATATCTACAACCCTTGTGTTTTTGGGACAAGATCTCACTACATAATCCAGCCTGGCTTCAAATCAACATCCTCCTACCTCTGCCTCCTGGATGCTGGGAATTACAGATGTGCACCACCATGCCTGGCTTGACAAACAGATTTTACTAATTACTTCTTTAGTTCACTTGTAGACTTTCTATAATGTAGGTTAGCTTTGTTAATGTTAATTTTCCATACATTTCAAGGTTTATGCTGTAATATTAATCTACTGAATACCAGTAACAAAATTGCACTGTAACTCAGTCACAGATGAGCTTAAAAACTTGTTCTCCCAATATGTCTCTGAAATAACAATGAAAGCATTGTCATCCAATTCAGAACTCAACAACAAACCTTCTATACCAGTAGGATCACTCTTGTTTCCAGCTGCTTACAAATTCCAGAGTCAAAATTAACATATTGATGAAAACAATTACTTAGGTCTAAAAGCCCTAAAGCCACAAACTAGCTACTAACTAAAGCTTTACAGTCTCAGTGCAGCTAGGCCTAGCCAGAGTCTTTCTCTTGAAAACTGGTAATGGTCGTCTGTTTTTCTCTCTTCTCTACCAAATCCTTCCAGGAATATGCTTCACACACAAACAGTCAATAAAATAAACCTAAAAATGCTTCATATTCCTGAGGGCTAATTATTCAATTGACTTACATGACAAACATTTATTGTGTACTCCCCACTGTAGGCCTTAGGCTAACCCCTACAACAGACATGTTTCCAGTCTTCAATGGAGCTCCAGGTCTAGTGGGATAGACCAATGTGAAACAATAACCAGGATGATAAATATTAGGAAAGAACATTAACAGGGTACTAATAGAAGAAAGGTTTAGCTCAGTTGGTAGAGTGCTGAGCTGCACTCTTTGAGGACCTCGGTTCAAGCCCCCAAAACAAGGACATGGCAATCTACTCCTGAAGCAATCTCAAAACAATCAGCCACTGAAAACCCCATGAGGGTCGCTATGGGTCAGACCCAACTCAATGGCACCTAACAACAAATAGACTAAAGACACAGGAGTACCTAACTTCATCCAGAGGCAAAGAACACCTATGAGAAAATGACATCTAAACAGACATGAGAAGGACATCACATCTCTTAAATTTTTTCCGCAAATTTGCACAGATAATTTACTTTGGTCACCAAATAAGTTAACTGTAGTTCTAAAATGGGATTCTTTTGTATATGTACCTGATATATATTTTTACATTTTTATTTATCTTTGCAGTACTTGGGGGTTGAACCCAGGGTCTCACACATACTTTGCAAGTGCTCTATTACTGAGTTGCACCTCCAACTTATTTTTTCTTTTTTATCTTGAGACAGGGTCTCACTAAGTTAACACAGGTTGCCCCTGCCTCAAATCTGCAATCCTCCTGCCTCTGAGTTGCTGGGATTACAGGCATGGGCCACGGCACCTGGCTGTGTAGTTGATATATTTTAAATATAAGGGAAGCACATACACATTTCCCTCGTATTTCCCTATGCATTTCCACCACCATGAATAAAGCACAGGTTGGTTGGACCACTGGTCCTCCAAGAAAGATGACAAAGCAAAGTTAAGTCCCTGGTCACCCCAGCCAAGGCCATCCTAGATCAACCAATAGCCAGCTACCCTCCAAGATCATCAGATCCCCCAGCTGACCACCCTAGATATGTAACCAATATTTATAATGTGCACCTACTACCACCACCATCACCATTCTAAGAATTTCTGTAACTATTCTGAGTAAGTTAATAAACTGACAGGTTTTCAAACAAGGAGTAACAGGAGTTAACACTTTTTTTAGGTTACTTGCTGGGGTACAACCATTTGGAAAGCTATTTGATAACATATATGAACTAGAAATATTACTGCTAGATATATACCCAACAAAAATGCATACATATATTTGCAAAAAAACAAGTACTAGAATATTCATAGCACCATGAATCATAATAGCTAAAACAGTAGATTACATAAATTGTGGTATATTACCATAATGGAATAGCATATGGCAAGAAAAGAAACCATTTACAACTTCATGCATAGATGAATCACACACAAAGGTTGCATAAAAGCAGAGTCAAATTACATATTTTATGATTCCATTTATATAAAGAACAGGATTGACAGAATTAACCTATCCTCTTAGAAGTCAAGACAGTGGTCCTCTTTGAGGGATCAGTGCCTAGAAGGGAACATGAGGAGTTGCTGGTAACGTTCTGTTCCCTGCTCTGGATGCTGACTATAGAGGTGTCATCAGTTTGAAAAAAAATAAAATAAAATCACTGAAAACTCATATGTATGCTTTTCTGTGTATTTATAAATGTCTCTAGAGTGGTTTTTATAAAAATCACTTTGACTGCTGTGTGGAAAATAATCACAAGGGACATGGATGAAAGAGCAGGGAGACCAGCTAGGAAGCTAATGTCATAGTTCAAGATAGAATGATAGTGGCTCAGGTGGTAGAAGTAGAGATGGTGTGGACTGGTCATATCCGGAAGTATTTGAAGGTACAGTCAGTATGATTTCTGAATATGCATAAGAGTGAGAGAAAGTAGTAAAAGAAAACACTAAGATCTTTAACCTGACAACTGGAAAGACAGTGCAATTAATTGAAGTGGGGAAGACTGCAGCAAGTATAGATTTGGAGAGGAGTGTGGGTGTCGGGGGTAAGGGAGGCAACAATCCACTATTAAACATCTTTTGTCTGAGATGGCTCCAAGTGGAGCTGGTGAACATATATAGTTGGAGATACCTGAAGCTGAAAACCGTCTGGGCTGGAAAATAAATTTGGGAATTGTCAACAAATGCATGTAGACAGTTTCAAAGTCAAGGGATTGACTACTTCAGCCAGGTGACCCAATAGGGATAAATCATGTTGACAGAATGCACCTTTGAAATGAGATAATAAGAATATCCATTTACTTTGTGGCCTTCCTCTCAAAAACCCTTACCTCCTGAAAAATCATTCCAGAAAATATCTGGCTAGTACTACTTAATACTGTCAAGATCATCAAAAACAAGGAAAGCCTGAGAAATTGTCACAGGTAAGAATCAGCCCTATGAGACATGTCTACTACAGGTCATGCAGTCTCCTCAGTGGGATCCTTGAACAGAAAAAAGGACAGAAGGTTAAAAATAACGAAATCTGAATAAAATATAGACCGTATTAGGAATGATGTATCAGTATGAAGTCACCAGTTGTTTTAAGCAGACCATTCTAATGTAAGAAGTCAACAATGGGGGACATTAAGTACAGGCGTGGCGGTGGCTGATACTATCTTTGCAACTTTTTTTTTTTTTTTTGTAGTACTGGGGGTTGAACCCAGGGCCTCACGTGTGCATGCTTTGCAAGTGCTGGACCACAGAGCTGTGCCCCCAGCCCATTTTTTTACTTTTTGAGACAGGGTCTCGCTAAGTTATGCAGACTGCCTCTGGTCTCGAACTTGCAATCCTCCCGCCTCCGCCTCCCAAGCCGCTGGAATTACAGGTGTGCACCACCACGCCCGGCAAGCAACTTTTTTGTAAATCTAAAACTACTCTAAAATTAAAAAGAGTATTTCAAAACAAAACAAAACAAAACAAAAAAAGGAGCCTGGATAAAATAGGAAAGGGAAGACCAGGGATTGAGATAGAATAAGAGGTCTGGGGAGGAACTCAGAGTTGACCAGGGAGTGGTTTGGGGATCCTGTCTATGGTCATGGTCCCTCCAGTTCCCCTACTCTCCTCACTTCTCACTCTTCCTCACCCTCAACCTTCCTCTACTCAAGGTCCCCATTTCCATTGCTACTCTCTCTAGAGTGATGCTGTGCCACAGAACTTCACTGTGACCACAGAAATGGCCTATTTCTGGACTAACACAGTAGCCACCAAGCACATGGGGCTACTGAACATTTGCAGTGTGTTAAGTGTAACTGAGAAACTGTTTGAATTTCATGTAATTTATGTTAATTTAAATTTCATCAGTCATACATAGGACTAGAGGCCACTATTTCAGCAGCCATAGATTTCATTCATCCTTTCTTTTTCCTATCCTTTATAACCTATATACTTCTGCTTCCCCTCAATGGATTATCTTGACTCTAGAACATCTTTAAACAACACCTGAGGCCAGACTTCATTCACATAGCCTTGGTTCCTGCCTTCCTACACCTACACAGTAGGACTGGAAAAGAATGGAAACCTCCCATGACAGATGACCTCCCTCGCTAATGTGCCTATAACTCAGGCCTAAAGGTCACCAATAGAGATGGATTCCCTTACATTTAAGAGTATTTCTCAAAGTAAATTTTTTCACAAGGAAAAAAAAAAAAAGATTCCCAGGTTAATGATGAATAAACATAAAAACTGCTATTTTAACCCATAACTGGTAATATGGGGTCAAACAGACCTTGAAAGTTGAAATGTGGAGTCAAAATTGATACACAATTTATACAATTGACTTAATTAGTATAATTAACAACAGATAAACCTTAGAAAGAAAATCTTAAAGTTTTGTGGTCGGGGGTCTTTGGTCACTCCACAATACCAATTATATCGGAATTTCAGGATGTCAGTTAAGGGCCTTTTCTCACCTAATGATAACAGATAAGGTTTAAAACGCTTAAAAATTAAATTAAAAACTACGAGATAAATATTATTCAAATTAATGTTATCAACTTAATGAGATTGGTAATGACATTTTGTTAAAATTGCTACTATAACATAAAAATACTATCTTGATAGGCACCATTGTACTTGCCTGAGGCAGAACATGTCCAGGTTCAAGGCCAAAGGCAGCCTGTGCAACTTATTAAGACAAGGTCTTCAAGTAAAAGATAAAGAGAGCTGAGGGTGCAGCTCAGTGGTAGAGTACCTGCCTAGCATGTATGAGGCCCTGGGTTTGATCCCCAAACCCACCAAAAAAAAAAAAAAAAAAAGTGCCATCTCATGCAACACATACACTTACATGCTCCCTTTCCTCTAGTCCAATGATTATAAAATCTTCATTGTGCAGTGTTGTAGTCACTAAGCATGAAGACAGCATTCTATTCTTTTTGTCGCTAGCACACAATTATGGTAGAATAACCTGGTGCTGACTCAAACCAAGTGGCAGCACTCAGTGATAATGCACTCAGCCACATGATCCAAATTATACTTATATTAATTTTTAAAGATTATTGAAATAAATAATTTTTTTCAGAAGGAAACAAAGATCCCTAGGCCAAGTCCCCAAATAATCAGGGAACTACAGTTTAAGAAAGAAAACTATTCACAATTGAAATACAAACAGCCACTAGGGAGTAACTAAGATTTTGGTATAATTTAGCTATTAGATCCTTACCACTCTGCACTCAAATGGGAACAGGTCTCTAGGGAATTACTTTCACAGAGGTTAGTATATTTTTTTCCTTTCTTTTTCAACATTTTTAGTATGGAGAGAATATAAAGCAGTCTCTGCACTCAACCCCCCCAAAAAAAGAAATTATCAGCACACAGAGGTGAAGGGTTTTTGTTGTTGTTGTTGTTGCTGTTGTTGTTTGTTTGTTTGTTTGCAATACTTGGTTGAACTTAGAGCCTCACACATACTTTGCAAGTGTTCTACCAACGGACGGCACCCCATCTTCTTTTTTATTTTTTTGAGTCAGGGTCTTGCTAAATTATGCAGGCTGCCTCTGGCCTTGAACTTGAGATCCTCCTGCTTCAGCCCCATGAGTCACTGGTATTAGAGGCATGCACCACCAAACCTGGCTAAGGTCAAGTTTTAATAGCCAAGACAAGTTGAATGATAAAGTCACCAGCAATGTCTCAGAGAACTGCCAAGACACAGAAGTAGCACAATAAAAGAGAGGGTGAACTTCCTGTTTAGTCATTCAAGTTTTTAGACCCTTAACCTACTTCTAAAACCCGAGAGTGCAAAGACACAGACATAGTTCCTGTCTTTTTGAAGCTTACAGTAGAAGGTTTGAAAACAACCAACTGCAAAGCAGTGGGATACATGTTGTAACAGGCAGAATGTTGCACAGTACCAAGGTGGGCACCTAACCCAGAGTTGAGGGTTCAGGGAAAATGGAAACATGAAGGATGAGTAGAAATTTGCCTATGGCTTCAATTCTGTATCAATATACTAACTTCCTCCTTCACTAATCTTACCATTCTACCACTTTGCCCTTCCCCGCAACCCTTCGTTGTGCTGAGGATCAAACCTAGGGCCTGTTCATGCTAGGAAAGCACTAACTTTTCTTTTAAAATCTACTACCCCCTCAAAGATTTTGCAAGGAAAATTAGAATAAGTATACATATAATAGCCTATTTGGGGCTCAGACTACATCAAGATCTTTCTGTCAGCTTCTAAACCCTTCAGTCTAAGACTTTATACACACCAATACTATTTTCAATCATTACGCTTTTCTGAACTTCTCTCAAGAATGTTGAGGGACTAGAGATGTAGCTCATTGGAAGAAGACTTCCTTCATATGTTCAAGGCCCAGGTTTGATCCCCAGCAGGGTCAAGGAAAAAAAAAAAAAAGAAAAAAAAAAGCTAGGTTTCTCAACTGAAAGGACCTAGAGCGGTTCTTTCAAAACAAGGGAGTGGAATTTAAAACTGAAATTGGCCTGTGAAGTCCCTAGAGAGGGTTACCACAGGAGAGTCTCTTCTCTATGGTGAAAGCATATTGCAAACCGCTGGCTTGGCTATAATTACGATCCTCAAAGCTGTGGACAAATTCCAAAGGGGCCAATTATAATCCACCTCAATTTTCTCATCATTTCAACTGGCTATGGTCCTATTACTTCATTGCCCTAAAGTACTGTCTAGCATTTATTACAAGATGATATACCAAGGAATTTTACTGCTGGAAGAAGTCCTTTGAGATCAGTCACTTGCTGCAGTGGTTTGCAGACTATTATCCAAAGAAGTGTTTCCTGGGTTCTGCCAACACACTCAAGACTTTAACATGCTAAAGAATCTGTTAATTCAGTTTTATGAAGACCTTAGCATAAAGTTCCGTCTGCTGTCTCAGTGTGTGTGTCCTTGCAGGTTTTAATTGAGTCATGATGCGAAAAGGCTCTAACTCTGTAGGAGGCTTTTGTCTTTTTAATTCCAGCCCACACAGTCCACTGAGGTAAAGGTGCTCAAGTAGGTTCACTACTAGTTCACTGTTACCACCACTCCGCACAATTCAGTGTCAAGAAAGGCTGAGATATATCTGCTGACACATGCTTTCTAATGTGATTACTTTCAGCTGCAAGATAATAAACTTGGTAACATGTTATTTCAGGATAGTATTTTAAAATTTGAGTGCCAACTTAAAATTTGAATGTGTCTTGCCTTTTCTATTTATAATGGGGAAAGTTAAGGATAAAATTTTATAATATTAACATAATGAAAAGTTATAGATAGTGATGCAACTTAAATGCCCTAAAACATGGCTGCCAAATGAGTGTTCAACCACGGTTGCACATCTCCAGCAAGAGAGTTTTACTATCTTCCACTCTGTGATTAGATGGTTTTTGCTGTAAATTATTCCTGAACTGAACCATGTCTTTCTCCCTGTGGTTTCCATTCACTGACCTTCGTTCTACCCCTTTGAACCACAAGGTGCAAATCCTCTTTCTTTGCAAATATTTGATGGCTGATTGTAGCCTCACTCATACCCTAAGTTCTCAATTCTAAAGCAAATATTCCTTTGATCATCCTTCCATATGTGACTTCTTGCCCCTTCACTACCTCTAAACACATTTTAGAACCCACATCCTAGAACTGATCTGGATTCTATAATTGTATACACCTCCATGTGGAATAAAACAGGACTACTATCTCCTCCAATTATAGATGTGCTCTTCACATTCAACTGCACAGCTGAAATTTGACTTTTTGTTTTACATTACTACTACCTCACATGTGGCTGTGGGCCAATGCCCCCAAGTGCTACTTCTAAGCCACATACCCATCAACATCATCCAGTGCTTACTTATCCAATAGGTTTTATGGCTAAAAACAGGCACTTATATTTATCTGGTTAAACTTCATTTTGTTATAACCAGCCCATTATCTTAGTTTGACTAAAATACTGAATTCTAGTTTGGACCCATACACATCCTCCAAGTCTTAAATCCACTGTTTTTCCCTCACCCTTTACATCCAGGGTAAAAGCCTAATCAGATTACCTACCTGTAAGGCCACATACGCTACCCTTACATCTCCAACCTTTCCATCTCAAGTCACAAAGAACCACTTCAAACATACGTTTGCCTGGAATTCAGCTCTCCAAAGCCACAATTGGTAAGAGGAAAAGGAGAGGAAACTATATTACCTGATTCCCTAGGTCTTTGAGGTCTTTCTTAAAACTCCAGAGCTCCAAAAATGTCCCTATTTGTTTCAATAATTATCTTTCATCTCTAGTAACAGCAGCAACTGCATGAAAGACAAGAATGAAGAGAAGGTAGGCAGCAAAGGATGGGTAGGATTTAAACAGATTTGACCAGAGGGTGGAAGCAAGTCCAGGTAAGAACTCAAAAGGCATACACTTAGAGGATGAAAAATAATAGCATGTATCAGGCGTCCCCAGCCCCTGGACATGGACCAGAACCAGTCTGTGGCCTATTAGAAAACAGGCCACATAATAGGAAGCAAGCAGCGGATGAGTGAATGAAGCTTCATCAGTACTTATACCCACTTCCCATTGCTTGAATCATCCCAAAACCTCCACCTTCCTGATCTGTGGAAAAATTATCTGCCATAAAACCAGTCCCTGGTGCCAGAAATGTTGGAGACCGCTGGCATATGTGAAAATTACTGTTAGCTTCCTGACTAAAATTTGGAATTTTATGTGGAGAGGTAAGTAAATATTTCATTCAAAATATCTTAAATGAAACACTAAGAAGTCTGGATTTTGTTACAGTTGTTTGCTATTAAAAGTTATTGCATAAAGTAGTAATTTAATCAGAATCAGTTTGGAAAGATCAATCTAAGAGAAAAGACCATTCAGGAACATAAAAACACAAAAAACTGTACAGATGTACTGCAGATAAAAAAGAGAAAATCAGAAATTACCCATATTCCACTGAATCCAAGATGACTAACAAGAACCATTGGATACTAGGAAGAAACTTAAAATGCTGCCAAATAAACCATGGCATGCTAGCATCTCAATTTCATAGGTGTTAAAATGTGGAAAAGGTATAACTTACAATCAATGGAATATAGCTAATAGCTTTTAGTTGGTTTGACACAATGATTCAAGATCAAGAAACTTGATTGCCTTCAGGGTATAATAATACCCAGCAGTTTCCTTACCATAATTTCTTTCCTTTCTAATTCTCCAGACCCACCATAGGAACTCAAACACTAGCGAAAGTAACCAGCCAGCACCACTCCCTTCATTCTCTCCAAGAAAAAACAAAAAAACAGAAATCTTAACTCTAAGTGAAGGGCAATGGAATCTGCTTTATACATACTGTGATTTTTAACCAGAGTTGTTGTTTTTTTTTTTTAATCAGAATCATCAGGAAGCTGCTGCTTTTCCCTTCAAAACAAACAAAAAATAAAACCTCACAGATTTAGACCTCACACGTGATCTACAAAGTAATAACATCTTAGTTGGAAACCACAGCAGATGTACTGAAAAACACCTTAAAGTTTTTCTGATGGACCCATGAGTATGGGATACTGAATTAGAAAATAATGAACTTTAATTATTAAGGCATGGAAACTCTATGTGTAACTCCAAACCCGAGAACTACAAATGTTTGACAGATTTGGCAACAAATATTTAAAACTTCTAAGGAAAAATTCTATTTTAGATAAGAAAAAAATGATAAATTGTGAGAAAATACATGCAGATTAAAAATTAATGTCTAGTTAATATAAAGATGCTGGGATTTAGCTCCATTGATAGAGTGGCACTCTGCAGTCTCTGAGGTCCCAAGTTTGATTCCCAGCACTGCAAAAATGGGAGAAGGACACGGCAATCCACTCCCGAGGTAATTCCGAAATACTAAAACATTGAAAACCCTATGAGGGTCGCTATGAGTCAGACATGACTCGACAGCACCTAACAACAACAAAAATGTAAAGAACTCCTATCAATTAATTTGAAGACATAAGTGGCTCAAAAGAAAAATAAAGCAATAAACAAAGTACACATGGCTAATAAACATAAGAAAAACATTCAGTCTCACTAAAGAAGTACAAATTGACAATGAGTTATTTTTCCCTTGTCAAATAAGCAAAAATGTTAAACATAAATATAACCAATGCTGATAAGGCTAACTGAAGCATATGAACATTATTTATATAAGAATCTAAAACATCAATAGTTAAGTCAATTATAGTAGTCCTGCAAAAAATGCTACGCAGTTGAAAATGAGGCAAACCTTATATGTACACATATCCACCATATAGTTTTTTGTTTGTTTCTTTTTGCAGTACTGGAGGGCTGAATCCAGGGCCTTGTGCAGACTTGAGAAGTGCTCCACTACCAAGCTGCACCCATAACCGCCTTTTAAATTTTTTTTTTTAAATCTTGAGACAGGGTCTCACTAAATTATGAAAGCTGCCTCTGGCCTTGAACCTATGATCCCCTGCCTCCACCTGCCAAATTGCTGGATTACAGGCTTGTGCCTCATGCCCAGCTTAAGCTTAGTTTTTGAAAACTTAATTTCAGAATACATATACTTCATTTTTGGAGAAACAAACCACAAAATGTAACTGGTATGTTTATAACTACAGAAAAAGGTCTAAAAACCCAATTTCCTCACAATGACAATGGTAAGAGTCTGATGAAAGGGTGGGTGACTGACTTAACTGATTTTTACATAGTTCTATATTGTTTTTGCCTGTAGCTGTACCACTGTGGTGTCCATCCCGTCAGATCTCAGAAGCTAAGCAGGGTCAGGCCTGGTAGTACTTGGATGGGAGACCACCAGGGAATATCAGGTGCTGTAGGCTTGGGGGAAGGACTTGGCAACCCACTCCCCAAAAAACAATCAGCCATTGAAAACTCTATGAATACCAGGGAAGCACAGACAATAGTGTTTCATCGGTTGTACACAGGGTCACTATGACACAGACTCAACAGCACCTAACAACAATATTGTTTTTATTTTTATAATGAGGATATTACTCTCAAAGTATCTGCGTCACACAGTACCACTTTCCAAACTTAATACAAACGGTTACCATGGTAAGTTTGTCTAGAAAAGTTGCATTTCCTTCCCTTTGGTCTTTTGGGAGCCCTTACAAAAGGGTCCCAGAAACTAACTCTGAACCTTTCTAACTAGAGCCATCAGCCAGGAAGGAGTAACTCAGCAAACTAGACTCTTCCTACATTATTTCTGTCTCTTTCCTTCCTGGGTGACAGTTGCAAATGGACTTGGGTTTCTCGGTAACAACAAACTGGAGAACCAGCCCAAGAACTAAATCAAAAGGTTAAGTCAATAGTAAAATCTTTTCTGAACCTAGGCAACATCCATTAAAAGAGAGCAGGAGTCAACACACTATCTCTATAAAGGGCCAGACAGTAAATAATTTAGGCTTTGCAGACCATACAGTCTCCATAGCAACTATTCAACTCTTGGTCATGACAGTAGAAAAGAAGCCATAGATAATTCATAAATGAGTTAACTGTGGCTATGTTCTGATATCTGAATTTCACATGTATCAAAATATTCTTCTTCTAGCTAGGCACTATAGCATTTGCCTGTAATCCCAGTGACTCAGGAGGCTGACACAGGAGGATCTTTGGTTCCAGGTCAGAGGCAGACTGCAATTTAACAAAACCCAGTCTCAAAATTAAAACATAAAGGCATTTTGAGTGCAGCTCAGTGGTAGAGCACTTGCTTAGCATGTGAGAAGCCCTAGAGTCAACCCACCAAAACCACAAAAAAAAAAAAATTTATTTTTTTGTGTGTGTATGTAGATGTACATATGTATATGTATGTATATATTATTCTTTTGCTTTCTTTTCACCATTTAAAAATGAAAAAAAGTTTTTTGGGGTGGTGCTGAAGATCAAGTCTTGCACATGCCAGGCAAGTACTCTTATCACTGACCTCTGCCCTCAGCCCTGAACAACATTCTTTATTCCTTGGGCATATAGAAGCAGGTGGTAGGACCACAGTAGTTTGCATCAAAGGATAATTTTACAAATCTCAAAAAGAATAAAAATAAGCAAACAGCCTAATTACCATCGAGATTCTTTACATACAAAAATTTTCTTAGGAGCTTTAAGAAAAATAGTAAAACCACAGTACCAATTGTCACTATCGTAGAGTAGCTTTGTCTGAAACAGCTGATAGAATTTGATAGTAAAATGGATTCCTATGGCTTGTGGGGATGTGGCTCAGTAGTAGAATGACTATTTAACATGCATTAGGCCCTGGGTTCAATCCCCAGCACTGCAAGGAACAAAAAAAAAAAAAAAAATTAGGAGGGGGGAAACTCCTAGTTATTACAGAAATACTAAGTAAAACCATAAAAGATTCATTCCCACTAGAATGGTTATACTATAAAGACTGGCAATACCAAGTATTGACAAAGAGGAGGAAAAACTAGAACCCTCAAACGTTGTAAAATGGTACAGCTACTTTGGAGAATGATTGTTTCTTAACAAGTTTTACACACTCACACACACACACACACACACGACCCAGCAATTTCACTCCTAGGTACTGTCTCAAGAGAATGAGAACAAATGTCCAAATAAATATTTATGTAGATATCCATAGGAGCATTACTCATAATATCCCCAAACCTGGAACCAAGAAAAATATTCATCAACCAGCAAATGGATAAACTGAATGTGATTTATCCATATGACAGAATTCATATTTCAGAATTTGCCTGTAATCCCAGTGACTCAGGAGAGATCCAAAAGGAACAAACTACTGATACGTGCTAACTATGGCAAAGCCTCAAAAATATTACATCAAGGGAAAGGAGCCAGACATAAAAGACTATCTTATAAATTCCAGTTACATGAAATCTCTGGACAAGGCAAATCTATAGAAAAGTAGATCATTGGTTGCCTGGGGCTGGAGATGAAAGCAGAGATTGGCTGTAAATCAAAACGAGTGAACTTCTAGGAACAAAGCAAATGTTCCCAACTTGGGTTGGGGTGGTGGTTGCACAACTCTATAAATTTACTTTAAATCATTTCATTGTACACTTAAAATGTGTGGACTTCATGGTATGTACATTATACCTCCATAAAGCTGTTTTCAAAAGTGGGGGACCAGAGAGCCCAGGGGACTGGTCTGTTCACAAGTCCCTGCACTCTTCTGCAGTTCTGTGCAGGTGCTCACTCTAAGAAGTCTTCCTTAATTGAGCACCTCTTCCCATCCCACGGGAGATCACCCTTTCTGTAAACCTTCCCAGTGCTTTGTGCCCTGCACATTTTAGTCTCTTTTACACCTAACCTCCCAATTCTGTGATGAAGTCCTTGGAGGGAGAATTATGGTATTCATCTACCTGTTCTTTACTACACCCAGCAAGAGACACTCAATGAATCTCCATAATACTGAATTACAAAACCTGCAGAGAAGGCACTGTCTAAACAGGATCCTCTTCCACATTAGCAGGAATGGCAGCAAGAATCTAAACTTTTAAAATTCACACTATACCACCTCCCATCCTCTCCTCCAAATTATCTAAAATATGTCCAGTATTTAGGAAAACATTTTCTTCATCCCAGATCTTTCCAATTTAACCAGGCAAGTACAGAAGTCGCATGCGACATTTTCATGCTGAACACAAATTTTGACAAATACGAAATCTGCAAGTCAAAAAGACAGTGCAACTTAATGACACACAAGAAAATATAGCTCCATATATCTCAACCAAAGCCAAATTTCAACAAACATAAAATTTCTGAACTAGACAAAGAATATCATCTTTAAATGGCTTTCTGGTAAAATCCTGCTTAAGACAAAAACTTTACTGTGATTAAAGCCACTTTTTTCTTAACAGGTGATGGCACCTGAAACAGACAAGAGAGACTATGAAGCTTAGAAACTTTCTAGCAACTTTAGAATTTCTCAAATGGTAGACTTTATTTATTCTACTTCTTATATGACTTATGAAAATTATTCACACTTCTTTTCAAAGGACATAGGACAGTGCAATTTAATTTTGAAATTACCACTTGTGTGTAATGGAATTTAACTCTCCCAAAAATGACTTGCGCCTGCAGCCATAACCCTGTGGCATCCGATCCCGTCAGACCTCAGAAGCTAAGCAGGGTCGGGCCTGGTCAGTACTTGGATGGGAGACTGCCTGGGAACATCAGGTGCTGTAGGCTTAAGAGACGTACCCAACAACCCACTCCCAAAAATCAATCTGCCACTGAAAACCCTGTGAATAGCAGAGAAGCATTAACAATAGTGTTTCATCTGTTGTATGTAGGGTTGCTATGAGTCAAATACCAACTCGATGGCACCTAACAACAACACCACCACCACCACCAAAAATGACTTGCAGGGATAGAACACAAGGCTAATCACTGGTCAGGACAAAGCAGCTGACTTTAGAAAAACAAGCTTTAAGACAGTGAAGCAGGTGCCACAAGGAATTAGAAGCCATTTACTGGCAATCTTTAATGAAGTCACTGACATCTTAGCAAGCTCGGTTTTGAGGGAAAGACCGGGTACAGGTTATTACAACAGTCTGAGCTGATTACACCCCTGGAAGGAGGCATGCAACTACAGCCAGGAAAAATTAAATTTTTCACTTCTGACTTAGACTTTCAAATAATTAGATGTCTATATGAAACATGATTCTGAGGGGTGCTTGTTTCAGTACTAGGAGACTGAACCCAGGGCCAATGTGCATGCTAGGCCAGGCTCTATTGCTGAGCCGTACCCCTATCCCCTTTTTTGAGACAGGATCTTGCTAAGTTACACAGGTGCACCTAGCTTCTTTCGTGATCCTCCTGCTTAGCCTCCTGAGCTGCTGGGATTATAGGCATGTGCCATGATGCCTGGCCATCTGGGATCAGTATTAACTCTAGAACACCCTAATTTCACAGTAACAGGTTCACCTTTAAGAGATAGGGAAAACAGGATGCTGAGAGCCTTTTTTGCCTTTCATGGTTAACGGCTGCTCCTCCAAACAGTTCAGACGGTGGGGGCAGAGAGAGGCTACGCATTTATTGAGAAGTGGGGTTTAGCTCAGTTGGCAGAGTGCTGCTCTGCCCCCTGAGGACCTGGGTTTGATCCACAGCATCACAAAAACAGGAGGACGTGACAATCCACTCCTGAAGCAATCCCAAAACCATCAGCCTTGAAAAGCATCTGAAGGTAGTTATGAGTTGGACCTGACTCGATGGCACCTAACAACATGTACTGCTGCTTCATATATGTCTTACTCTGTGCTTCCATTAAGAGAATACCACAGGCTGAGCAATTTATAAAAAACAAAAGTTTAATTCCCACAGTTCCGGAGGCTGGGAAATCCAAGATCAAGCAGGTTCAGAGTCCGTCAAGGGGCACAGCTCTGGTTTCCATGGTGGCACATGGTCACTGTACCCTTTGGAAAGAGGAATGCTGGGTCCACAGAAGGGCAAGAGACTCAAATGCTGGTGAAATGTCTTTTATAATGGCCTGGATCCCATTCACGAGGGGACCTCATGTCCTAATCACCTCTTAAAAGTCTCATCTAATATTCCTACATTGGCCATTAAGTTTCAACACCTGAGCTTTGGAGGCAATTATATTTAAACTTTAGCAACAGATAACAACTCAATGAATCCTAATAAGAATTCTATGAGGTGTTTTAAATATGGGGAGATTAAGGAAGAGAAAGGCAAAGCGAAGCTTCCCAAGGCTCAAAGGCACTAAAGAGCAGAGCCAAATTTTGTGTTTTTTTCCTACTGTATCATATTGCTGCCTAGGCTGAGTTTGTCCAACTAAACAGCTCTGCCGGTTGGTTAATTACATGACACCTGCCACAAAAGCTACTCTGTCCATTCCTCAGGTCACAATATCTAATAAGCCCAATTAACTGAATATGTCTGCAATTTTTTTTTTCGGTACTGGAGGTTGAACCCAGGGCCTTGCACATGCATGCTCTGCAAGTGCTGGACCATTGAGTTGCACCCCAGCCCATTTTTTTTTACTTTTTTGAGACAGGGTCTTGCTAAATTACACAGACTGCCCCTGGTCTTGAACTTGTGATCCTCCTGCCTCCACCTCCCAAACTGTTGGTATTACAGGTATGTGCCACCGCGCCCGGTTTATGTCTGCAATTTTTAATGTGACATTATTTTATGCATAAATTTACCCTTCATTGCAAAGTCCTCAAGGTTAGGCCCAATAAATATTTTTGGAATTTTTTTTTTAAACACTAAGCAAGCCAGGCACAATGATTCGGGAGGCAGAGGCAGGAGGATCACAAATTCATGGCCAGAAGCAGCCTACATAACTTAGAGAGGCCTTGTCTCAAGACAAAAAATAAAAAATGAGCTAGGGATACAGCTCAGAGGTAGAACACCTGCAAAGGATGAAGGATGTGTAAGGCCCTGCGTTCAACCCCCAGTGGAAAAAAAAAAAAAGAAAAAAACTAAGCAACTCTGCAATTACTTGCTTGAATGATTGATATACAAACATTTGCCTCTTCATTTCTCTTAAAACAAAATAAAGCATATAAACAAGGGCCTATTTAACTTATAAAAGAGCTTAAAAAAAAAAAAGTGATTCTAAGTCCAGAAACAATTGCTCCTCTGAATTCCACACACTTATTCCTGTCCCTTCAAACACTTACCACCTTATATTTTAGTTGAACTATTTTGTGCATATTTTATTTCCTCCATCAGACTTTAATCAACTTTAATGAGCCCCACAGCATCCAGCATAGCATTTATTGAACAAATGTTTAAATGAAGAAAATTTTCTTTTTTCCCTATACCTCTGCCATATAGGTGCTCAGAATAAATTTGGTTAATAAGAAAAAAAAAAGGAAAAAAAAAAAGAAAAGAAAAAATTTCTACAATAATAATGAGATTCTCCAGCAACAATCAGCCTTGAATCAAAGTTGATTTCTGTCATCAGGTTCTAATTAAGAACGGCAGATAAAGCAGATGGAGAACAGCTTTAGTCTTCATGCTAAGTTGATACTACTCTGGTAAAAACACAGAAAAATTGTTTGGACAAGCCAACTGAACAAACACGATATTGGATGTCTAGAGGAAAGTCATCCTTAAAGAGTCTCCTTTCCACTAGATGGCTATCTGGACTTGAACTTGCATTTTTCTTATTACCAATGTAGTTTTTTCCCCTTCATTTTCATAAATTTAAGTGCCTTATTTCAGGTTGGAAGTCTTGTTTTTCATTAGCATGATTAAACAAGCTTTTAAAAAACTTTGTGAAACTTTTTTCTGAGCACAGTGGCACACATCTATAATCCTAGCAACTCAAGTGGCAGAGGCAAGAGGATTGTAAGTTCAAGTCCAGAAGCAGCCTGCATAATTTAGCAAGATATCTCAAGACAAAAAATAAAAAAGAGGTTGGGGGTGCAGCCCAGTGGTAGAGCACTCCCAAAGTATGAGCAAGGCCCTGGGTTCAGCCTCTCAGTACTGAAAAAAAGATAAAGAAAAAAGAAACTTTGGAAAAATTTCCACTAGCTTTAAAAGATTTTACTTTATACCATAAAAAGTCCTATTTAGCTATTCTCAGATTACTACAAAGAAAGAGCAATATGTCCAAACAGCAGTTTCTTGTAATCTAACCTAATTTTTACAATTCAAATGCTAACTTAGTCATACTGTATTAAGTTCAGCAGCCAAAAATGAGGTAAATCTACCATTTACACAGAGACACCAAAATAAGAATCATGCCTTGTCTTCATTAATAATCACACTAAGAGCATAAGCTACATGAGATTCAGGTTCAACATTCAGACTATAGCTTCCAGGTTACAAAAATATTTCACTCATTTTTTTCCTTTGTAAAAAATGTAAATGTTTCCTTTTATAAGGCATACTTGGAGTTACTACAGAAGTCATCTCAGCATTGCCAAAAATACAGTAAATCCTCTTTTTCCTATTCCCAGCTTCTTATAAAGGAGAGGGCTAGACCTTGCATCATCATAAAGGTTTAAGTGTCAGTTAAAACAGCTGACTCAAATTATTCAATGACACATTACCAGTATGGTGGTGTCTGCTTTAGATTACATTATTTGATGGAGAAAGAACAATAGGGAGGTAAGAGTGGTCTGATCTGTCTGCTGGGATATTTCTGTGCAGTCAGTTAAAATTATGTTGACTTTTAGACATGACGGTAAATGGGAAACAAAAAAATACAACATTGTATAATCTCAATTATGTTAGTAATAAAGATAATAGCCAGGCGTGGTAGCATCTGCCTATAATCCCAGAACTTGGGAGGGTGAGGCAGGAGGATCATGTAGTGAGACCCTGTCTCAAAAATAAGGAAACAAGAAAAGATAAATATGCACTGGAGGAAAAAAGATGTGTTAAGTTGTTACCACTAGTTTTATGTGGTGAAAACACAGTTGAAGAAAAACAAATGGCATTGCTTCACTAGTTAAATATTGGTTGTTTTATCACAATAGCACCAATGTAACAACAAAAGATTTCACAATACTTTAGTTGGTATACTTCCGCTAATCTTTCAGTTATGAACTGTAGAGTATATGACAATATATGCACATTAAAACTATAAAGTGGTAAAGAAACTCTCAATACTCAAAGTGCCCACCAAATTAAACTGGGTGTGGTACCAGCACACCCCTGTAATCCCAGCATTCCGGAAGCAGAGGCAGGAGCATCACAAGCTTAAGGCCAGCCTGGGCTACATAGCAAGGTCTAGGCAGCTTGGGATACACAGTACAACCCTATCTCAAAAAAGAGAAGAAAAGAAAAGAAAAGAAGGAAGGAAGGAAGGAAAGAAAGAAAGAGGGAGGGAGGGAAAGGAGAAGAGAAGAGAAGAGAAAAGAAGAGAGAGAGAGAGGAAGGAAGGGAGGAAGGAAGGAAGGAAGGAAGGAAGGAAGGAAGGAAGGGCGAGCAAAAGAAAAAGGAGGGGGCACTAAATTTTAAAGTAATTGCAAATAAAAGACCACAGTGTTTTTAAGACAATTTTTTGTGAGCACTTATCATGTGTCAAGCACTATGCTGAGCTTTTCACACGGATTAGTTCATTTAGCTACCTCACAATCCTAGAAGGTATTAGTACTCCCCCC